>OY856412.1:544936793-545264293 GCA_963693085.1 Alisma plantago-aquatica | reverse complement strand
ATTCTAGGTTTGAAACACATGTATCACGGATATGTGTAAGATTAGGTTAGTACCCAAAGTCCTTGCTTAAACCAGGTCCACTGCATGAAGTGGACTAGTAAGTGCTGTTTTTCTATAGAGTGCGTAAAAAAACAAAGTGGGCTACACTATTAAAGTATTGGTGAAAGTGGGTGTTAATAATTATAAATGTCTTCATAGGTACCCTGCTCCAGAACCTGTTCACGGATATGTTTGGCCTCGTATACACATTCTTGATCACATAACGCTGTAATGTATTATACAACTTATTTATTTATAACCTCTATATTTCAAGAAACCTTGTCTAACGACTTTTATTTTCCACTTCTCAGGTATTAGTTCCATTAACCTTTGATTACTTTAGGAAATGTATGGACATGATCTTCTTATGATCTGTCTAATGGATAGAAATTTTAATTAGATCGTTATCCTTAACTGATTCATGTTCATGCATGTTTTGTATACTAAAAAGAAGCCAAACTGTGATGCTTGCCCAATGAAGACAAAGGGTAAACATTTTGGACAGCTGTAAAAGGTATCGTAGATGAAATAAAACAGAATTTTCAACGGCCACATAGACACATTGAATATGTTTGGAAGATTCCTATTAAAACACACACACATACATATTATATATTATATATTATATATTATTTTATATATTATATGTATATGTATATATATATATATCTATATATATATATATATATATATATATATATATATGTATATATATATATACGTATATATATATTTATATATAAGTATATATATACCTATATATATATATATATATATATATATATATATATATATACACACTTATATATATATATATATATATATATATATATATATATATATATATACCTATATATAAATATATGTATGTATGTACCTATATATACCTATATATATGTATGTATGTATGTATGTATATATATATATAGGTATATATATACCTATATATAGGTATATATATCTATATATATATATATTGGTGTATATATATGTATATATATATGTATATATATATGTATATATATATATGTATGTATATATATATATATATATATATATATAACAAGGGATATAGGTACATATATATATATATATATATATATATATATATATTGGTATATATATATATATGTATATATATATGTATATATATATAACAAGGGCACTATAGGCGTCAGTTATTTAATAAAACCGACACTATATCCAGGTCAAAGACATCGGCATTTCACAAAAACGGACATCATAACCCTTCCCTCCACCAATAAAATGCGCAAGTAAGGGCACCATCAACGTCGGTGATTATATATAACCGACACTATCTATTTTCTCAAGATCAACCTACATATTTCTTTTCATGTGTTACTATCTTCAATAGTATTTTTTGACAACATACAAGATGTGAGTTTCTAAAAGAATTTAAATTTCTAAAATTGGTTGGATAATCAAAATTCAAATTCGCAAATTTCCCTATATCTCATACATCAATTTTCTCATGCAATTTTATTTTACCATTTTCTCATGATCAACCTACATATGCAAATTTAGATAAATGGACATTAGGGTTCCTCCTTAACATTTAAACATGACACCTAAGTTATCATTGATAGTTCATTGATGAATGATCTTCAAAGTCATATCACTAAATGAACTAATTATCGTATGTTAGATATGATCTCAATTAAGATCCTAAATTATAGTTTAAACATATTCAACTTCAAAATAGTTAAATTTTACTTAATCTTTGGTTAATATAGTTGTGAAAAATAGTGATTTTGAGAAAAGTAATGTAAGAATAAACATCTTTTGAAAATATCTGATTAAGAAGATAAGTTCATCTATTCATCTTGTAAACAATAATAATAAAAATATCCTCCATCTTATCAAATTGTATCAAATTTATGTTATGATCAACAAATGGTAGTATTTGATAAAAATATTATTGTATTATTTCTCATGTTCATTAAAGTACATTTTCTACTTTTTAGATATAATCTTTTATTCAATTTTTAATAACAATAATAGAATATATTTAGCAAATATGATGTGTTACATGCATGTGCACGTGTGCATTCACTAGTAAAATACAACATACAACTCTCTCACACTTCAAACCTCCGCTGGGCCTTTCGTTCCTCTTCGCACTTATCTTCCATGCTCCCTCTATTTTTTCTCTTATAAAACCTCATTGGTTAAATTAGTTTTAATTCCATATACACGATCTTCCCCCCACAACAACCGTCTAAAGACAAATACAAAACATTATCTTAATTAAATGATACCAATATTTTTAGAACTGGATCAGACCGGCCGGTCGAACCGGTAAATCGACACCCAACCGGTCCAAAAGCTTAAAAATCTAGATACAACTTGTTTACCGGGTGAACCAGCTAAAGTACCGATCAGACCGCTTGAACTGATAGAGTGGATCGACCGATTCAGACCAGTAGGTTAAATACAAGTTTAGAAAAAAATCATGTTAACGTTGCATGTTGAACAAAGTGTTATCTAGTTTCTTGCAGTCATAAATGAAACCCTACGTTGCATCTCGGTCTTAGTGGTGGCAATCTGATCAAATAGAACTGACGTATACGAGCCAGAGCTGCCAGACTTCTAGAGTCATCCATTTCTCTGGTCTTCTCCTCCTAGACTAAGCAGTGACTGTTGATGCCATATTAGACAGACGTCACTGAACACTGACCAAAAGGATTGTTATTTGATTCTGGACTTGATCTTCTATTAGATTCCACTACAGTTATACTATTCAATCTATCAAGTACAAAACTGAGAAGTTGGCCATCACGAAGAGTTTTCCTTTGTTGTCTTGGATTCTTGATTATCGTCACATATTCAGGTACATATTCTACCTTATTAAATTATAGGTCATCTATTGCAATCATAAATAATATTGGAGTATCTAATTATACATAAAGTACACATTTTGTAGCAGCCAACACATATCTCATCATCTTATTATTTGTTACTCATCTACTAAAAAGTTCAAACTTATAAAAATAGATCTTGCTACTGTTTGGTTGTTGTCTTGCATCTAAATATGTAGTCTTACATCTAACTAAATAAAATGTCCACATAATTCATTCTTAGCATGTTAGAGTCACTTTATATATGTTTATTTTTCCATGATTGTGCAGATAGATGCTAATATTAGACTTCATGATTCAACTAATTTTGAGAATATTGAATCTCATATTCATGATACAAATACAAATCCTAATCAAGTTGAGAAAAATTACACTCAATCAGTTCTTCAGAAGTTTGATCTGGCTTGGGAGTATTGTACTATGGAACCATCCACAAAGAAATTAAAATGCATTTTTTGTAAAAAGGTCAATGGTTGAGGGGGATTCATAGGATGAAGGAATATTTAGAAAAAATAAGGGGACAAACTGCTCCATGTATGAAAGTGCCTTCTCATATTGAATACCAAAAGTTGAAGGATATAAATTCATTTAAGGAAGAAAAGGGGACAAATTGTAAGAATACATCAAGCTCACAAAGTAAAAAAATCATTTTTAGTGTAAGCATTGGACATTCTATGAACAAAGAAACTTTGTATACAAATTTATCATATTTTTTCCCACCTAGTTCTCAGTCAACTCTACGTAGTGTTTTGGAAGATTCAAAGAAAGTAGCTGGTGCAGATTTTGTTGTCGCTAGATGGTTGTATGAGGCATGCATTCCATTTAATGCTATTAATTCACCTTACTTTCATAAGATAATTATTGCTATTGCTTCAATTGGATTTGGATACAAATCACCATCTTATCATGCAGTTCACACTTCTCTATTAGAATAAAATGTCAACGAGGTTTGAATTTTTGTGGATTCTTATAGACTTCACTGGGAGACTACTGGTTGCACAATTATGGCAGACAGTTGGAGAGATGGAAGGAGTTGAATTTTGATTAATTTTCTTATATATAGTCCTCAAAGTTGAACTTTGAACTTTGAATTGTTCAAAGTAGTTATTGAATTCGTAGTTCCAAAAATGGTGTTCAACTCATCTCAGATAATGCTTCTAACTATGTGAAAGATGGTAAGATGATTTTTTGACAATTTAAGCATATTTTCTGGACTTCATGTGCTACCCATAGTTTAGATTTGATCCTTCAGAAATTTAAGAGATTGCATGATGTTAAAAAAAGTGTTGAAGAGACAAAAAAGATTCCTAAATTTTTGTATAATCACACACATGTGTTGCGTCTAATGAGAAAATTTTGTGAAGGTGCCCTACTGAGGCCAACAAATACTAGATTTGCTACTAATTTTTTGGCAATGCAAAGTTTGTCTGGTAAAAGAGATGAATCACTATCTATGGTTCTAGAACTCGTGTAGCTGTAGATGTGAAAGAGATTATTATGAGTATGCCATTTTGGAATGTGTGTGAGTTAGTTGTTCAAGTTTCTGAGCCCCTTGTGTGAATGTTACGCCTGGCTGATAGTGATTGAAAATCTTCCATGGGATATTTTTATGAGGGTATGAGAAGAGCAAGAGAATCCATCAAATGTACTTTTTAGTGGGAATGAGTCATTGTATTCTCCATATGTAGATCTGATTAGTAAGAGATGGGATGAAAGAATCACACTACCTCTTCATGTTGCTGGTCTTTTCTTGAATCCACAATACTTCTATAAGGATCCAGAATATTGTAATTCAAATAAAATATGGAGTACATTCTTAGATGTTGTAGAGAAAATGTGCTACGACAATGTGAATGTGATTGACCTAATAACACAGTAATGCATGATTTATAGGAATGCTTTAGGTGAATTTGGTCAACAAACTACTATAAGAAATAGAGACAAGATTCTTCCCAAATGTTGTGTTATATTTTCTTCCATTTATCTGCTTTCATTGAATTGTCTACTTACATAAGATCTTTTATTATAGCTGTATGGTGGGAATTTTTTGGAGGTGATGCCCCCTGCATTACAAGAATAACAATTCATATTTTAGCCAAATTGTAAGTGCATGTGGTTGTGAGAGAAATTGGAGTGTGTTTGAAAGAATACACACCTCCAAAAGAAATAGACTTGAATATAAAAGATTAAACAAACTTATATACATGCACTATAATATGAAACTAAGGTTAATCTTGCTCATATTAATTCATCTTAAATTTTAAATTTATTTTATTCCTAATAAAAATATACTAATGATGCAGGGAAAATACCTTTAGAGTAAAAGATATTGACCCCATAAGTTTGGAAGCTATGAATTTGTTTGAGGATATTGTCGAGGAGACAATTATTAGTGAAGATGATTCAAATGCTTGGTGGGATGAGGAAGTGCAACCTTTGGTTGAGGATTTGACAAATTAGGTTAATTTTGTTTATTTAATCATAATATTTATGATATTTAACAATTAGATTTGTTTCTTATCTTGCTTTTTGAATTTTGCAGGTACTCCTATAAGATGACCATGGTCTATAAAGTTTATGCTTTTATTTTTTATGACAACTTTAAGAATTATTTTGATTATGAAAAATGTTTTCATTTTATACATTGTCATTATGTTCCGTATAGTATGTTAGTGTGCATGTAAATAAGATGCCACATAGAACACTAAATTGTTTGTGCCCGTTGCAGGCCCATTGTTATGTGCAACATCTATCTTATTTATATTTACCATTACAGATTGTGTGATTCATTTTTTATTTTTGTAAAAACCACACTACAAGTTGATAATGGGTCTTGTTATTCTCATTAAGGGGTGAATATGATGAATTTAAAGTAACATTTCTGGATACATAATAAACACAAATTTAAATTAAAATTATGTAGCCAAGTATTATATATATATATATAGAGAGAGAGAGAGAGTCAGGCTAGTGTACACTCGAGTGTACCGGAGGCACCATACATCTCAGTTGTTTTTAAAATTGCAGTAACTTTTTTAAAAATCTAAACAGTTTATATTCTTAAATATCTTAAGAACATACTATATAATAAAATTCAGCTCATTTGGACACTTATAGGTCGTGCATTTAAAGGAGGCAAAAATGATGCATTTCAAATTAGTTTTGTACATCAATTTTGTTGGCCTTGGATGAGTGACTTACACTCATAAAAATGAGCTCACAATTTGTATGTGGCCTATTATTATTGTAACCGTGAAGATCAATGGATTAGATTTTGAAAAAATATGATCTAGATAGGCAAACACCATTGCGGTGTACAACGTGATTTGTACACTTGAGTGTATTCTAGCCTGACACTCTCTCTCTCTCTCTTTCTCTCTCTCTCTCTCTCTCTCTCTCTCTCTCTCTATATATATATATATATATATATATATATATATATATATATATATATATATATATATATATATATATGTATATATATATATATATAGGTTCAACCAGTCTGACCAGTCCAACCGCTGTTTGCCTTATAGAATGGCGCCCGATTCAATCTTTTCCGGTCCAAAGTTTTGTTGATGTCATGATGACATCATTTCTGGTCTAACCGGTTCGACCACTTCGGTTCAACCCAGCTCAATCCAGTCCTAGTCATTAAAAACATTGAACAACACACCAAACATTTCTACTATATTTCTCTTTCTATTTCTCGAACAACTTCTCCTTAAATAAAATTATAATCGTCCTTTCAAATCCCCACATCACCCTCTTTTCCCCCATGTCTCTCCTCTTTCCGTGTTCTCTACCCTAATGTATGATTCTGGGACTGCAATGACTTCCTTCTTCCAATATGAGACCGTCCACCATCCTCTATGAAATGTTGCTTCGCAATCTTCGTTTCCCACATGGGTCTTGTGTTTGTAGGCATGAATGTTTATCCTCAACCAGACAACTTGTTTTCCTATTCCTAGCAGTCCAACCACGCAGTCGGGATGGATCTTGTGTCACTGATTTTTCCTTTTCTGCCATCAACATCAATCGCAAATAAACGTCGATCTCCTTGTGCATGTGCAATTATTTGAATTTGCCTCCTGTTGGACTCCATTATTTTAGTAATCTTCTTGGTAGGTTAGAGATTTAAATAATTTTCATTATCTAATCACGTGTCCAAAATATGTACCTTTTTCATTTGTTATTCATATACTGCACTTCTACAAGAAACAACATACGAACAACAAGCACATTCTGACTGTTGATCATGTTCTTACCTATATGTTTGAATATTCGATTGTGAAATGCAGCTGTCCTTTTCTCATAAACTTTTAGGGTAGGTACCACAACTGGGCAGAAGCAACAATTAGGGATGGCAGATGTTGGTACAGCGGGCGGTTATGCGGCGACAATGACACGACATTAGGGGTTGCACCTGTTGTGGTGGTTGCGGGTGGCTCTGCAGCGATGGTTGTGGCTGTTGGAGGAAAGAGATATATGATGTATATGAATTGGCCAATCCATCTTCGTGACAATGAGCCAATTGGTTGTTGTTATGCTTTCCTTTACTTCTATTGGTTGCATATTGTATAGTCAACCTCACGCTCATCGCTCGACTCATATATCAATGACTAGCAAGGCTAGATCATCAACATTTTATTCAGCATCTGAGAGTTAGTCTAATAGTGGATCACGGTTGGCTCACACATAGCTCATAAGTATACACTAGAAAAGCTTGTGTGTTTTTGGCTTATTCTACATTTGTTTTATGTATTTAGTTTATTCCCAGTTTATTACCATATTACATGTATGTGATTAATCATTTCATCTTATCCATCTGTCTAAAGGTTTCCAAAGTCCTCTTACGAGGCTACTGTCCAGCAAAATAGTGATGCCATAGCGGTCTAAACAGACCACCACCATTCAACCAAAGGCCAAGTCTAAGGTTGCTCCTACAATAATGAAGTCGAAGGCTACCCCAAAGGTCAATGTGACCAGCTGCAGCTTATACGGATGCCAAGCCAGTCTAGAATTATGTTGACCAGAAATCAAAGATATCCAATACTACTTTACCAACCAAGTTATCTATAAAGAATAAATCATATGCTAAGAAGGTTATTCCAAGAAGGAAGGTCAAGAAGCTCATTGAAATTGCCAATTACTAACTTGTTACATTAGTAGTCCCATGTAAATTAAATACAATGGTTATTGGTCGTTGTTTTGACCAATTAGCATTTCAGTTACTACATCTCTCTTATTCCATCCGTTGTTTCTTTCACTCTTTTAGAAAGACAATTCTTTTTGTTGAACACATGTTTTAGCATACATTCTTACTATTCTACTCATTATTATTTTCAATCATCCTGTCTTAATTTATTTTGATATTGGAATTGGTGATGTACACTAGAGTATAATTATATCTTTGCAAAAGATAATATTAATCTCATGAAAATGTTTACTTCTCAGGCCGTATGGGGACCACACTATGTTGGTTGTTCAAAAATCAAAACTTCATTGTGATTCATCATAAAAATTTAATCAGTGGAAGTTCAATGCATGGAAAAAAATATTGCTTATGTTACTGAAAATTTTATGTAATATAAAAATCCATCATATATATAGCGTAGTTGTGTGTCAAATTATGTATAACTTGTAGATCATATAAAAATTTGACAATTGTTAAAATATTTTTTTATTAGATTGATTCAATGCCATACTAGACATTTCATATATTCACAAAACAAAGTTGGATATTTATAAAGTGAATATGCTTTGCGCCTTATATCATTTTCTTGTTGATCATTTTTATTATATTTTATTAGATACATTTTTTATAATGAAAATATATTCAAAACAACAATGGTGCTATAATGTGATAATATTGAAAAACAAAAAAATAATATTTTAACTTTTCAATATCATAGACTTATTAATAAAAATTCAACACTTATAATAATACACGTGCATTTGCGCATGTGTGTTTACTAGTACTTAAAAATATGATATATGAGAATATGTGCAATTGATGATATGACTACAGAGACTGCCTACTCAGTATTCTAGGACTAGGATTGAAAAGTGTTGAGTGTGTCCGTCTTCTGACACTTCATCATCCTGCTTTTCCAGTAAGTTTAAAGATAATAAGGTCATCTTTCATTGCATAAAGATTATGCTCATTTTTAGCTTCCATTTATTTCTTTAAATTCTAGGTTGAGACACATATATCACGGATATGTGTAAGATTAGGATAGTACCCAAAGTCCTTGCTTAAACCAGGTCCACTACATGAAGTGGACTAGTAAGTGTTGTTTTTCTATAGAGTGCGCAAAAAAACAAAGTGGGCTATACAATTAAAGTATTGGTGGAAGTGGGTGTTAATAATTATAAATGTCTTCATAGGTACCCTTCTCCAGAAACCATTCACGGATATGTTTGGCCTCGTATACACATTCTTGATCACATAACGTTGTAACGTATTATACAACTTATTTATTTATAACCTCTATATTTTAAGAAACCTTGTCTAATGACTTTTAATTTCCACTTCTCAGGTATTAGTTCCACTATCATTTGATTACTTTAGGAAAGGTATGGACATGATCTTCTTCTGATTTGTCTAATGGATAGAAATTTAAATTAGATCATTATCCTTAAATGATTCATGTTCATGCATGTTTTGTTTACTAAAAATAAGCCAAACTGTGATGCTTGCCCAATGAAGACAAATGGTAAACATTTTGGACAGCTGTAAAAGGTATCGTAGATGAATTAAAACAGAATTTTCAACGGCCACATAGACACATTGAATATGTTTGGAAGATTCCTATTAAAACACACACACACATACATACATATTATATATTATATATTATATATTATATATTATATATTATTTTATATATTATATATATTATATATATATACATATACATATACATAAAGACATATATATACATATATATATACATATACGTATATATAGAGTCAGGCTAGTGTACACTCGAGTGTACCGGAGGCACCGTACACCTCAGTCATTTTTTAAGATGCAGTAAATTTTTGAAAAATATAAACCGTTGATCTTCTTTATTATCATAAGAACATACTATATAATAAATTTTAGCTCATTTGGACACTTATAGGTCATGCATCCAAAGGAGGAAAAAATCATGTATTTCAAATTAGTTTTGTGCGTCGATTTTGTTGTCCTTGGATGAGTGACTTACACTCATCCAAACGAGTTCAAATTTTGTATGTGACCTATTATTATTGTAACCATGAAGATCAATGGATTAAATTTTGGAAAAACATGGTCTAGATAGGCAAACACCATTGGGGTGTACGACGTGATCTGTACATTCGAGTGTATTCTAGCCTGACTCATATATATATATATATATATATATATATATATATATATATATATATATATATATATATATATATATATATATATGTGTGTGTGTGTGTGTGTGTGTGTGTGTGTGTGTGTGTGTGTGTGTGTATATATGTATATATATGTATATTTATATATATATATATATATATATGTAGATGTATATGTATATACATACATATATATATACATATATACATATATATATACATATACAGATATATATATACCTATATATATATATATATATATATATATATAAATATATATATATATAGGTATATGTAAATATATATGTATATGTATATGTATATGTATATCTATATATATATATATACCTATATATATACATATATATATGTATATGTATATATATATAGGTGTATATATATATACATACATATATATATGTATATATAAGGTATATATATGTATAGATAGGTATATATATGTATATATATATATATACACATATACATATATATACATATACATATATACATCTATATACATATGGATATGTATATATATATAAATATATATATATATAAAGCTAGAATACACTCTAGAATACACTCGAGTGTATATATGCACTAGTATAGAACCGACCTTTAGTGTCGGTTATTTAAGGCCTTTGGCGTCAATTTTAACACCGACGCCATAACCCTTCCCGCCACAAAAAATGTGCCAGCAAGGGCATTATAAGCATCGATTATTTAATAAAACTGACACTATATCCAGGTCAAAGACGTCGGAGTTTCACAAAAACCGACGTCATAACCTTTCCCGCTACCAATATAATGTGTCCGCAAGAGCACCATCGGCGTCAGTGTTTATATATAACCGACACTACCTAGCCACATAGACGTTGGTTTTTTGCTAATAACCGACGTTGTATGTCTTTGGTGTCAGTTTTATACTAATAATCGATGCCTATGTTCTGATTTTTTTTCTTATCAGTTTGTAGGCCTACTGTATGGCTGGTCAGCAGGATGCAAAACCTGCATTTCAGTTCTGAAGTGTAGGTTTACAACATCCATTGATATCAGCCAACAACAGGTCACAAACCTACAAAATTCACAAGATGGACAACAATTTATGATCACACACATGTATAAGCACATTTAATTCATGTTATTTTTCATCGCACACATGTAGAAACCAGTAGTTCTATTTCAAATTTCCTCCATTTTCACTCACATTTAGCAACCTGCAGTTCCATTCATTTCACTCTTTTCACATTGAGACACATGTAGAAACATTCATGTATTGATCATCTTCACATTCACACATATGACAATTCATAAAAATTCATTCACATTCACAAAAAAATAATTATGAGAACAAAGTTTAGAAATATCATTCTTTATTCATCATCGTCATTATCACCATCACTATCGCAATCATATTTAAAAATTCCCACTACTTGTAGGACTTTTGCCCATTCTTCTCTTACATCATCTAATTCTTCCCTTGTATAGGGAGTGTACATCTAATAACTTTCTACCTGTAGTCAAGTCAGTTTTAAACACCTGCAAAGAGAATGACATATATATAATTAATAATATATAATCAGATTGATATATTTCATATTATCTAATGAGACTATATATAATACCTTATGTATAGTATCGGTTTCCATTGTGGCATGTTTGATGATTAGGTCTATAAATCACATCACATAGTATGCACATGCCCAGCCGTTGTCTGTGTAGCACACTATAAATTGAAACATATAAAATATTCAAAAATACAAATAAGCACAGTTCACATAAATAATATATACATTGGAGTCGGGAAATTACTTTCACATTCTCC
Source organism: Alisma plantago-aquatica (assembly GCA_963693085.1). Lineage (NCBI taxonomy): Eukaryota > Viridiplantae > Streptophyta > Magnoliopsida > Alismatales > Alismataceae > Alisma > Alisma plantago-aquatica. The sequence goes on along the minus strand of OY856412.1, from coordinate 545,252,173 downwards.
CAAATTAGTGGCTGATTCTTTTTCTTGGGGACCTTTCCTCCAACTCTTTTGAACTCATGTAAAGCCCAATATGTTAATGTAACACATTAAATTGCATAATTAAATAGTAATGTAATAACAGATGTTAACGGATATAAAAATATGAAATATTTCTCCCGGGAATAATGACCTTTTCATTGTGTGTCCATATAATGTATTCAATTCATTCCTCATATGATCTAGATAATGGACAGTGAACGTCTTGGGTACAATAACTAGTAACTCCCAATGCCTACCACTACAGATAAGAAAGTTAAAAATTAATAACTCAAAATACACAATAAAAATGTAATTTTCTTAAGTCCAAATTATAAGCAAAGTAAACTTACTCGACATTGAATGGAGCTATTATCATCGTCTTTTTTTTTACCAAAATATTTAAAAGTAGCACAATAGTATGAAGTAGCTGAAGAAAGGTCTTTATCTACAAGACTAATCAAAGATGGAACCAAAAATCCCACATGGAAAAATAAAAAATATGTACATATCGTGTGTAAGTGGCTGCAAAACATGTATTACGTATGCATTAATATATAAGAAACCAGATCATCATATATAAAACAAGTTATATGGATGTATAAACAAGATCTAACCATATCCATAGATTTATCATAGTGTATTCAGCCAATCATAACAAAAAACTCCAAAATATCTTGTATAAATAGCTTGTTATCGTATGATTGACCTGCAGCATCCTCCAGAATAGAAACATGTATAGGGCAATTCGGATCATTTTCGCCTATCCATACTTCCATACCCCTACAATTAGGACCTAACGAGGCGTGTAGGTCCCTTTGAAGCCAACTTGATACTTCAGGAGGTGGAGGTGGAGGCCGAGATGTAGCGGGTGTCTTCCTTTTGATCTGTATATATAATTTCATATCAATTGACTCATATATACACACTAAAAAATTAACGTAATGTAAATTTACCATACAATATTAGTATAGACGACATCCGCTTTGGGCCACATTATCACTCCACCTTCTGCCTCATCAAGCGTTTCAGAATCTGGGTGGGCATATGGCAATGGAAGATCCCTCCAATAGGGGAGTACATGTATCAGGCTCACACAAACCGCACCAGCTGGTACTGGAGTCCCATGAAACATGTCCCCTGGAAGGGCTGGGTAAGCATGTGCCTCTGCAATGATATATTCTTGACTTTTTAGACAGCATGGCTTCAACCCCTACAAATTTACGTAATGAATGTTATATACATATATACATAAACATATCATCTTAAAAAAACTAGCTACTATATATGTCATAAAAATACTTACAGCTGACGTGATAGGTGGTGGGTTTACATATTTACTCCCAACCACCTCTACAGTAGGAGAAGAGTGGCACGCCACATGTACTGTCTGAGTGGCAGGCTGAGATGCTTGTCACTTGCTAATTGCTTCATGGAGTCTCCTATCAAGTGCTTCCTCGACTCTCCTATTAATTAACTCATATACCTATACATGGACAAAAGAAACGCTAACTTTTGATTATTGAATTCTCTTTCACAATAACATTCTAAAAAAAGATCAGGTTACCTCAACATTTGATAGTCCCACTTTTGGGACAAATTTGCATTGTGATGGCCCAAAGAACGCTTTTATGCCCACACTAGCACTTGCACCCCTAACACGTTCAGGATGCTCTGGGTTACCAAGAGCAACTATCAATTCATCCCTTGTGCCCTCAGGGATGAACGTGCCTTCCTTCCTCTGCTTGTGAAGCTCTCTCTAATCGCCATCAACAGAAATTGGTAAGTAAACATAATAATAATCAATATCGATTGCTCTAAGAGTTGAATTTTACCATTTTTGCAGCCGCCTCAACAATTACGGGCTTCATTATATCTCCCTTCTTGTTTTTCCTCCCAGCTATCCACATAGCATGGCGAAGCAGAGGTGTGGGACCAATAGTAGAGGACTCTGCAGTCTCCTAAGTAGCAGCAGACTAAGTAGTAGACTCAGCCTGTAGTCTTTGGTGAATGCCTGCATAGACTCTTGGACCCATTGTGTGGTCATGCACATTCAGTGCACAACTTGCTCTTTGAGCATCGCTGATAGCCTTGTTAGTAAGCACATTGATTTGGTTTGTAACACTAGAGGTTAATCTTGAATAGGTGAATACATAAGAACGTATATTAATTAAATTGGGAGTGGCGCTTAATACCTTGAATTCATCCATTTTTCTTTGGGTAACAAACTCCTCCCAGTCTTTGGGGTCCAGGTAGTTCCATTGCTCAATGGATGCCTTCTTCCTAAATTTATTTTTTAAAGATAATACAAACAAAAATTATTAGTGTAGAGTTATCAAAAAGTGATCAATGTCTAGAATTGGAAATCAATCAAGAACCTCTTCTCAACATCGCGTATGTAATCTTGGGTGAGATTTGTCCTATAGTTCCTTAGGACCCTCCCAAAGTATTGCATCACACATTTACGATGTAGCTTTTCATCCAGATCAAATATACTCTGCAAAATAGAATTTCTATTAACTAGTATCCTAAAAATTAGTAATCTCCAAAAATAGAATTGCAAATAATAATAACTCACGCATAGTTCCTTCCATACTAAGTCTTTCTTCCCCTTAGGAACTTTATGCCAGGATTCTACGTTAGGACTACAATGGTTGTGAGTAAGAACCCCAAGATATGAAATAAATGAGTTGTGGTTCACTCCAACTAGATTTCCTACATGATCAAAATCCACAGCCAGTTTGGGTCCATTGCCCCTTTGTTGTAGTAACTTGTTCATCATTGTGATGCCCCTCACTTTCTCAATTTTTTTTGCTGCTCATCAAGTGCCCCAATGTTTTCAGGGGGTACATCACCAATATAAAATTTGACAAAAAAACACACTTACAGGATATAACTATACATGAACATATAGATAAAAACCTCCGGGAATATTTTTAAAACTTACATTGTGAGGTGGTGCATTGACGTCCTCACCCTCATGGTAATCATCAGCACGGTCATCATATGAATGCTTAGCCATCTAAAAGTTCACATTCACATTGTAAAGTTCACATTGTAAAGTAATTCACATTGTAAAGTTCACATTGTAAAGTTCACATTCACCTTGTAAAGTTCACATTCACATTGTAAAATTCACATTGTAAAGTTCACATTCAGAAAAATAAAACATGTAAAAAATATAAACATGCATGCATCTAATATTGCGATCTTTTATCAATTAACAATCCTTCATTGTGATCTCCGCGCACATACAAGTCATCATTAGCTTCAATATTTGGTGGTGTTGGCAACCCAACTGAGAATAGACTGGAGTCATCATACTTATCATAGTATTGTTCTTCATCTATAGGATCTTCAATGAACTATCGTTTACCATAAAAGAACAACTGACCATTTATCATTTGCAGGATCATCGATATAAAATACTTGTTTCACATGTGATGCCAATATGAATGGTTCACTCTTCTCGCCAATCTTTTCAAAGTTCACTAATGTGAAACCCAATTCATCCACTATAACTCCTTTGGTGTTATCAACCCAATTACATTTAAAGAGCGGAATTCTAAAATCTACGTAGTCAAATTCCCATGTCTTCAATGACATCGTAATATGATATTTTAGCTTCACGTGGACTCTTATCCTTTACACTTGTAAAAAACAATGAAGACGCTTGAAGGGTGACCCCATTGTTTTGGGCGACACTCTTATCATCTTGACGCTTTGTGTAATATGAGAATCCATTTATATCAAACTCTTCATAAGACATAACATGCAATTTTGGTTTAAAGGCGAGACATTTGATAGTTTCAGTAAGATTATCTGGTGTTTGAGATAGTTGATGTAAGACTTTATCTTCAAACCACTTAATAAATGTCTTGTTATGCTCTCTAGCAAGCCACATTGAATTGGCTCAAGGATATTATCTCTTGATGAAATTGGTATGTTCATCGATATAAACACTCACTTCATCGATGTTGTGTAAAATATACAAGTGACCTTGTTCCAACTATTCACGGATGATTACTTTCATCCGTGATCCCAAAAGTCCTTTGCCAAAATACTCCTCAATATTCTTGTCATTAACAGGAGCGTCATTACCACTCAGAAAGTCATTGCAAAAATCCATAACCTCTCTCGCCACATAACCCTCAATAATACTCCCTTCAGGCTGATAACGGTTTCGAACATCACCTTTATAAACGCTCATGTATCGTTCAAAGGTTTACATCCAATGCAAGAAAACTGGTCCCAACATTTTCACTTCCCTAGTCAAGTGGACAACAAGATGTACCATGATATCAAAGAACGAAGTAGGAAAATACATCTCAAGTTGACATAGGGTAACAACCACTTCTCTTTGCAAAATATTGAGAGTATCAGGGTCAATAACTTTGTTACATAGACTGTTGAAAAAGAAACAAAGTCTGGTGATTGCAAACCTTACATGCTTCGACAATACAGATCGAATTGCCATGGGAAATATTTGTTGCATTAGAGTGTGACAATCATGAGATTTTAGACCTGTCAACTTCAGATCTTTCATTGATACCAATCTACGAATGTTGGATGAGTAACCCTACCTTAACATTTATCAAGCATTCACAAAAAGCTTTTTTCTCCTTTCTAGACAACGTGTAACAAGCGGGAGTTAAGTATGTTCTCCAATCGCTACGTACTAACTACTTCTGTTAATTATGTCCTTATTCCCATTTCACGTAGGTCCATTCTATATTTTATCCCATCTTTATTCTTACCTAGTATATTCAACAGAGTACCAATGCGCTATCACAGACATTTTTTTCAAGGTGAATGACATCGATATAATGCCTGACTGCCAAAGAACTCCAATAAGGAAGATCCCAAAATATTGACTTCTTCTTGAATACAGAGTTGTCACTCCGTGTGGCCATAGTACATTGTGATCTCTTACCAAATTCATTGGCAAAGTCTTTTACTCTTTCATAAACAACCTCCCCTAGTATAGGTCTAGGTGCACTCCTGTTCCTCATTCTGTCCATTGAATGCTTTGCGCAACCTACGATACGGATGGAATTTTGGAAGAAACCTTCGATGACCAAGATATACAGTATTGTCACCATGTTTTAGTCGTATTGAATCAGTGTTCTCTTCACATATAGGACACACTTTAGATCCTTTGACACTATATCCAGACAAATTCCCATATGCTGAAAAGTCATTAACAGTGCAAAACAACATAGCGTGCAAATGAAATGTCTCTCTTTGTGAAGCATCATTGGTCATCACACCTTCACCCCAGAGTTTCTTTAAGTCATCAATCAGAGGTTCAAGATAAACTTCGATATCATTCCCAGGTTGTTTAGGGCCCGATATCAACAACGACAACATAACATACATATTTTTCATACACAACCAGGGAGGAAGATTGTATATAACAAGCATAACTGGCCAAGTGTTATGTTGGCTGCTCAATGTCCTGAACGGATTCATCCCTTTTGTACAAAGCCCAAGTCTTAGATTCCTGACTTCTTCACCAAATTTAGGGTACAATAAATCAATCTTCTTCCACTATGGGGAATCAGACGCATGTCGTAGGATCCCATCATTATTTTTCTTAACATCTGCATGCCACCTCAAATTCTTTGCATCTATCGGATTGGCAAATAAGCATTGAAACCGTGATATTATAGGTAGATACCGCATCACCTTGGCAGGAGAACTAGTTTTGGACTCCCCCGAAGTCATCAATTTATACCTTGACGCACCACATTTTGGACAATATTTCAAATCCACATAGTCCTTTTGAAATAATACACAATCATTCAGGCATGCGTGTATCTTCTTGACCTCCATTCCCATTGGGCACAACAATTTCTTCAACTGGTATGTTGAGATTGGCAGCTCGTTTCCTTTAGTAAGAATTTCTTTCAACAAAGACAACAATGACGTGAAGCTTTTGTCACTCCATCTTTTGTTAGCTTTCAGTTTATAAAATCTCAACATAGCGCTAAGCTTCGTAAACTTAGTACAACCTGTGTATAATGGTATCTCAGCATCATGCACAATGTTTCTAAACTTGGGAAGTGGATCGGTGTGCTCTACCCCACAACTATCCAACATTGCATCAACGATGTCTACTGGAACTGGTTCGTTCACATCTACGTCATCGGAGGCAATTTCTTCTTCCACACAAGCACTGATATCGAAATCCACTGATTTCAGGTTTGAAATCTCTCCATGCCAGTGTCATTCTGTATAGCCTTGTACAATCATGTTGTACATGACATGACTTTTGATTTCGTCACCAGTGTTGACTTTCAAGTTGTTACCGCAATGCCTACTTGGATAGTAGAACCTATTTCCAGGTTGTTTCCTATGTTCCTCAGCAAATCTAATAAACTGATCAAGAACAGAAATAAACTTTGGGGTGCAGCAATTTGGAATGGACATCCATGATCTATCCATTCTATCATAAAAGAGAAAACAAGTATATATTAGGGTTTAGGGTTAAAAGATTAGGGTCTAGGGTTAAAAGATTAGGGTTTATGGTTAAAACTTTAGGGTTTAAGGTCTTATATATAATAAATGTGTACCACCTATCCCATTCTTGAACACCTAATCTCACTAGTAAGTGTATAATGTGTATTGGGTTTTCAAGAAAATTTCGGCAACATTTCCCCATTATTCTCCAAGTACATATGTACTTAGAGAACAAATGGAGAAATGCTACCAAAAGTTTCTTGAAAACCCAATACACATTATACACTTACATCCTAAGTGAGATTATAAGTGTTCAAGAATAATCCCAAACCGGGGACTATCCAAGATTTACTCCTAATGAGTAAATCTTGGACGGGTTTCTAGGCCAACAAATACATGTGTTGTCATTCCTATACCAGCGATCCTAGTTTCGTCATTCATATCCTAGGTTGATTTACAATAGCATAATTGATTTTAACATCTCAAATATATATGCATATGTTTTCAATAAGATAATCATTAAACATAAAATGTAGGTATCCTATAATTTATAATTGATTTCAAAATTTCAAACTAGCTCATGCATTATCATCATCATTCTACATCATACAATATGTATTCATAATTAAACATAAATGTAGGTATCCTATCATTCATAATTGATTTCAAAATTTCAAACTAGCCCATGCATTATCATCATCATTCTACATCATATAATATGGATTCATAATTAAACATAAATGTAGGTATCCTGTCATTCATAATTGATTTCAAAATTTCAAACTAGCTCATGCATTATCATCATAATTCTACATCATACAATATGGATTCATGTTCCTAACATTTATTTGCTCAAACATTTATTTCATTTCATATAGTATCAATAGAAGTGCAAAAATCATAAAAGCATCCATTCATTTCATATAATATATATTAATCATGCAGAATTCCTTACTGCCTACCTTCCAAGGCGACAGAGGCAGAGCACATGGAGAAGCAGCAGTCGCAGAGCAGATGGAGGAGCAATAGTTGGTAGAGCAGATGGAGGAGTAGTATTCGGGCTCAGGTGGGTCTGGAAAGGAAGACGGGAAGCGGAAGCGGCGGCGGCGGCTCCAGTGAGGAAGAGGGGAAGCAACAGCGCTCTGGCTGGAGGAGAACAGAACCACGGAGGACCGACGGTGGAGAACTAGCAGTAGCGGTGAGGAAGAGGAGGACCAACAAGGAAGAGGAGGACTAGCGGCGGCAAACTGTAGAAGACCAGCGAGGAAGAGGAGGACCGGCGACGGAGAACCAGCAACAGCGGCGGTGAAGAGCGGTAGAGAAGAGAATCACCAGACCTAAATGAAATCTCGATGAAACAGAGAATGGGGAAGAGTCTATTTTGTTGGTGCTATTAAGTTAACCATCGTCGTCAGTTGTTTCAGACACCGACATCTAAGATCCAACAGCGTCGATCATAAAAAAAAACTGACACCTATGTTCAATCATAGTCGTCGGTTTCAACTATAAAAACCAACGTCTATCTACATATGCCGACAAAAAAATTACGACCATATTCGTCGATTGCCATAAAAAACTGAAGCTAATTGGGAAATTTGGGGGGTAAAAATTTTTGCGGAGACACCGCGCAAACACACATCGACGTCAGTTATTGTAAGCAAACCAATGACAAAATTGGGGCCGATTTCTGTCTCATGAAAAACCTTTAGTTTTCAGTTATTTGGTAAACAACTGACGCCGTATGTGAAATTTTGGAGGTAACTTTTTTGCACTGGAAAAATTGGATTGACGGGCGATTTTAGGCGTCGGTTTCTTATTGAGCAACTGACGCTAAATAAAAAGTGATACCCATTTCTAGCTGGTCTTCACATATAGATGTCGGTTTGTTCTTTCAGTCGATGTTGTAGGGTTTCAACGTTAGTTATTTGGATACAACTGACGCCTCAAAAAGTGACGTTATAAGCTATTTATGTAGTAGTGATGGCTACACACACACACTTCTATTCTGTTAGACACTTAGATATCTGTTTCCCCTTTATACTATATCATCTTTCTATTATCCATTTTCTTCTATATCTTCCTCCTTACTCCCTGACTTCCCCCCTTTCTTTTATTTCCACATATCCTCTAACATTCTCATTCTCATTTCTCCCATTCCTCCTTCAACTTCATCCCATTCATCCACCATCAAACATGCTCATTCCTTGTTTCCCCAAGCTTTCCTATTTTTATTTTCATTCATTTTTTAGATCAAGGAAGTTGGGATCACTGGATATGTGAATTCGACACAATTTACACAACATTGAAACTCAAAAAGAGTGATAAGCTTGTCAGCCCTCCACAACACCCATTGATCAGGTAACCCTTACGAAAGCATTATGGACGGTTTGGATTTTGTATTTAATTGTGGAATTGTATTTAAAAACAGTATTCTAAATACTGACAATCATAGGTAATCTTGTCGTTGTATTGTTCGGGTGTTTAAGATGGTAGTCGACAATCACCAGTAATCTTGTCGTTGTATTTCAACTACTATAAACGCGTCCTTCTGAGTCACGTCGGAATCAATGTTATTTTAGAAGTCCACGAATTGTGTTTCTAGGAGAACCTGTCCCCACCCCTTTCTCTTCTATTTTCCTCACATCCCCTTCTACTTCCTCCTCTCTCCTTCCATCAACATATGCTTCCCTATATTTCTCTTGTCTCAGTCACTGCTATTTCTCCTCGTCCTCTTTCACACTGACCTCCATCACTTGTATCTTGCTCCTCCTCCTTGCATTCAGTCCCCATACCTCTGGATTTATGGAGGAAATAGGACACTATGATGCATCAGTCCCCTTCTGCTTCATCCTCGGATACTCCTTTTTTGACATCCCCTTCCTCCTTTGGCCATCTATGTAACTAGATTTATACAAACAACATATTGTTAAATGACATAATTTAGAGTTGATGTAGTCTAAATCCTGATGTTCATGAACACTACTGTATTGTTGAATATGCCATCTTAAAGGCTTCTTAAGGTATTTCAATGATGTGTATTCATCAATTCAATCATTATAAATGTGTGTATAACTGTGTATATCAATTCAATCATTATAAATGTGTGTATAACTGTGTATACATGTGATTATATGTATGAAACCAGACACACACAAACACGCACACACATATGCATACATTGCTTTTTCGGCTTTTTCTTGAATTGTTGACCGTACTTTTACCATAAATTGACCACTTTTATCTGAATTTTCCAAATAATTTCTAAATTCTATTTTTTTATCTCGACCATACATAATCCGAATATCAAATTTGTTACAATGGTGTGAACTATGATAAGGATATAATATAGAAATATACACACATCTTGAATGTAAGCAATAGGTCAATGGTTTCCATAATTTCTCTTGATTTTAACATGTATCAAATTCTATTGTTTGAATCCCCAGATGGTCCTCAGAATATAAGTTGTCACTTTCTATTTCCCCCTTCTATCCTATTTTTTTGTCAGCTGTAACACTTCTGTTACGTTACAACACTACTGCTGCAATGCAACACGGTAGCCAGTCAACCACCATGAGAGACACTATCCTCCATCTCCATTCTATTTTTTTTGCAATCTATTGGGTTGTCTCCTTCCCCAACCCAATCAGCATCCACATCCTAGCCACTAGAATTTGGAGTGCATTGTGGTCCTTCCTCGCCAATTCCTTCTCCATGCGACCTGAGATAGCCATCTCCTATCTTGCGTCTTGCACAGAGGGAAGACATGTGGCCATTTCCTCTCTAGGATCAACCCTAGTGGAATGCCCCCACCTGATTATCATTAGGTGGAATCAATATTCCATTTAGAGAAGCAATTAAGGTCGTGAACCTCTTCTTAAGCCAACCATGTGTATTCCAGGTTCTTGTAGAAGAACATTTTTTTGCATGCAAGATGATTTTTTCTTGGGCTTTCACTATAATTCATCAAGTGGTTACTTTCTTTTGTCTAGAAACCTCCATTGTCATTCCTTTTGCATCGTATCATTCACTTTGTTTTCATGGATTAAAAGAAAGAGATGGTAATCCAACAAGCAAGTTTCACAGTTCATACTTTGATTATCACTACCTAAAAGCTTAATGTGAAGAACTATAGTCAATGGAGTGACACTCATAATATCTCGTTTAAAGGTCAAGGACTCATAAAACATGTGAATTTTGTCCCACTAAAAGGTATTTATGTATTGAAGCAATGGGAACAACATGATGTGAATATATTGAATATGTTATAGATTAACACAGAACCATGTATAGTGGATATGACAAACCACTTTGGGACGTACATGAGATTCTGGGATAATCTTGTACTTATATATTTAAACAATGTCTTTTGCATTTAAGGTATGACAAGTAACAATACAACCAATAACACTGCATCAACATGTATAGTAATATGGGCTTCATAGGGAGAGAAGTCACTTATGTAGTACTTTAGCGAATTGGTCCCTTGGCTGGTGATTTACACAATCCACCTCTTCTCTCTATAGACATATAGAAGATACAACAAGAGGGTGATAATAATTAAGTCCTTGTCTGAGCTTTCCCATGATTAGGAAGGTGTATGTGGATAGATTTTGTCTAGAGAAGAGCTTCCTTCCTTGACTAACACCTATTCTAGGGTGTCATGTTGCTTTCTTAGACAAATATTGTCTTGCAATCACCCACTCTCATAATGATAAGTATACCTTACTCAATTTGGTCATGACACAAATTGCGAAGGGCATGGTTGTGGAAAAGATCCACCAGAGAAGGCAAATTTAGTCTAGTTGTGGAGCACCTTGTTAGCACCTAGTGTGTACACATTATGGTAGAAAAGTGCACACCAAGAATGCCTAATACGAGTTGCAAGGATCATCTAATACGTGTTCCAACATGGTTTCTACAGACAGATCTCAAGATGAGGCAATTCTTAGAAAAGTACTCTCAGTTGATGCGTTCTCTATCTTCTCAACATGATATGTCCTCCATTGCTTTTATTACACATAAATATTGTCCATCATCTTGCACCTCTCAGCATCATCATCCAAGCCATATTGGTCCTTGATTTAGGTGCAATTGATCACTTCATTGGGGTACATGAGATGGTCACCACATACACCAATAAGCCCAACCTACCTAATGTTACTCTTACACATGATTCCATTGCCTCTTTATGGAAATTGGGATTGCGTCACCAACTCCACATGTATCTCTTCTATCTACACTATTCATTCCTATCTTTCCTTTTAATTCATTATCTATAAAAACAAAATAACTCATTCTCTTCAAGCGTCTGCCATTTTCCTACTTGATATTGTTGTTATACATGACTTGAAGAAGGGGAAGACAACTGACAAAGGGTACAAATTGGCTGGACTTTACTACTTGCATAGGTCTTCTACCGTGTGTGTTGTTGCTTCTCCTTTTGTGATGCATAATCATCATGGTCATGCATCTTGTAAAAATCTCAAGGTCTTGGTTCCAATTCTATCCAACCTGGAGAGTTTTTAGTGTGAATCGTATCAGTTAAGGAAACATACAAGGTCTATCTTTAGGTATAGGGTAAGTCAAATGACAAAGTATATTTTCAAATTAATCCTTTTGATGTATGGCATCAAACTTGTTTGATTTGAAAGTTGATAATAGATGCTTTAATTTATTTTTACCCAAGGCATCATACCGCCTCAGTCTCTTATAAGGTTCAAAATATTTAGAGGGATCACCATTGATAAGGATTTGGTAGCTCAAGGTCAAGGAGAGTGAAAATCTATTGACACCAGAAATCAAGAAAATACATTAGCTACTTAATCATCAAAAGATAACTTCAACCAACTGAGTCGTATGCCTTACTAATATTTATTCTGATACACATTTTAGAGCCTCCTGGAGATGTGTTGAAGTCACTCAGAAGTATGTTTGGACAAGAGAATGTCATCTCTAATACTTCTTCCTTTAATGAAGGCACACTAGCTAATATCAAAGATATTATCTGACATAGTTGTGTCTCTTGATACCACGTGAAAAGAAATCTTGAAAGTGATATATAGAGTCATATATATATATATATATATATATATATATATATATATTCTTATAATATGGTGTACTAGAGACACAACATAACCTAAATTGAACCAACACTAATGGGCTTAAGTAAAGTCAACCCAATTAGCTAATACATATATTTTAAATAACATAAAATAACACTAACATGTTGTATGTTATTTTGTCCATATATTTATGACAAAGATTATGGCCAATATCTTATGCATACCCTTACCTGGTATCATTTATAATCTAGTGTGACTTGTACATAGAAAAAAGAAGGAAAAGACATTATAGAGCTAACTGTGTAGAGATATGAAATCAATAAGAATGATATTCCACACTTCACATGAGTAGGGAACCCAATCTTCAAAAATGATTTGGTTCCTAAGCTTACAAATATGATAAAGAATAAAACAATACATCTATAGAAGTTGTTTCTTGGAAGCGTTGTCCACATCCAGACTGACATTGAGAAGGACCACATCTAGGACTCTAGAAGAATTACCTTGGCCTTGATTGCATCCCCCACCATGACCTTGGCTAGAGTTACTAGAAGAACTACAATGGCATAATTGTCATAAAATGCAGAGGGTAGGGATGATATGGACGGAAGTCGCTAGACTCTTGTGATGACCTAGATTTCTCTCACTCCTCAAGTATGTGCTTCTTAAGCTGAGAGGTAAAGATGTTGTCTTCTTGTTCTTTGTTGTAGGCATCCCACATATTCACCATTCACTACTACAAAAATGGCTTATAACGTCACATTTAGAGGCGTCAGTTGTATCCCAAAAACCGACGCCTAAACCCTACAAAGTTGCTGAAAGCACAAACCGACATCTATATGTGAAGACCGGCCAGACACGGGTATTACTTTTTATTTAGCGTCAGTTGCTCAATAAGAAACCGACGCCTAAAATCGCCCGCCAAATCCAATTTTTTCAGTGCAAAAAAATTACCGCCAAAATTTCACATACGACGTCGGTTGTTTACCAAATAACTGACGACTAAAGGTTTTTCGTGAGACAGAAATCGGGCCCATTTGTGTCGTCGGTTTTCTTGAAATAACCGACGCCGATGTGTTTTCGCGCGTTGTCCCCGCAAATTTTTTTACCCCCCCTTTGGCGTCGGTTTTTTACAGAAATTGACGACTATGGTCATAATTCAAGAACATTTTTTTGTCGGCATATGTAGATAGACGTCAGTTTTTCTAGTTGAAACTGATGACTATCATTGAACATAGGTGTCAGTTTTTTTGTGGTGACCAACGCCTATTATTTTAAGCATCAGTTGTTTATAATAACTGACGTCTATTGTTAACTTAATAGCACCCACGCAAACCAGACTCCTTCCTTTTCTCTGTTTCATTCCCGATTTCAAGTTAGAGCTCTGGCGATTCCTCTCCACCGCACTGCTCCTGCCGGCGCTGCCGCCTGTCACTGCTACCACCTGCCGCCGCTACTGCCTGCTGCTCCTCTTCTTCCTACTATCGTGCGCACCGCCGCCTGCTCCTCTTCTTCCTGCTGTCGCGCGCACTGCCACCGCTTGCTCCTCTTCTTCCTGCTGTCACGCGCACTGCCGCCTGCTGCTCCTCTTCTTCCTACTGTCGCGTGCACCGCCACCTGCTCCTCTTATTCCTACTGCCACGCGCACTGTTGCCACCTGCTCGCCTGCTGCCACTTCCGCCGCCTCCGCTACTGCCTACCGATCTCTCTACACTGCTCGACAGGTACCTTTCTCCGTGCCGGCCTGCTCCTCTTCTTCCTCCACTCTTCCTCCATCATCATCCTAGCATCTAGTTGATGTAAAACATAGATATCCATATATTTATCTATATTTGATGGTAACTAGAATAGCATATGGGTAAAGAAAATATTCTATCAAGGTTGATCTATGTTGAATGAAATGGAATATGAGAAAACCAATATTCTCCAGAAGGTTGTTCTTTCATCACAATTATGGTTGACATGTTGTTTCAGACTATATTAGAATTTACTACTGGTACTACCTCCAATGCATACTTGTATATAGGGTATACTCAAGATTTTGATAATAAAATGTGTATAAACACTAATATACATGCATGTGACATGGACTTTTGTAACATCTTAAGAATTTTATTCTAAAATAAACATGTCCAATAAATTTAAATTACAAATTTGACTCCTAACAATGTGAAATCCTAATATGACTCCTACACATGATGACAAAATATCATACTACATATTAACTTAATTATGTATACAACTTAGTCATGGTTATGCAATAATGTACAAGTGGGCTAAATATCAATTTACTCCATATGTGTTCATCTATTCTCCATTACTTGGTATATGAATATGTAGTGATATATTATAGCCTCCTATACAATTTGGTAATCTAACTCCTCTCGAATAATTTTTAATTCATTAATCACCCTAGGTATCTAATATTATGAATCACATAATCCCCTAGCTCAAACCTAGAATCTAATTATAATTTTGGGTTCCTCATAGACCAATTAGCAAATCTACCAAATTTGAAGTAAATCAGGTAATTAACCCTAGCTATATGTAATAATAGCAGGGAAAAGAGTGAATAAGCATAGACAAATAAACCTAATTAGATGATGATGTAGTAGATCTAAATCATATTGGACTAAGTTCCATCCTTAGGTAGTGTATAAAGATCAATATTTTATCACAGGCTCATTATTAACCATTAGATCTAGATCTTAGGGTATCTCTACCCTCCTAACTATGAAATTGGTAACTTGTTTCCTTGTTGAGTATATTGAGAATCCTAATCACCCTTCTTGCTTAATGATGAGCTCTAATGCACTCATGTGATATGCTTGGAATGTAAATGATGAATTTTGCCCTAGATTGCCAATCATGCTTCTAAAGACATCAATGATCACCCTAACTTGAAGAACTAGGATATGAATGATGAAACTATGATTGTAGGTATAAGAATGACAACATACATGTATTTGTTGGCCTAGAAACCCGTCCAAGATTTACTCATTAGGAGTAAATCTTGGATAGCCCCTGGTTTGGGACTGTTCTTGAACACTTAATCTCACTTGGGATGTAAGTGTATAATGTGTATTGGGTTTTCAAGAAAATTTCGGTAGCATTTCCCCATTTGTTCTCTAAGTACATATGTACTTGGAGAACAGTGGGGAAATGCTGCCAAAATTTTCTTGAAAACCCAATACACATTATACATTTACTAGTGAGATTAGGTGTTCAAGAATGGGATAGGTGGTACACATTTATTATATATAAGACCTTAAACCCTAAACTTTTAACCATAAACCCTAATCTTTTAACCCTAGACCCTAATCTTGTTCTAATATATACTTGTTTTCTCTTTGATCATAGAATAGATAGATCATGGATGTCCATTCCAAATCGCTGCACCCCAGAGTTTATTTTTTTTCTTGATCCGTTTATTAGATTTGCCGAGGAACATAGGAAACAACCTGGAGATAGGTTCTCCTGTTCATGTAGGCATTGCGTTAACAACTTGAAAGTCAGCACTGGTGACGAAATCAAAAGGCATGTCATGTGCAACGGGATTGTACAATGCTATACAGAATGGCACTAGCATGGAGAGATTTCAAACCTAAAATCAGTGGATGTCGATAGCAGTGATTGTGTGGAAGAAGAAATTGCCTCCAATGACGTAGATGTGAACAAACTAGTTCCAGTAGACATCGTTGATGTGATGCTGGATAGTTGTGGGGTAGAGCACACCGATCCACCTCCCATGTTTAGAAACATTGTGCATGAAGTTGAGATACCATTACACACATGTTGTACTAAGTTTACGAAACTTAGTGTTGTGTTGAGATTATATAAGCTGAAAGCTAATAATAGAAGGAGCGACAAAAGCTTCATGTCATTGTTGTCTTTGTTGAAAGAAATTCTTCCTGAAGGAAACGAGTTGCCAATCTCAACATACCAGTTAAAGAAATTGTTGTGCCCAATGGGAATGGAGGCCAAGAAGATACATGCATGCTCGAATGATTGTGTATTATTTCAAAAGGACTATGTGGATTTGAAATATTGTCCAAAATGTGGTGCGTCAAGGTATAAATTGACGACTTCGGGGGAGTCCAAAAATGGTTCTCCTGCCAAGGTGATGTGGTATCTACCTATAATATCACAGTTTCAACGCTTGTTTGCCAATCTGATAGATGTGAAGAATTTGAGGTGGCATGTAGATGTTAAGAAAAATAATGATAGGATCCTACAACATGCATCTGATTCCCCATAGTGGAAGAAGATTGATTTATTATACCCTAAATTTAGTGGAAGAAGATTGATCATGTAGGAAATTCAGTTGAAGTGAACCGCAACTCATTTATTTCATATCTTGGGGTTCTTACTCATAGCCATTGTAGTCCTAATGTATAATCTTGCCATAAAGTTCCTAAGGGGAAGAAAGACTTAGTATGGAAGGAACTATGCGGGAGTTATTATTATTTGCAATTCTATTTTGTAGATTACTAATTTTTAGGATACTAGTTAATAGCAATTCTATTTTGCAGAGTATATTTGAACTAGATGAAAAGATACATCGTAAATGCGTGATGCAACGCTGTGGGAGGGTCT
Organism: Alisma plantago-aquatica; assembly: GCA_963693085.1. Lineage (NCBI taxonomy): Eukaryota > Viridiplantae > Streptophyta > Magnoliopsida > Alismatales > Alismataceae > Alisma > Alisma plantago-aquatica. Next base: position 545,235,032 of record OY856412.1, on the reverse strand, counting down.
TAAGGAACTATATGACAAATCTCACCTGAGATTACATACGAGATGCTGAGAAGAGAAAGAAGCCAACCACTGAGCAATGGAACTACCTCGACCCCAATGACTGGGAGGAGTTTGTTACCAAAAGAAAAACGGATGAATTCAAGGTATTAAGCGCCACTCCCAATTTAATTAATATATGTTCTTATGTATTCACCTATTCAAGATTAACCCTTAGTGTTACTAACCAAATCAATGTGCTTACTAACAAGGCTATCGGTGATGCTCAAAAAGAAAGGCATGCACTAAATGTGCATAACAACATGATGGGTCCAAAAGGCTATGCAGACGTTCGCCAAAGACTACAGACTGAGTCTACTGCTCAGTCTGCTGCTACTCAAGAGACTGTAGAGTCCTCTACTATTGGTCCTACACCTCTGCCTCACCATGCTATGTGGATAGCTGGGTGGCAAAACAAGAAAGGAGATATAACCAAGCCGCAACTACTGAGGCAGCTGCAAAAATGCTAAAATTCAACTCTTAGAGAAATAGATATTGATTATTGTTATATTTACCTACCAATTTCTATTGATGGCAATTAGCGGGAGCTTCACGAGTAGAGGAAGGAAGGCAAGTTCATCTCTGAGGGCACAAGGGATGAATTGACAGTTGCTCTGGGTAACTCAGAGCATCTTGGACGTGTTAGGGGTGCAGGAGCTGGTGTGGGCATAAAAGTGTTCTTTGGGCAATCACAGTGCAAACCTATCCCAAAAGCGGGATTATCAAATGTTGAGGTAACTTGTTCTTTTTTTAGAATGTTATTGCGAAAGAGAATTCAATAATCAAAAGATAGCATTTCTTTTGTCCATGTATAGGTAGATGAGTTAATTAATAGGAGAGTCGAGGAAGCACTTGATAAGAGACTCCATGAAGCAATTAGCAAGTGGTAGGCATCTCAGACTGCCACTCAGACAGTACATGTGGTGTGCCGCTCTTCTACTGTAGAGGTGGTTGGAAGTAATCATGTAGACCCACCACCTAGCACGTCTGTTGTAAGTATTTTTATGACATAGTCACTAGTCTTTTCAAGATGATATGCTTATGTATATATGTATATAACATTCTTTACGTAAATTTGTAGGGTTTGAAGTCATGCCATCTAAAAAGTCAAGAATACATTATTGTAGAGGCGTCGGCTTACCCACCCCTTCCAGGGGACATGTTTCATGGGACTCCAGTACCATACATGTACTCCCCAATTGGAGGGATCTTCCATTGTCATATGCCCACCTAGATTCTGAAACGCTTGGTGAGGAAAAAGGCAGAGTGATATTGTGGCCCAAAGCGGATGTCGTCTATACTAATATTGTATGGTAAATTTACATTACGTTAATTTGTTAGTGTGTATATATGAGTCAATTGATCTAAAATTATATATACAGGTCAAAAGGAAGACACCTGCTACATCTCGGCCTCCACCTCCACCTCCCAAAGTACCAAATAGGCTTCCAAGGGACCTACACACCTTGTTAGGTCCTAATTGTAGGGGTATGGCAGTATGGATAGACGAACATGATCCAAATTTCCCTATAAATGTTTCTATTCTGGAGGATGTTGCAGGTCAATCATATGATAACAATCTATTTATACAAGATATTTTGGAGTTGTTTCGTATGATTAGCTGAATGCATCTATGATAGAGCTATGGATATGGTGAGATCTTGTTTATACATCCATATACCTTGTTTTATATACAGTGATCTAGTTTCTTATATATTAATGCATATGTAATACATGTTTTGCAGCCACTTACGATATGTACAGATTTTTCATTTTCCCATGTGGGATTTTTGGTTCCGTCTTTGATTAGTCTTGTAGATAAATACCCTTCATCAGTTACTTCATACTACTCTTCTGCTTTTAAATATTTTGATAAAAAAAAGACAGTGATAATAGCTCCATTCAATGTTGAGTAAGTTTACTTTGCTTATAATTTGGACTTAAGAAAATTACATTTTTAATGTGGATTTTGAGTTATTAATTTTTAACTTTCTTACCTCTAGTGGTAGACATTGGGAGTTACTAGTTATTTTCCCCAAGACGTTCACTGTCTATTATCTAGATCCTGCGGGGAAGGAATTGAATACATATTATGGACACACAATGAAAAGGACATTATTCCTGTGAGAAATATTTCATATTTTTATATCTGTTAACATCTGTTATTACATTATTATTTAATTTTGCAACTTAATGTGTTACATTAACATGTAGGGATTTACATGAGTTCAAAAAAGTTGGAGGAAAGGTCCCCAAGAAAAAGAAATAGCCACTAATTTGGGAGAATGTGAAAGTAATTTCCCGACTCCAATGTATATATTATTTATGTGAATTGTACTTATTTGTATTTTTGAATATTTTGTATGTTTCAATTTATAGTGTGCTACATAAGATAACGGGTGGGCATGTGCATACTATGTATTGCGATTTATGGACCTAATGATCAAACATGCCTCAATGGAAATCAATACCATACATCAGGTATTATGTATAGTCTCATTAGATAATATGAAATATATCAATCTTATTATATATTATTAATTATATATATACGTCATTCTCTTTGCAGGTGTTTAAAACTGACTTCACTACAGGTCAAAAGTTATTAGATGTACATACTCCCTATACGATGGAAGACTTAAATGATGTAAGAGAACAATGGGCAAAAGCCCTACAAGTAGTGGGAATTTTTAAATATGATTGGGATACTAATGGCGATAATGACGATGATGAATAAGGAATGATATTTCTAAACTTTGTTCTCATAATTATTTTTGTGTGAATGTGAATGAATTTTTCTAAATTGTCATATGTTTGAATGTGAAGATGATCAATACATGAATGTTTCTACATGTGTCTGAATGTGAAAAGAGATGAAATGAATGGAACTGCAGGTTGCTAAATGTGTGTGAAAATGAAGGAAATTTGAAATGGAACTACTGGTTTCTACATGTGTGTGATGAAAAATAATATGAATTAAATGTGCTTATACATGTGTGTGATCATAAATTGTTGTCCATATTGTTAATTTTGTAGGTTTGTGGTATTTTGTTGGATGATATCAATGGATGTTGTAAACCTACATTTCAGAACTGAACTGTAGGTTCTATATCCTGCTGACTAGCCATACAATAGGCCTGCAAACTGATAAGAAAAAAAAATCAAAACATAGGCGTCGGTTATTAGTATAAAACTAACAACAAAGACATACAGTGTCGGTTATTAGCAAAAATACAACGTCTATGTGGCTAGGTACCACGTCCATGGTGGGGTCTTCATGGCACCAGGGAGATGGCGTCGATTATTAGTATAAAACTGACATCTATGTGGATAGGTAGTGTCAGTTATATATAAAAACTGACGCCTATGGTGCCCTTGCTGGCGTGTTTTATTGGTGGCAGGAAGGGTTATGACGTCAGTTTTTTTGAAACACTGACGTCTTTGAACTGGATATAGTGTCAGTTTTATTAAATAACCGACTCCTATAGTGCCCTTGCTGGTGAATTTTTGGTGGCGGGAAGGGTTATGGCGTCGATGTTAAAACCGACACTGAAGGTTTTTACTTTTAGCAGAGCCCACTTTGGTGTCGCTTTGAAACCGACGCTAAAGGCCTTAAATAACTGACAATAAAGGTCAGTTCTGTATTAGTGATTTCAAAATTATTACTATGATGAGATCTTTAGGATGAGGCTTTGCAAAGCGAGGGGTTGGGCCCTTCTTTTCTTCTTCTTTCTCTTCTTCATCGACCAACGCTTCCTTTCCTTTATCAACAATGTTGGGCTCTTTCAAGTGAGGGATCGCCTCATCTACAAAATCATCATTAACAATAGTCTTGGAAATAGAGGGATTAGTTTTAACAAATCCAACATTGATAGATTGTTCTACTTTACACAAATCAATGTTAAATACTCTATAAGCCTTGCTAGTAGTGCTACAACCAAGATAGAAAGCCTTGTAAGACTTCAGATCAAACTTGTTGAGGGAATCCTTAATGTTCAAAACAAAACAAGGTCAACCAAAAAACATGAAAGAAATTAATGGAAGGCTTTCTACCAGGCCATAGCTCATAGGGGGGTTTCCTTAAAGATGGATGAGTAAAAACCCAGTATTATGCAAAACATGAAGTATTAACGGCTTCGACCCAAAAAATCTTTGGAGTTTTATAATCTAGAAACATAGTCCTAGCTATTTCCTATAGTCATCTATTCTTTCTCTCTACAACCTGATTTTGTTGAGGTATTCAAGGTGAAGAAAAGTTATGTGCATACCCAGATTCCTCACAAAACCTTTCAAACAAATCATTTTTAAATTATCCCCCATGATCATTGCGGAGTAGAGACGATCAGGTAAGAAGCTTTATTTTCAACTCATTTGAAAAATGTTGAGAAAACGTCAAGAGTATCACTTTTTGAAACAAGAAATAAATTCCCGATATAGCGAGAAAAATCATCAACAATCACAAGACAATACTTCCTACCACAAAATGACTATGTACACATTCGTCTAAGTAGATTAATGTGAAGAAGCTCAAGAGCTCTTTTCTCCTTTGGATTTTAAGGAGGACTTGGTTTGCTTTCCTTGGGTACAATGTTGGCATTCCTCATCCTTTTCAAAATCCAATTTAGGAAGTCCCTTTACCAAATCATTTTTTCTCAACTTCTTCATTTGATACATATTTACATGACCAAGCCTACGATTCCATAAAGAGATATCATTTAAATTGGCAATAGGAGATCTACCAAAAATAGGCTTAATACAGTCAAGAACAATAATATAGAGATTACCATTTCTTGTTCCCTTATATATAACATTGTAGGAGAGGGAGTCCAGAAGCAAGCATACAAATGAGGTAAAAAGAACAAGATAATCATCATCACAAAGTCGACTAACACTTATTAAATTGTGATGTATTTCATCCACAAGAAGAACATTATTGATGCATAGTGAATCGCCTACATCACCCTCACCTACCACCTTACCCTTGTTGTCATGAAATGTAACTGACCCTCCTTTCTTCTTTGTGAATTGGTTGATGTGGTTGATTTAACTGGTCATATGCTTTGAGCAACCACTATCAACAATCTATTTTCCTTTTACATGCAAATAAGGAAGATGTCGGCTCCCAACTTTAAAGTTTGGTATCCATTGTTGCTTGGGGACCCATTTCATATTTGGGTTGGTCCCCTTCTCTCTATAAGGATAATAAGTAGAGTAATGGTCATCACTCTTGCAATGCACACAAACCACATGGTTCTTAGAGCCAGAGGACTCTCCATGGAAGATAGGAAGCCCCTTTCTCTTTTTCTTACCCTTTCCCTTTCTCTTTCATTTTGGTGCCCCCCCTACATATCCCAAACCACTAGTACCAACTTGTTTCATAGAATGATCTAGAACTTCATTGAGGAATTTATGCAAGGAAGCTCTTAGTTTGTTATTATCATTACTAAGAATAATGACAATAGAAGATAAGCTAGAAAGATCATCTTGTACATGAAGTAAGTCAGCCTACAAACAAAGGGATTTAGTAAGATAATAGTCTTTTTCTAAAGTAAGATTGGAAACTTCATGACTAGGCAATAAAGGTCTAGAAGTTAGATCATTAACTTGGGCAACAAATCTAGCATTTTTAGTTCTAAGAAAAACAAGTTCATCAAGATAAACTCTATTATCATCTTTAATAGAATCACAAGCAAGCTTAAGATCATCATTTTCAATTTTAAGTAAAGCAAGCTTATCTGCTAGGTCTTGGTTTTCTTTCTTAAGACTATTGATGTTCTTAAGGTAGATCTCATTCTCTACTTTAACTCCATTGTATTGGAGCTCAAGATCAAGAAATTGTCCTTACAAGGAATCAATGTTATCAATATGCAACTTCTCATTTTGATCAAGAATGTCTATTTTAGCATACAACATCTATGATCTTCCCTAACCTCTTCTTTTTAGACTTACATTTGAAATAAGAGGAACGGGAAGCATTTAACATATCAATAAGAGTTTATTTGGATAACTCATGCAAGCTTACCACACTTACCTCACCAATGTCTTCTGTTGTACATGCCATGAGTGCAAGGTGGCATTCTCCTTCATTAGAGCTTGAACCACTAGAGGAGGATTCCTCCCAAGCTGCACGAGTTGCATCCTTTCTCCTTTTGTCCTTCCTCTTGTATTTGCCTTCCTTCTTGTAGTAATCCTTCTTCTTGTCGTTGCTCTTGTGGTAGGCTTTCTTTGCCTTTGGGCATTCATTCTTGTAATGCCCCTTTTGACGACATTCTTAGAATCTAGGTGTAGAGGATGAGGAAGACTTTCCCTTGAAGTGCTTTCCCTTGGAGTAGTTTGCTTGATGATCACTAGGTCCATCATCTTCACTTGAGGAGGGAGGAGAATAATCGAAAAGTAAGTTATTGTTGGGGAATCATTGCCTCCAATTGAGCTTTGAAGGCATTATCTTAGATCTTCTTTGATTCCTTATCCTCTTTCTTGTCATCTTATTCTTTCTTATCTAGCCTTGTCTCATGAGCTTGAAGGTTGCCAATGAGCTCCTTGGTGGCTAAGTCATCAAGACTTCTAACTTCTTCTATGGAAGTCACCTTGGGTTCCTATCTCTTGGGAAGAGACCTTAGGATCTTGGAGTTGATAGTTCCTCTATCCAAGGTGTGGCCCAAGTTAGAAAGTCCATTGATGATGGTGTTGAGCCTTGTGTACAACTCAACCACTATTTCCTTCTTTCCCATCTTGAAGTTCTCAAGTAGTCCATTGAGCATGTAGATCTTTGACTGTTTGATTTGTTGTGTGCCTTCATTGGTAATGCACAACTTGTTCGAAATCTCATGGGCTGTTTCCCAAGATGAGATCTGGTTGAACTCAGAGGGAGTTAGGGTAGCATAGATGATGCTTATCGAATTGGCATTTAGTTACACCTTCTTGAGTGTAGCTTCAATCCAAGTAACTACATCACCCGCCAAATCCTTTTATGGAAGAATCATCACTTTCCACATGTCATAATTCATCCCTTGAAGATAGAACTGCATCCACCGATTCTAAAAAAAAGGAAATATGTGCTATCAAAGACCGGGGGTCTCATGGAGAAGACTCCCTGTGGGTTGAAAGACCCAAGTAAGTCACCCATATTCTCGTCTTGTAGGATATATATCTGAGAATATTGTGGCTCTGATACCACTTTTTGGATCTAAGGTCTCTAGAGGGGGGTGAATACAACTAAAAACAATTGCACAAAACTTGTTAGACCTTCAAGTTACTTGAAATAGGCTCAGTTGCAAATAGTGAATTTGATGGCAATTAAAAAATGCATATCAAGGATGAGACAGATTGAAATAAGCACGTGAACAAGTTGTTTAGAGTGGTTCCACTCTCCAAACTAGGAGAGATTCAGTCCACAACCTCGAGAGGTCAAGAACTAGGATTTCGCAACCTATGTATACTTATATTCCACTATAAGACATACAATTGGCCTTCCTTTTTTGTGATAAGGATACCCAGCTTTTATTTACGGTCAAGGGAGCCAACAACCTTACAACTAAGGTCTTACCTATCCAGAGCTAGAGTCTTCTACCTCACCAAGGTCTTACTCACTTTTGCAAGTAGTTAGGCCCCTTCACCAAGGAGATACCCTCGATGCAAGGATTCTTTAACCTTGAAGGATTTACCCACTCTACTCTCAGATATTTAGCCTTGTCCTCCTCCTTCACTCGGAGAAGATTAATGCACCTTCTTCTACAACTTGAAGAAGCTTGCACCGTCTCCTTCACTTGGAGAAGCTTTCACCAACTTGATCTTGAAGAAAGGTGTTGGGAAAAGAGAAACTTTGAGAACTTTACAAACATACAATGATGTAGCTCTCTCGCACAGATCCTATCTCACTCATATGGATGAAATAAAATGTAAGCAACAGAGATAGGGGTTCAAGTGGACTAAAAACACTCAACTTTAGCAAGGACCTCAAATAGCATGAATCAGTAACCTTGGAATGAACTCCAAGAGGTCCTATTTATAGTTGGGGGTATCCACTAGAGGGTACGGGCACTAAGGAATGAAAACTAGCCATTTTGAGGATCACAACAGATATATTTTTTACTTATGCAACTCTTCAATGGCTAGAATCACTTTTTCTTCATATTCAGTATAATACATTTGGTTGAGTTTCAATAAAGTTAACTCAACCAATAGCACTATGCGACAAAGACAATTTAAATCATCAATCGAGTTTGCTCTGGATGAAAATCAACCAATCAATTAAAATATTTTTGCTCTATGCATGGATTAGTCAAGTTATGTGAGTGTGCAACTTGACCAAGCCTAAATTTTAAAAAAATCCAATAAGGGGATCGGTCGAGTTCTATGAGTGTGTAACTCGACCAGAAAACTCCATGTAGAGAATTTTAGAACATGCCATTAAAGTGATTAATCGTTCAAATTAAGGGCTCCTAATTTTTCTCATCTTAGTTGCAAGTCACTACATCAATATAAATGTTTACCAAAAATATCCTAAGGGATTCAGGGTGATTTCTAGAAAAGTGCATTTGCATGACTTTGACTTGAACTCGAATCAAGATGGGGCTTGATGAGTTTGATCCTTCTCATACACATAATTCCTGAAATCAATATCAAACAAACATATCAGATACATATGAATGGAATGGTTGAGTCATTATCAAAATATTGACAATGTATAACACTTAGGTCAACATAAGACTCCTCTACACTTAGGTCAATATATATATGTATATATATATATATATATGTGTGTGTGTGTGTGTGTGTGTAAATCTCTACATACAACAACAACAACTATTACAATGTCCCACACACGTGTCAAGAAAAGCAATTACTCTCTTTTATAATCCAAGATATAAATGTAAAAGCCAAAAATAAGAGGTATGAGACTATACTAAAAACAATAACATAATAGTGAATATGTCAACAATTTACATGGTATCATATGGTTGCGATACACCCTAGACTCACCACCCTTTTCACTACCACCCTAACCCTACACTTCCCTCCAAAGTAGCCACCCTTTTACCTTCCTTTCTCTCTCCTACCTGTCGCTGACCCCCTCCCCTTCCTTCCACCACCCAAAAACCCCCTCCCTCCCTCCAGCTACTACTATCCCCTCCCTCCCTCCTTCCCACTTCCCCCTCCACCCAGTGAAACACCCCCTCCTCCCTTTTTCTCTTCGTTGACCCTCTCCCTCCCTCCAACCGCCACCCCTCATTCCACTGCCTCACCACCCATCCACCTCTTCTTCCCTCACTACCAAATCCCTCGCATCCCCTACTGCCACTGCCGCTTCCCCTCCTATCCTCCCCCTATAATCATCCATCTCTTTATCCACCACCATCCCTCTATTTTATACCCTTCCACAAATAGTTGGTTGATGCGTAAGGCAATATTATCCATCTTCTACCTAAGCAACATGGTGAACTAAATGTCACCGTGGTGTAGATTTCCCTTTCATATTATTTATGCCCCTAAGTGAGTTCATATTATCTACTAATCTACATCATTTTCTACTGTTGTTGCTACTTACTGTGTCGTGTCACACTACTTCATATTCTTCTGATGTATGCTTTGCCACACCTAATCCCATGTCATCTACTAATCCTCCTAGGTCACAATGAGTTAGAACTGTAAAACTGGATGCTTCCAACTACCATCTATAGTGAGATTCTTTCAAACTATATGTAGCCCAAGGGCATTCTCATCTCACTTTTGATGCACCAATACCTCCTGTTGAAACAAATGATGAGAATGCCAAAGAAGATAATGAGAAATCCAAAGAAACCCATTCTGAGTGGACTAAGGACGAATCTAGTTTCACAACTATGGACTAAGGATGAATCTAGCGTAACAACGTTGATGGTTAATAACACTAAACTGAAGATTAGTCAATCTCTTATTTTCCTCCATACATCTAAGGCCATGTAGGAACAACTCTCACATGTGTACTCTCAACAACAGAAACTAAAAAAATTGTTTGAGATCTTCAAGAATCTACCCAGAAAAGAATACCCAACTAATGGCTTTGTGGAATATTATTGCAACTAGTGTTGTCTCTTTGGGATGAATACATTATTTATCATCGATGATTTGTTTTGTCATATTAAATAGGTTCAACACTGATGGAATGAACTTCAACTGGTTTAGTTCCTGGTTGGAGTACTTAATGCCTTTCTAGAGTAGTTGACTATATCTTATCTAGTGATCCCTTGCCTACTATACATGATGTACTCAAGAGAGTTGTCACATATCCATTTATTATCCTAAGACCACTCTCCTAACGGCTACACAACCAGAGAGGAGTGGACCTAGGCATCCGTCCCTAAAATTGATTGAGTATTTCATATATATATATATACATATATATATATGAGCCAGGCTAGAATACACTCGAGTGTACAGATCGTACGAATACACTCAAGTGTGTTTGCATATCTAGACTATTTTTTGCAAAATGTAAGCCATTGATCTTCACTGTCATACTACAACTAGGCTACATACAAATTTTGAGCCCATTTGGATGAGTGTGAGTCACTCATCCAATGACAACAAAATCAACGGTGAAACTTATTTGAAATGTATACTTTTTGCGGTCTTTATAACATGACCTATAAATGTCCAAATGTGCTCAAATTTTGTTTTTGAGCTATTCACAAGATGTTTAAGAAGATCAATGGAATAGATTTGTGAAAAAAATATTGCATCATGAAAAACTACTTGAGTGTATTCTGCTCCGAAAACACTCGAGTGTATTCTAGCCTGACTCTTTCTCTCTCTCTCTCTCTTTGTCTCTCTCTCTCTCTCTCTCTATATATATATATATATATATATAGGGCTCATCTTCAATACCTGCGTGGGTAGCTACCCACACACCCTTCCTATCACTTTTTTTAATTTTATTTTTGTAATTATAGAGGAGAATTTTATCTATCTCCCCAAAAAATTTCATCCGAAAATAATATCATTTGCCCCACCAAAATAAAAAAATACGTACATATATTTACTGACTGTATATTTTCTGTATAGTTACTTTTTTAGTCATATAGTTACTCTTTTATCAATATAGTTACTCTTTTGATCTTAGAGTTACTTTTGTATACCATATAGTTACACTTTTGGATGTGCGGGTAGCGAAAAATCAGGCTACCCGTGCGTGTATTGAATGAATGCCCATATATATATATATATATATATATATATATATATATATATATATATATATATATATATATATATATATATATATATATATATATAAGTAGTAACACAAGATATAACAAGATACTAAATGGGGATAGAGAAGCATATACCCATTTCTTGATTCAAGAATACCCATTGGTGATACATTTCTGATCTTAGACTCTTGAGTGTAGCGGATCTTCATTTGTTAACTACAAATTCGATAAACAAAATATATTAATGCTAAATCATTACATATGGTATGAAAGGGCAAGTTAATAGTTTAAGAGTAGTATAAAAGTTTCTTGGCTAGAAACATCATATAAGTAAGAAGATGAAACAAGGCGAGAATAATTAACGACATTCTTTTATCCAAAGCATATTTTAGGTTTATTTCGATTATACTCAACAACATATTATGGCCATTGACCAGCTTCCCATTGGAAGGGTCTGTAAGGGTTCTTAGGATTATATATCCTTTTATCAACATGGTCCACCTTATCTTAATATCCCAAGTAGGATGCCCAACCTTGTTCCCTTACCCCCAAGAATACATGTAGGTACACTAGGTTTGTATAATGGACAAGTTCAATTTTGTTCAAGTTTTGTTCAACATATTTCAAGCAAAACAAACATACTAATCGAAGGGAATAAGTAGCTCAAACAAGTAATTAACTAGCCAAGCATTTATACAAGCATACATACAAATAAGCCAATACCATAGTAGGGTCAAGAGAGTAAGCGTACCTTATGATTTGAGTATTAGATTAAGCATTCTTGAGTAAGATCCTAGAGATTATCCAAACCAAGGGTACCTCACAAGGAAAATATATAGCACGGTGTCTTAGTTCACTAGGGTTTGAGTAAATAAGCATCATACGGGTCACGTGGATGGTTCCCTAGATCTAGGTTCCAAGTATTTCAATCTTAGTTCCAAACTTTCAATGTGCATGTTATTATTCAATCATAGTAAAAGGATCAACATTAGGTCCTAGATCTAAGTGAATCATCCACATTAAATTAGATATAAACATGAGATCATTTCTGATTTGGAGTAAAGGAAGCATGATATTTGGATTACATCATCATGGTTTAACATGCAAGATCATGGTTGAGTCAATATAGATTCATTTTGTGCAATATTGTACATTTCCAAGCCATGGAGGCACTAAGTAGATCAAGTTAGGATTATAGAGTAAATAGCATGTTAATCCTACTGATATGAAGTCTTTATGATAGCATAGATAACCATTAATCAAGGTTCATGCAAGATTAGAGGCCTTGTAACAACATGTGCATTATGCCACAATTCAAGTCAAGGTTAGGGAATTTGATCAAACTAGGGAACAAGTATCATCTACATAGCAATTAGGTATGAAAAACATGATAAGTTATTGATTTATTAGTTCACATAATCATCTTGATTCACTCTAGGTCAACAAGAGGATAAAGTTCATCATTCATCACAATTGTGCACATAAGGTAATATTAAGACACATTAAGTGTCAAAAGATCATCACAAGGGTCCAAAAAAGATAAATATTGCATTTAACGGTGAACTTTGTTGATTTAAAGAATTCATAGACATTCGTAGGACACTTGAAAAAGTACTCACATAAAAGAAGGCATACTTTGCATATAGGTCCATTTTAGGCCATTTAGGCAACATTAGATCATATTAGGGTATAAAGATTGATAAAGTCCAAATGTTGATGCATCAAATGACTCAAGTTACTGATTTAGAATAATCACAAAGATATGAGGCACATTAGATCACAATTGAGCATTAAATTGGGTGAATCATGCAAAAAGACATCAAAGTTATCAATTTTTAGCACATCAGTGTAACTACAAACAGATTCAGCTCATAAAACTAGTACCATTAGCTAGATCTCATCGAAATCATATATCATACACATCATTTGGCTAAAGGATTCCCAAGTTATCAATTTTAGAAGATTCAAGTTGCAAACTTTAGAGAAGAGTCAAGGTGTTACCAAAAATTTATACAGTGCATTGGGCCATCCGATCTCAATCATGTGTCCACTCATCCCTAGGTCCCCCAATTGGAGCTCACCACTTCCTATCATGAGGTTGTGTTGGCCAGTTATGGTCTGTGATCGGGACCCCTGGCTCCCCTGCTTAGTGAGGATTTGCTAGCATTGGCTGACGAGGCATAGTAGACGGGTGCAGGTAGGGTGACTCTGAGTGATTACATATAGTTGCATCCCCCTATCACCGTCATGCCGCCTGGTGCTATGCTTCCATTGTAGCAGCTTGAGTGCAGGTGTCGAGTCAAGCTTTAGCTCATAGCTGGGTCACCCGACCAGATCAAAGAGAGGGAGGGGAAAAGAGAACGAGGCAGGGGAAGCTAGGGCTTTGGTGCCCTTCCTAGGTCACCTCCTTGATGGTGCTAGGGTTTGGAACCCTACATCAACCTACAATGCAAGGAGGGTGAGCATCGAGGATGGAGGCTTTGGGTCCAAGGCTTGGATTGGGGGGCTCAGAAGAGCGAGAGGGAGAGAGAGAGAGATCGTACGGAAGGAACCCCAACCAACTGGAGTGACCTAGTAGGTCGTCTTCAACCTCGGTTGTGGCTTTTGCAACCTCAATGATAAAAGTTAGGGTCTGAAGTGAGAGGCGTGGGTGAGGCGGTGTTTCCGCGTGGTGGTGATGAGTGTGGGAGTTGAGAGGAAGAGATAGTAGGATTTAAGTAGGAAGTCGGGAAGCAGGAAGTATGGTTAGGGTTTTTGGATGGAGTAAGGGTGGCATCTAGCCTCCCATTGGCACCCCCACCTTCCACCGTAGCTGGTCTAATGGCTAAAATGGGGAGGGGAAGGTGAGGTTAGAGGGAGAAAAAAGGACGAGAAGCACCAACATGGATGACGTTGGGTCTCAGTATGTCCCCTATGCATGCACAAGAGAAGATGACAAGAGAGGTGAGGGAAAAGTAAGAAGCGGGGGCATGTTCGACTGAGAGTGAGATTTCCCAAGCCTAAAATGGCCTTTCAAAGGTCAAAATGGGAAGGAAAATTCATTAAAGTTGGGTAGAAGAGAATCATGTCTTTAAATGATCACAACTTACTCATCGTATCTTTGATTTGAGCAAACAAAGATGTATTGGTAAGGTGAGAACGCCCTTTGCATCATGACTACAAGAGTAAAGTTGATATGTTCTTAAGATAAGATCAAAACAAATGGATCTATGGGGATGAGTGAACCATGTACAACTAGGTTTTCACTAGTCACCACAAGGCATACTTACATTGGTAGAAAATTATTGTCACCAAGTGAGTCTACCGCAAAAAGCTTGATGAAAGTGGAAACGTGGTAAGTAGCAAAGCAAGGTTAGTTGCTCAAGGCTACAACCAACATGAAGGTATTGATTTCGATGAAACATATGCACATGTATCTAGACTTGAGTCAATTATCATGTTGCTTGCTTTTACTAGTCATAAGAATTTTCTTCTTTATCAAAGTGTGACTCCACTTCTATCTATGACAATATCCTCAGGCTTCAATAGGTATGGGGATACATGCTTGATGGTTGGATGTAACTTTGGGTCTGCACCGGTGATTGTTGTAGCATATGATTGAGAAGAGTTTTTTCCATGGCTTCCGTCATCCATTAACTCCAGACCTGGATCTCCTTTGGTTCTTGCTAATGCTTGATCCTTAGGATCTTTCTCATGGTTAAGGTTGTTGTTAGAAGGCATACGTTGAGCATTGGAGTGGTGTGCCACAGAGGTAGATGACCCTCAACCACCAAAGTGACCGTCGTGACCTCGGCCACCACCGTTGCCTCGTCCGCCCAAAGCAACCGGCTAGGGCACAACTGAAGTTGGTTTGTTTCTTGCATCAAGTTAATAATATGTTTAGAAGGTTAAACTCTACAACATTTTCTAGTGATCTGGATTGCAAACGACACACATCACCAACTAGGTTGCACTTGAAGATCTTCTAATCCTTAGCTTGCTCTTCTTTAGTCTTCTTTTCTTTAATACATGGCACAATCGTGTTCGATCTATGATGGGCTCAAGAAGAAGGGATGAATAGAGCTAAAAGCACTTAAACAAAATTAATTAGACCTTCAAGATATTTCTAAGATGATATGACAAATATGAACTTTGGATGAAACTAAACATACATAGCAAGGGATAGAGAGATATAACAAGTACAAGAACACATGCTATGCATAGTGGTTCCAAACTCCAAACAAGGACAGTGTACATCCACTACCTATAGAGGTCAACCTCTAGGATTTTTCAACCACGTATAACTCCTAATATTCCATTATAAGAGTTACAACATATGACCTTCCTTTTCCAATACAAGGATACCTAGCCTTCCCTTTGATGATAAAGGAGAAAATGACCTTACAAATGACTTACCTATCCATGACCAAGAGTCTTCTACCTCCCCAAGGACTTACCCACTTTTGCAACGAGTCTTCTGCCTTCACCAAGGACTTAGCCACTCTTGCAACAAGTCTTCTGGCTTGAAGGAATTACCCACTCTTGACTTCGATCTTATGCTTTTGACTTCACCTTCACCATGGAGAATATTTGACCAAGGGACTCCTTCCCTTTTTCTTCACCTCTCTTAGCCAAGGGAGATAGCCTTCCTCTTCATGGTAGAAAGAGAGATGTGACAAAGTGGATTTTAGCATAAGAATGAATTAATTACTTTTTGACCTCATTATACCCACTCATGGTCCCAAATCATTTTTCTTGTCTTCATAATGAATATTGATATTCAAAATTGAAATATGGTGATCAATATGAATTTTATACACTTTGTGACACCACATATTTGATTTATTTGTCACTTTGTCCAAAGAAGCAAATTGATCCATCAAACTTCATCTTTTGGTTCTCAAACATTTTCTATATATTCTCCACATTTTTTTGAAGCCATGGTCCAAATATCATCTCATTTGGACATTCCTACAATTTACTATGATTTCTTGTAGATAACGTACTAAAAATCCATTTATTTGCCTTTTTATTTGTCTTTATCCAAGTCAGCAATCCACTTTCCAAAGGGAGGGGCAAATATCGGCCCTTAGATCTGACTCTAATGGATTCTTCCTCAATCTGGCAACCAACTGGTCATCTTCTACCTCCCGCAATCAGCGGGGAGGTGTCTTTATGGCTGAGATTTGTAATCTCACGCTCTTGACCCTGTTTTGAAATTCTAATCGAGAGGAAACGATCTCCTCACAATTTTGAATTGAACGAACCCTACTTTGACCACCTCTTTTTCTCTCTTCAGCCACCAAAGTGAATTCCTAACTCCTCCATCTCCTTCTGACGGCCATGGCTACTGCCCCAAATCATTTAGCCCTAAAGCTACCTCCCGACCCTATAAAAAGGACCCATCGAGATCAGAACCTCCAACTACAATGATATCCCCTAGTCTTTGCACACCCCACTACCCCCAATTTCCTCCAATCCTACTCTGATCTTTTGATGCTCCAAGTGGCGTCGTCACCTTAGCCGCCTTGGACGATCCTGCTCCTCGCACCTCTCTTCTTTCTATGGACCCCATTGGGTTCGCGAGGTCGAGGCAAGATCGACCGACACCTCGGCCGCCTACCTTGCCCTCTCCTACTCCTAGACCTTCCCAACTCCGGAAAGCTCGCCGCCCTACCTTCATGGCTCACATAAGACTTACACGGATGGGAAATAGACACCGTAAACTGCTAGTCAAAGGACTTGGACATGGTCCAGTACAATCACAACCAAACCAGTCCAAATGACCAGAGAATCCAATTGAACCAGGCTTGAACTGGACCAATGAGCAAGTGAACTGCCGCTCGCCATCCACCAATGTGGAACAATCCTGAGCCATCCATTTGTGGATCCAACAGCCCTTGATTTTTGCAAATAAGGTATTTTGCCTACTCTCTGATCGAAATTGCAATAAATGATCAAATCTTGTTTAAATCGTATCTAATGCATCCTAGCTCAAAAAATTACAAGTAAATAATCGATCTTGATCAAAAAAATCCAATGCATCATTTAAAAATGGTTGGGAAGCCTAATTCCAAGTTATTTTCACTAATATACCTATATTTGATCTCTTGCTTATTTAGTTTATCTAATGGCTCAATAATGATGATTAATCCTTGAGAAACCCTAATTCTGACTCTAATGCTCATCTTGAAACCAAACTTGACTATATATGAGTTTAGATCTGATCTTGCAACTCATCTACTCTTGAAAATGAATTGTTAGTGATCTAGATCTATTTACTTGATTCAATCTTGATTATATTCTTTATGAATAATGGGTAATCTAGATATTGATCTTAATCTTGCAAAACCCTTGATATACTTTTAACCCATCAATATGATCTTGAATTTCCAATTATACTAAGTATCATGATGATCAAGAAATTTGATGATGACTTGGATAATTATCATAATAAGGTTAACACATATGATCCTAGAAAAACCTAGGTAAGTCATTCACACTCGAAAATACTTGACACTTCAAATAATGTTGGACATATTGAAATATTGGTTGATTGTAAGTGAATGACCCAACCCTAAGGTTGACATAGGAAAAGTGTAACCCTAATCTTGAATATTAAAACATGATATTCTGAACATCATGATCTTGACCCTTGATCCAATCTTGATGGTTTAGGATCTGACTCGAAGGGTTGACCTATTAATTCATATATTGATTATACTCAAAATCCTCAGCGAAAGGTATGCTATTATACCTTCTCTTTGGTTGTAATGAAGATAATTTTTATGTATCTATATATTGTGTACTTGGCTATATACTTAGTTGAGCTATTGTTCTCTATTGATTAATATTTCGTATTTCTTAT
The DNA here is from genome assembly GCA_963693085.1 of Alisma plantago-aquatica. Classification (NCBI taxonomy): domain Eukaryota; kingdom Viridiplantae; phylum Streptophyta; class Magnoliopsida; order Alismatales; family Alismataceae; genus Alisma; species Alisma plantago-aquatica. The sequence goes on along the minus strand of OY856412.1, from coordinate 545,216,957 downwards.
ATTATATTTTGAGACAAACTAGAAAACATAAATGACATGCCCATTATGACTACCCGTTTATTGATAATGATGATAATGATGTTGATAATGTTGATAATGTTGATATTGAGTGCAAACAGCCCCTCATTCAGAGGTGGACTTGTACATTAACCTCCTATCTCCTATGGTGAGTAGGAGCCTGGTGACCTCCCCATCGTGTTGGGGTAATAGAGTCACATAAAATATATAAGCATGCTTATTGATTACAGCATAATGGGAACTAATAATAAAAATCGAATTGTTAGAAAAACTTGTCGAATAACTTTTGGTTTTCGCAAATTGCTTGTTATACTTTTGAAATATAAGTCATGCCAAGTATATTAATTTTGTCATAAACCATTTTACTTGTTTTTATATAGTGTACCATGCAATTCCATTGACTTTGTGTCTTTATTTTCTTGATTTTAGGCAAAATAGTGGAACCTTGACTATATCTCTTCCACACTCACATACTCTGATGACAAGGGTATATTGGAAAAAGCTCAATATTTGGTTATTTTATTCTTTAAATATCCAGTTTTTGAGTTATTATTTCCTATTGTATATGTCAATGTGCTAGATCCTATCGGGCCACTCAGGGACGGGCGCTCTAATCCCTTTAACACTGCCCATTTGGACAATGGGATTGGGATTAGGGTAAGAACAGTTCCATGATAGTTGGTATCAGATCTTACACACTCCCATATACTTTAAGTAAATAATTTCTCAAGTCACTTACACCCAAGAAACCCTAAAGTTCATAATGGTGAAAATTGAGGTGTCTAGGCTCAGGGTCCTGACATAATTTCTCCAATCCATTTTCACAGTGGCTGAGATCCCCTGCTCTACCTGGCCTCAATTGATCTAGAACTAGACCTAAAGGTTCTCTTGTGAAACCCTAGAGAGTCATCTAGAATCTCATCTCTTCTTTAAGGACTATCCTAAGCCACCCATGTAGATGAAGATTAGGTAGTCTTCTCATCTCCTAATGTGGTCCTTTCTTGTGACCTTTTACCACATGATGTCTCGATTATGGGTAGCTTATGGATGGGAAAAATGAATATTGCTAAATTTTGAAAGTTGATACCATGATCTGACCTTAATGTGAAAACTCAATTTTTCATCAATGAAAATAAATTTTGAAATCAAATACTCACGATGACCCTAATGTCATGCAAACTTGATTTAATAAAAAAAATTAGACTGCATGCTCCCTAAGTTTGAGGTAAATGGCAAAATTTTTGATATGGTGAAATAAGGATGACTTATACCTTATACCTCATTGCTGATGAGGTCTCTATTTGATTAATATTCATGTTGCCCTATTGTTGATTAAACCTCAAACATAGTTAAGCAAACTTTTTCCCTATTTGATACACATCCTGATTATGCCATCAAATTATTAATATTAATGACTCACAAAATCATGATGTAAGACTATGATGCAAAAAAGCAGTTTTCTATTCATTATTGATGCCTTTTGCTATCTCGATTTTGATATAATGTTATGGGCCTATATTTTGCACTATTCTGCTCTAATTCCTCGAATGTCAAATTTAAATCCTCAATTTCCAAATTATATCACTACCTTGGTCATGAAAGGAAAGGAATGCAAATATTAACTTGACTTTGTAAAATATTGACATTATTGCCCTATTATGATCTTGAATTTTGATCTGTTGACGTTATGGAATATGATTTAATCATTGATACTCTCCCTATTTGAATAAGCTCAATGGATCGTGACTAATGTTAGTAATGTGCTAGATTAGGGTGGTAGTTGACTCATGACTCCCCGAACCTAGGTCACATCCCTATTTTGACTACCTCTAAGCTTTCACCTTGTTAATTATTTAGAGTTTAGAAAGGTATTCCTTTTCTCCCTATTTGGAATGGTTGACCTAAGCCTAATAGGTTAAACCCATGGTTGATACTAGATCTTGAATATTGATTTAATAATGACCTTGATATATGAAAATGTTGACTATAGCTTGTGGTTGACTCCTAGATAGACCTAGGTCTAGATCATTCATCAACCTTGGATACCATGGTAATGAAATGTTGATATGCTTGAATATATTGCTCAAATATTGATTGAATATTGTTGATAGATGAATGATATCTCCTAAGGTCTAAATAGGAATCTAAACCCTAGCTTTGGAATATTTATACATATGACCTTGATGTCTAAACTCCAACTCTAGATATTGATTTATCGAAACCTTGAAACATGATATGGATCATGAGATCACCCTAGATATATGACTAATGACTTCAAATCCCAAATCTTAAAACTTTCAAAATGACGACTATTTTGACTCTCTCAATTTATGACTTAGGGTTTAGCTCTCATTAGGACTAGGGTGGGACCTCCCATTGATTTTGAGCTGAAAATCATGATATTGAAAGTATGTTGTTGTCTCGAAATTGTTGAAATATGAAATCTCAAATCATGGATGTATAAACCCACCTAGGACAATGTAGAAGCTAGGACCCTAAGATTTTGGGATTGAAAGTCACCTTGTATACTTGATTCAAGAACTCTATTTGTTTGAACTAAAATATGATATCTCCAAATTTGTGATCAATAGATGCTTTCCATATTTGAGACTCATATGATAAATGACATGATTTTACCGTGTGTAAAACGCAAGTGCACGCGTCAATGTAGTATAGGCCCTTGTGAGGCCCGAGTCGAACTCAGGGACACTAAATTATCGGTAGACTACTACTAACTGATTGCGATCAGCTAAACTAATTAAAAGAGTTTGAGAGTTGTTGTAAAAATAAAATAAAGCAATCGATTAAGGGTTTAGTTTAATCAATTCAAATGGAGATCTTTAGGATTTCGGTTTCACCATGGGTTTTCATTATATGAATTTCCATATAATAATTCAGGTTCATCTCTCGATCCTGGTAGTGGCATGTAGTCAGAATTGTCCACTGTCGTGGTACAATTCACTACCTATGTCTAGGTCGGTTCCACTGTCGTAGTAACCTATACCCTAAACTAGGTGCATTAAAATCGACCTCTGGGTTTCCACCATTAGCCGTACATCGCCTTGTTCAAGGGATTTGTTAATTAATGTGAATTTTGTCTCTTTTCAACCGTTAATTCTTCTTTCAAAGTAATTAAGGGCATTAGATTATCATTATGGTGATCAAGCATAACAATATAATTGAGAAAACGGAATTATACCATGGATTTAAGAGATAAATGATGAATTACTATGATAAAAATGTCATACAATGCTTCCCCGGGCTACTCCCGGTCCTAAAGATAAAGGGGATTAGCCCTGCATGTTCATCTCAAAGCAAAACATGGTTGAGAAAAGGGGAAACATGGAGAAAAATGTGAATAAGTAATGAAACCCCTGAACGGAGAAGATCCAAGCGTTCCTCGGAGTAGAATGCACGATCTACAGCCTTTCGGCGGTGGAAAACGTCTTCTTCGGCTTCCGGAATGGTTGGGGCGTGCTTCTGGGCTCCGTTCTTCTCTCCACACCTTCTCGAGACGTGTGCAACGGCTAATGACGTGATAGATTGCTCTTGGCTGCCGTCATTAGGTATAATCACCGAGTTAGGTTGCAAAAATATCACAGCCATTGGATTTAGATCAATCTGAAACAAACTTGCATCTGACGGTGTCGATACCATCGACGCGGGTCGATGGTATCGACCCCTCGCGATATCGGCAAGCCTTCTTTCTTTTCTGTCGTTGCGCCTGATGCTGACTCGATACCATCGACGAGGGTCGATGGTATCGACACCCTTAGGCGTTGGTTTTGTCCTTTTCCATCGCTGAAGCTCCACGTGTCGATAGTATTGACTTTAGGGTCGATAGTATCGACTATCTATTCGCCAGCAACCTGATGGAATGTCGCTACCATCGACTTCCCTGTCGATGGTATCGACTCTGTGCTGTTCCTTGTGGATGGCAACCTGTGGCTGTGTCGATAGTATCGACAACTGTCGATAGTATCGACAACTGTCGATGGTATCGACAGCTACAGATATGCGTTTTTCCTGAAATTGCAACACAAAACCACATAAGCCGAAATAAAACATATTATTGTAATCATTTATGCTCAAAACAATAAAATAAGGGAGAATTGATGTTGAGAAGGATCATAGACTAAAGTGAGTGAATTATGCAATATTAACCACCAAAATGACCAATAAACGCATAAAACGCGAGTGAAACAAGTCTATAAATGCGACTCAAAATCATCACATCAAACTCCCCTAAGCTTGAACATTTCCCGTCCTCGAGCAACAAAACTTTAGAATAAAATTGCGAGAGTCAACTAAAGAACATATCGTCACAACAAACATCACCACATGATCCCCGCCGGACATTCACATACCGGTCCTCACTAACCACGGAATGATAATTACCCTAAAGGCGACAATAATCATCCATAAAAGATATCTACCACAAAATTGATGAACATTATCACATAAGGCAGTTAACATAATAAAATCCTCCAGTCCAGACTTGGTGCATCTTGTGATCTTCTATTCTACGTTGCTTTCCCTAACTACCATCTACATGGAAGCAGTTCTCCTGGTATTAATGAGTGAGGAGAAAATCACAGTGGCCTACCAATTCGAGCAATAGGTGGATGGAATGGGTGGCTCATGGAAGAAATGGAAGCATTATATGATTTCAACATGCACAAAGCAAAAATGACCTAAATGATGCATATGCAAATGTAAATGCCCTAATGCCTACATTTGGGTGGAATGATGCATGCACTTTCATTCCATCTCAAGGTGAGATGGAATATCTAAGAGAACTACATCATGTACCCATTCTTCTTAGTATGTAGTGAGAACATGTTCCTTTCTCCCTCTCATTACTACTTACTTCTCAATTCTCTTTTTTTTTCTTTTTTCAAAACTTTTTTTTTCTTTCTCTCATTCTTTTTCTTCAAGCCCTTATTTGCACAGCTGACAACGAATTGTTTGTCGAGCTCACTTATTACTGCATAACTTATACATTTGAAGCATTCAGAAGGTATGGAACAAGTTCATCACCCTTAATGTTTCAGAAGAAATAAGATGCATGATGTACTATATGCACAAAAATGTGAATGCAGCTACAAAATGATGATTATGCAACTAAATGACACACACCTAATGATAATGTGCATGTATAACTTATCTATAATTTTTTAAGCAAATTATGTGAAAATAGTTGCAATGCAAGACCTATCTACATGGAATGCAATCAAAGAGATTAAAACTGTAATGTACTTCCAATTCTTAAGGTGGAGTATGAAAATAGTGGGTGGATAGATCACAAGACTAATTGACTAAACCTTTGAAAATTATTATGTGTCCCTCCTTACTGACCTGTGTAGTAATTAAGAGGTATTTCTCTTTCATTTCAAATTAAAGTCCCGTTATCATTTGGTCAGTTTAGGCTCAAACAACCAATTCCGTCCACTTTGCATGAATCATAAGAATGTACAGGTGTGATGTCCTGTTTTAGAGTTGATGAACCCAATTATTTCCTTAAGTTATGTGCTCAAAGTTAAACAACACAAGCTTGCAAAGCACTGAAAATTTTCAAATTTACCCCTAATTCCCAAGTACAAGTAATGAGATGACACATGACTTAAGACATCCACAATTACACTAGATAGAGTGTGGATCCTACTAACAAACAAAAAACTAATAAAAGCAAATGACAAAAGACAAAACAATAAAAACTAAAAACTAAGAAAACTAAAGGATAGAGCTGTTCCAACTCCCCCCCCCCCAAGCTTGAATTCGACTATGGCCTCATAGTCAAAAACAACCTTAAAAGGTGGAACAGAGATACCAATCATTCTTCAGGAGGAGGCAGGTACTGCAGGGTCGTGGGGTCCCAAGATGGATATTGCCCCTGAAAGCTCGGATCATACTGGGGCATGGGCGGAGGTTGTGGATACCCCCCAAAGTAATTCTGGCTCCAGTAATGATCGTAGAAGGGCTGCTGCTGCATCTCCATCCTATGCAACCTGTCGTGGATGTGCTGTTGGTTGTCGAGGAGGAGGAGCGCATTCTCGAGAATAGCCCTCTGATTGTCAAGCATCCGGTTCGTCGTATCCTAAATATCGCCGTATGAAGCGGTATGTTGTTGTTGCATCTGATGAATATCCTGCAGCATTGCATACATCCCTTGCATGGAGTAAGCATCCTCTCCTTGATGAGGTGGCGGAGGCTGTGAAGATGAAGATGCACCTGGATGCATGCGGGGACGCTTCCGTGGTGCTACTCGTGCCAGAAGAGGAGTGAAAGCCTCCTCTTCCTCTTCATGCTCGTCGCCATCATTGTCATTGTCGTCGTTGCCGCCGTCTTCATCCGAGTCCTCGATGGCGATAACATGCCATCAGAAATGCTGATCACCCACGATGTGGAAGACGGGGTCTGGAAGTGAACACTCTTGATATGTGTGATTAACATGGCAATGAGCATATGTCAGGCCATCACGAAGCAGGATGAGGTTGGAGCAATGCAGATGTTGGAGGTTGACCTTGCTCCTGCTGGAAAGGGGAGTAAGCTGGGAGAGATCCAACCCAAGATAGGTGGCCAATGGTGTGATTAGCCCTCCAAAATGGATAGGACCTTTCCTCGTACTCCTTTTCACAGCCACCACGCGCGTCAAGAAGAACGCAACCCAGTTGCACTCCTCGCGCTTCAGCAATTTGTGCAAGAAAAATAAATCCACTTCTTGGAATTTGCTAAGAGACAAGTCACCGCGAGCAAACAGCATGGTGCATAGCATGCGGTGTAGAATCCGCACAAACGGGTGCTCGAAGTCCGCAACGGCAGCGTTGTGGTAGCTGATGGATTTTCCCAGAGGTACAGTCACAAGTTGGGCAAAGATGGCGTCGTAGTCCGTCCTGTTGTCTGGCCTCCGGTGCTGGTAATTGTGATGATTCCAGTTATATACATAATTGAACTGGTCGAGGGTGAGGGTGTAATTGTTGTTGTAGAGTCTGAATGACACCCGCCCTTTCTTCCACTCTCTGTCGGTGGAGATCAAATCATTGGGCACAACATTGATATCCAATGACGCCATGAACTCCGCCACGAGCTCTCTGTATGTCGGCCACTCGCCGAAAAACAGATGGCCCTCATCATGGTACTGGACCTCATCTTCGCTTCTATTGGTCACCAGGGCTTGCCCTTTGAGGACATAGGCAAGATTGTCATTGAGCCAAAGGTCGCGGACCATCGTCCGATCGACATAGCGCGTGGGCTCGATCTTTCATTTCATCAGTTCCTCGTAGACCTTCCGGACCTCCGCGGAAGGATGGACAATCCTCAGACGAGGAATTGATGCGGGTCGCAGAGGAATGAAGTCGGGGATCTCCATAGGATCCGCCTGTGAAGAAGATGCACCGGTTGTACGCACCATCGTTGCCGAGAAAGAAGGACAGAAGATGGAGCTCGGTGAAGACTCGGTGAAGATCTCCGCTCGGTGAAGACGATCTTCGAGAAGACAATCTCCGCTCGATGACAGCTCGGGGAAGAACGCGCTCCTTGGATGCTCGTAGCCGGGCTCCGATTGCTCAACAAGACGCACGACACAAGTGGAGGAAGAAAGCTCTGAAGGTGTGACGTCATATGATGACTATCCATCCCTTTTATAACCGTGGTCGGCGCTGTTGTGTGCCCGTCGATACCATCAACGCGAGTCGATGGTATCGACTCCTGTAGCACAATCCGGTCTTCCGCTAGTATCGACGGCTGTCGATAGCCTAATGTGGGGGCCCAGATCGATGACGTGTTGATACCATCGACGGGTGTCGATGGTATCGACCCATCCCACAGATCGACTTTCTTGATGTAGCGACCGCCGTTGATTTCCTCTCGCAGATCGGTGACATGTCACGCCGATACCATCGACGCAAGTCGATAGTATCAACTCTTCTGAGGGAAAACACCCTCACGAGGCTCGGCCGCCGATTTCTGCCTGTAGCTGGGTCGATACCATCGACAGGCCCGTCGATGGTATCGACTTCACTGAGACAAATTCGTCTGAATATCTCCAGAGATCTCACGAGTATCGACACCTATGTCGATACTATCAACCTCATTTTGGCGATCAACCTGATGGTGCGTCGATACCATCAATGAGGCCGTCGATAGTATCGACGTAGAGAGATTTTTGCAGTCGCCTAACTGTGCCCATCACGATACCATCGACACAAGGGTCGATGGTATCGACCCTTCCTCAGTCCTGCACATTGAACAAATGATCAAGGTATCATTTTTACACTAAAAACAAAATCAATTCAAACCAAAGTACTAATTGAAAGAAACTAAACGAAGCTACCGATGGTTGGGTTGCCTCCCAACAAGCACCCTTATTTAACGTCTTAGGCTAGACGAAATCAAGCTCATCATGCATCCGGAAGCACAATGAGTTTGACCTCATTCACTCTCCTTGTGTAGTCTTCACCGGAATACAACTTCAATCGCTGTCCATTAACCAAGAATGTTGTCTCACCATCGCGCACCATGATTGCGTCATGTGGCCTGACCTCCTCTACGATGAATGGTCCACTCCATCAGGATTTCAATTTCCCGGGATGCATCTTCAACCTGGAGTTGAACAAGAGTACACGATCCCCCTTCTTGAAGACACGCATCTGAATATGTCGATCGTGAATCAGCTTTGTGTGCTCCTTGTAGATCCGCGAGCTTTCATAGGCATTCATCCTCAGCTCGTCAAGTTCATTTAGCTCTAACATGCATTTCTTTCTTGCTTCATCATAGCTCAAATTCAACTTCCTCAGCGCCCAGTGCGCCTTATGCTCCAATTCCACCGGCAAATGGCAGGCCCGACCGTAAGCCAACCTAAAAGGCGTAGTGCCTATAGGTGTCTTAAACGCCATCCTATACGCCCACAAAGCGTCTGGAAGTAAGGTATTCCAGTTTGTTCTCATTGACGCCACAGTGTGCTCTAAGATCTTCTTGATTTCCCTATTGGAGACTTCCACTTGCCCCTGTGTCTGCGGGTGGTACAGGGTACCAATGTTGTGCTTCACCCCGTACTTTCACAACAATGCCGCAAACTTTTGATTTCGGAAATGTGTACCTCCATCACTAATTATCATTCTTGGTACACCAAACCTGGAGAAAATGTATTCTTTGACAAACATGCACACTACGGAAGCATCATTAGTCCTAGTGGGTATTGCCTCTACCCACTTCGATACATAGTCAACAGCTAATAGAATGTACAAGTTAGAATTGGAGGACACAAAGGGTCCCATAAAATCAATACCCCATAGATCGAACACCTCGACCTCTTGAAATACATTGAGGGGCATCTCCTGTCTTTTTGAAATGTTACCTTCCAGTTGGCAGGAATCGCATTGCCGCACATAGTCATATGCGTCCCTGAACAAAGTAGGCCAGTAGAGACCGCTCTCAAGTACCTTGGTTGCAGTTCTAGAACTAGCATGGTGGCCACCCGTCGGTAGAGTATGGCAATGACGAAGGACACTTTCGTATTCCACCTCCGGTACACACCTGCGCAACATACCATCCCTGCATTACTTCAACAGAATAGGGTCATCCCAAAAATAATACCGCAAAGAATGGAAAATTTTCTTTTTCTCTTGGTATGTCCAATCATCCGAGATAATTTTGCAGGCAAGATAATTAACAATGTAAGAAAACCAAGGATCTTTAGATTTCACAGATAGAAGTTGTTCATCAGGAAACGTCTCAGTAATGGGTATATGCACGTCCTTCTCATCTACCCTTTCCAACCTAGAAAGATGGTCCGCAACCACATTTTCTATTCCCGCCTAATCTTTGATTTCAATATCAAATTCTTGTAACAGTAGGATCCACCTAATCAGTCTAGGTTTGGCATCCTTTTTCTCCATCAAGTACTTAATGGCGGCGTGGTCCGTCCATACCACGACTTTAGATCCTACAAGATATTGTCGGAATTTTTCAAAAGCAAAAACAACGGCGAGAAGTTCTTTTTCAGTTTTCATGTAATTCAGTTGTGCTTCATTTAAGGTTTTGGACGCATAGAAAATCACAGTGGGTTTATTGTCCACACGTTGTCCCAAAACTGCCCCCACTGCAAAATCTGATGCATCACACATCAGTTCGAACGGCTTTGTCCAATCCGGTGTTTGCACGACCGGAGCAGAAATCAATTTTTCTTTAAGCACATTAAACTCATTTAAACACTTTGCGTTAAAATCAAACACAACATCCTTTTCCAACAACTCAGATAATGTTTTGGCAATTTTTGATAAATCTTTTATAAAGCGGCGATAAAAACTGGCGTGACCTAGAAAACTCCATACCCCTTTAACCGAATTCGGTGGGGGTAATTTGGAAATAACTTTGATCTTCACCGGGTCTACCTCCAACCCCTTGCTAGACACTTTATGTCCAAGCACGATCCCGTCGCTAACCATCATATGGCATTTTTCCCAATTGAGGACCAAATGTGTGTCCTCCCATCATTGCAAAACCTTGTCCAAATTGTATAAAAATTCATCAAAGGACGCACCATAGACAGAGAAATCGTCCATAAAAACCTCCAAACAGCGTTCAACCATATCAGAGAAAATGGCAAGCATGCAACGCTGAAAGGTTGCTGGTGCGTTACACAAACCAAATGGCATACGGCGGTATGCAAATGTTCCATAAGGAAAAGTGAAGGTGGACTTCTCATGGTCCCTAGGATCAATGGAAATCTGATTGTACCCCGAATAACCATCAAGAAAACAAAAATGAGATCGACCTGCTAATCGCTCTAAAATCTGATCAATGAATGGGAGTGGGAAATGATCCTTAAGCGTAGAAACATTCAATCTACAGTAGTCTATACATACACGCCACCCGGTTACCAAGCGGGTTGTGACAGGTTCATTTAACAAATTATGTGTAACAGTAATTCCCCCCTTTTTAGGGACTACATGTGTCGGACTCACCCACGTCGAGTCGGATATAGCATAGATGATACCTGCAGAAAGGAGCTTGATCACCTCCTTCTTGATGACCTCCATCATGCTAGGATTTAGTCGACGTTGTGGTTGAATTACCGGTTTGGCTCCCTCCTCGAGCCGGATCTTGTGCTGGCACAATGTAGGGGAGATCCCCTTGATGTCTGCGACCGACCACCCGAATGCACCTCGGTGGTTCTTCAGCACGATCAACAATTGATATTCCTCCTCGGCACTCAGATATGCCGAAATAATCACGGGAAGCTTCTCACCCTCAGCTAGAAATGCATATTTCAAGTGCGGTGGCAATGGCTTCAATTCTAAATCTGGCGGGCTGATCAAGGATGACTGAAGCGGTGGTGGGAGTTCTCCAAGGTCTTCATAGTACCTAGCGTAGAAACATGGCAGCACCTGAAGCATCTTGGCACACTCTTGTAGTGACTTGCTTCTCATCCAATCATGTGCTATATTAACTAGGCAGTCTTCAAGAGGTAATTCTGGATATGCATTGAAAACAGAACTTGCTATGGCCTCATCTTCAGTAGAAGGAGGGATGTCCTCCTCTTCATCATTGGGAAAACCCACAGCCTTGCTAAGAGACACAACCTTGGTCTGCTCCATGATGTCTACAGCCAGTGTCCCCTTCTCCACCTTAGTCATTACATGAGCCATATCTAAAAATGGCTTCCCTAGACAGAGTGAGATATTATGATCAAAGTGATTCATCTTGCGGCATTGCTCCTTTACTTTAGATTGCGTAGTTCTTGAGGGCATGACCATTTCAAACTGATCATCTGCGATACCCAAGGTCAAACGACCTCTCCCCATCTCCAGTATCATGTCAGCCGTGGCTTGGAAAGGTCGTCCCAGGAGTAACTCATTACCCTATTCATCCTGCATTTCCATTACAACAAAGTTTGATGGGAAAACAAACCAATCCACTTTCACCAACACGTCCTCACATATGCCGTATGGCTTTACCACTGAATTATCTTCCAACTGTATTGTCATATTGCTCGGCCTTGATTCTTTCAATTCCAATTTCTTGAACATTGAGAGCGGCATCAGATTTATGCTTGCCCCTGAATCCAATAGTGCTTCGCCAAATTTCACTTTCCCAATATAGCATGAAATATTGAAGCAACCCGGATCCTGCCTTTTAGGTGGCAATGTACCCATGATGAAAGCACTCACCTGTTCCTTGAGAACCACAACCTCAGTATCAGGGATTTTCCTTTTCTTAGTGATGATGTCTTTCAGAAACTTCCCGTAAGAGGGAATTTGCTCTATTGCCTCTAATAGTGGAATGTTGACAGAAAGTTTTCTAAAGCTGTCCAGAAAATTCTTGAACTGAGCGTCCACTTTCTTGGCCTTCACACTATTGGGATATGGAATCAGGACATTCTGTGCCCTCTGATGTGGCGGCACATATGGCATCCTCTTTTGTTGGTGTGTCTCCTCCTCAACAATGACGGGTTCTGATGTGACATTCTCCACCACATCCTCTACAGACTCGGTGATTAGAATAGGAACCTCCTCAGTGGCCTCACCTATGGTTTCTGGCTGGGTTGTTCTTGGTTCATCGGCCCTGGGGTTTAAAATCTTCTTACCACTTCTCAGCAAGATTGCCTTTGCCTACTGGTTTCCTCCTGGAATGTTTGTATTACCTAGGAAGCCTTGCTGCGCTGGTTTCTTTAAATTTGCTATTTTAGCTGCCATCTGTGCCAAAGATGTCTCTATTGTCCTCATCTGCGCCCCATGGCTTTGTAGGGTCTGACCAAATTGATTCATGAATTCCCCTTGCTGCTTTATCTGCTGGCCAAACGTGCTCATTAATTCTTGATTTTGCTTTATTACTTGATTGAGCAACTCATTGCTCTTATCCTCCGCCACCAGTTGTGGTTTTGCGTCGGGGTCCTGCAAGAAATTATTTGGGTCCTTTCAGGAAAATTTCTTGTCCTTCCTCCATGAGTAATCGTTGTTTCTGTACCCCTGCTGCTGGCGCATGAATTTTACTTGAGCCTCATCATCTGATTCTGTGTCCTCTTTTGCAAGTAGTTTCTTTGCTAGAAGGTCCATCTTCTCATTCATCTCTTTGATAGCCTTTAACTCTCCTACGACCCGAATATGCTCTATGGCATCTCTGTCGCCCCAAGATTGCTTCTTAGCCATGTTCTTCAAAATTTCCCAACACCTCGTGCCTGTGTTGTTTAAGAAGAACCTTGAACCCGCAGAGTCTAAGTTACTTCTATCATGCTTGGAGAGAGAAAAATAGAAGATTTTAACCTGCTTCTCCTTGTCAAGCCCATGATGTGGGCACCTCCTTAGCATGATCTGGAACCGTTCCCAGGTCTCGGAGTAAGTCTCCCCTGCCTTCTGGCTGAAATTGTGAATTTTTCTGATCATATCATTTGTCTTCTCAGGCGGAAAGAACCTTTCAAAGAATACTTCCACCATGTGATTCCATGATTCCACATACTCGTCGTCAAGATTATGTAACCATTCTCGTGCATTTCCCGCCAGAGAGCTCAGAAACAGCTTCAGGTACAGTGTCTCCTGCGTGAACCTGTCTATTTTTATCATATCGCAGTTCTCCACGAACTGGCTAATGTGAGTCATCGGGTCTTCGTTCTTTAGCCCATGGAATGCATTTGACTTGACCAAGTTGATCAATGTAGGATCAATCTTATAAGTCAGAATGTTGATCGTCTGCTTCTTGATTGGCCCCTTTGAAGTGGATGAGGAAGAAGCTTTTATCTTTTCCCATATCGTCTGCTCTTCTGCCATGGCTTCTTGTTCTGAGTCAAAATCTATATCTTCCAGTTGGTCTTGATTGTAATCCTCCTCGTCGTCAGGTCCCGGCAGTGGAACCTCTGGTGCCTGTTGCGTGTAGTCAGTGCTACGCGTCTGCACCATGCACTGGTACCTGTAAAATGGTAATTTCAGTTCAGTACCGTGCTAGACGACTATAAAATGTGAAAGATAAACTATGAATTTCAAAAATGATTATAAAATAATAAAAATTAAAAAGTGGCCTAGAATGGCCGCTTGCAGCACTCGTAGTGCCGACAATTTCCGTGTCCCCGGCAACGGCGCCAAAAACTTGACACAATTTTACCGTGCGTAAAACGCAAGTGCACGCGTCAATGTAGTATAGGCCCTTGTGAGGCCCGAGTAGAACTCAGGGACACTAAATTATCAGTAGACTACTACTAACTGGTTGCGATCAGTTAAACCGATTAAAAGAGTTTGAGAGTTGTTGTAAAAATAAAAGAAAATAAAATAAAACAAAGAAATCGATTAAGGGTTTAGTTTAATCAATTCAAATGGAGATCTTTAGGATTGCGGTTTCACCGCGGGTTTTCATTGTATGAATTTCCATATAATAATTCAGGTTCATCTCTCGATCCGGGTAGTGGCTTGTAATCAGAATTGTCCACTGTCGTGGTACAATTCACTACCTATGTCTAGGCCGGTTCCACCGTCGTAGTAACCTATACCCTAAACTAGGTGCATTAAAATCGACCTCTGGGTTTCCACCATTAACCGTACATCGCCTTGTTCAAGGGATTTGTTAATTAATGTGAATTTCGTCTCTTTTCAACCGTTAATTCTTCTTTCAAAGTAATTAAGGGCATTAGATTATCATTATGGTGATCAAGCATAAAATATAATTGAGAAAACGAAATTATACCACGGATTTAAGAGATAAATGATGAATTACTATGATTAAAATGTCATACAATGCTTCCCCGGGCTACTCCTGGTCCTAAAGATAAAGGGGATTAGCCCTGCATGTTCATCTCAAAGCAAAACATGGTTGAGAAAAGGGGAAACATGGACAAAAACATGAATAAGTAATGAAACCCTTGAACGGAGAAGATCCAAGCGTTCCTCAGCGTAGAATGTGCGATCTACAGCCTTTCGGCGGTGGAAAACGTCTTCTTCGGCTTCCGGAACGGCTGGGGCGTGCTTCTGGGCTCCGTTCTTCTCTCCACACCTTCTCGGGACGTGTGCAGCGGCTAATGACGTGATAGATTGCTCTTAGCCACCGTCATTAGGTATAATCACTGAGTTAGGTTGCAAAAATATCACAGTCATCGGATTTAGATCAATCTGAAACAAACTTGCATCTGACGGTGTCAATACCATCGACGCGGGTCGATGGTATCGACCCCTCGCGATATCGGCAAGCCTTCTTTCTTTTCTGTCGTTGCACCTGATGCTGACTCGATACCATCGACAAGGGTCGATGGTATCGACACCCTTAGGTGTCGGTTTTGTCCTTTTCTATCACTGAAGCTCCACATGTCGATAGTATCGACTTTAGGGTCGATAGTATCGACTATCTATTCGCCAGCAACCTGATGAAATGTCGCTACCATCGACTTCCCTGTCGATGGTATCGACTCTGTGCTGTTCCTTGCGGCTGTCAACCTGTGGCTGTGTCGATAGTATCGACAACTGTCGAAGGTATCGACAGCTGCAGATATGCATTTTTCCTGAAATTGCAACACAAAACCACATAAGCCGAAATAAAACATATTATTGTAATCATTTATGCTCAAAACAATAAAATAAGGGAGAACTGATGCTGAGAAGGATCATAGACTAAAGTAAGTGAATTATGCAATATTAACCACCAAAATGACCAATAAACGCATAAAACGTGAGTGAAACAAGTCTATAAATGCGACTCAAAATCATCGCATCAATAAATTTGAAAAATATATGCATTGACCTTTATACTCAATTGCTCAATGATGAAACAATGTTGGTACCCAGTTGGTTATGATATGGAACAAGGAATCCCAATTATGATGATTGTACTAGTTGAACTTTGATGACATGATTTTGAATATATAGTTGAGGATATGATATGGATTTTGACAATCCCAATATTTGAGGATAGAACGTAGATTATGTAGTCTCAATTTTGAGGATTTTTTTGAATTTTGGGGACAAAATTCCTTTTTAGGAGGGAAGGATGTGACAAAGTGGATTTTAGCATAAGAATGAATTAATTACTTTTTGACCTCATTATACCCACTCATGGTCCCAAATCATTTTTCTTGTCTTCATAATGAATATGGATACTCAAAATTGAAATATGGTGATCAATGTGAATTTTATACACTTTGTGACACCACATATTTGATTTATTTGTCACTTTGTCCAAAGAAGAAAATTGATCCATAAAACTTCATCTTTTGCTTCTCAAACTTTTTCTATATATTCTCCACATTTTTGTGAAGTTATGGTCCAAATATCATCTCATTTGGACATTCCAACTATTTACTATGATTTCTTGAAGATAACGTACTAAAAATCCATTTATTGTCCTTTTTATTTGACTTTGTCCAAGTCAGCAATCTGCTTGCCAAAGGGAGGGGTGAATATTGACCCTTAGATCTGACTTCTATGGATTTTGCCTCGATCTAACGACCAATAGGTCATCTTCTACCTCCCTCAATCAGCAGGGAGGTGTCTTTATGGCCGAGATTTGTAATCTCATGCTCTTGACCCTGTTTTGAAATTCTAATCAGGAGGAAACGATCCCCTCGTAATTTCGAATTGAACAAACCCTATTTTGACCACCTCTTTTTCTCTCTTCATCTACCAAAGTGAGTTCCTCACTCCTCCATCTCCTTTCGACAGCCATGGATGCTGCCCAAAACCATTTAGCCCTAAACCTACCTCCTGGCCCTATAAAAAAGACACATCGAGATCGGAACCTCCAACTACAATGTTATCCCCTATTCCTTGCACACTCCACTGCCCCCAATCACCTCCAATCTTTCTCTAATCTTTTGATGCTCCAAGTGGCACCGCTGTCACAGCCGCCTTGGATGATCCTGCTCCTCGCACCTCTCCTCTTTCTCTGGACCCCATCGGGTTCGCGAGGCTGAGGCAAGCTCGGCCGACACCTCAGCCGCCTCCCTTGACCTCTCCTGCTCCTGGACCTTCCCCACTATGGCGAGCCCACCGCCTTGCCTTCATGGATCACACAAGACCTACACAGATGGGAGACAGATATTGTAAACCTCCGGTTAAAGGGCTTGGACCTGGTCCAGTACAATCGCAACCAAACTTGTCCAAATGACTAGAGAACCCGATTGAAACAGGCTTGAACCGGACCAATGAGCAAGTGAACTACCGCTCACCATCCGCCGACATGGAACAATCCTGAGCCATCCGTTTGTGGATCCTAAGGCCCTCGATTTTTGCAAATAAGGTATTTTGCCTCCTCTCTGCTCAAAATTGCAATAAATGGTCAAATCTTGTTTAAATCGTATCTAATGCATCCTAGCTCAAAAAATTACAAGTAAATAGTCAATCTTGATCAGAAAAATCCAATGCATCATATAAAAATAGTTGGGAAGCCTAATTCCAAATTATTTTCACTGATATACCTATATTCGATCTATTTTCTTATTTTGTTTATCTAATGGCTCAATAATGATGATTAATCCTTGAGAAACCCTAATTCTGACTCTAGTGCTCATCTTGAAGCCGAACTTGACTATATATGAGTTTAGATCTGATCTTGTAACTCATCAACTCTTGAAAATGAATCGTTAGTGATCTAGATCTATTTACTTGATTCAATCTTGATTATAATCTTTATGAATAATGGGTAATCTAGATATTGATATTAATCTTACAAAACCATTGATATACTTTTTACCCATCAATCTGATCTTGAATTTCCAATTATACTAAGTACCATGATGATGATCTAGAAATTTGATGATGACTTGGATAATGATCATAATTTGGGTTAACACATATGATCCTAGAAAAACCTAGGTAAGCCATTCATACTCGAAAATACTTGACACTTGAAATAATGTTGGATATATTGAAATATTAGTTTATTATAAGTGAATGACCCAACCCTAAGGTTGACATAGGAAAAGTGTAACCCTAATCTTGAATATTAAAACATGATATTCTGAACATCATGATCTTGACCCTTGATCCAATCTTAATGATTTAGGATCTGACTCGAAGGGTTGACCTATTGATTCGGATATTAATTATACTCGAAATCCTTAGTGAAAGGTACACTATTAGACCTTCTCTTTGGTTGTAATGAAGATAGTTTTTATGTATCTCTTGATTGTGTACTTGGCTATATACTTGGTTGAGCTATTGTTCCCTATTGATTAGGATTCCATATTTCTTATATTATATTTTGAGACAAACTAGAAGACATAAATGGCATGCCCATTATGACTTCCTGTATATTGATAATGATGATGATGATGTTGATAATGTTGATAATGTTGATATTGAGTGCAAGAAACTCCTCATTCGGTGGTGGACTTGTACATTGACCTCCTATACCCTATGGTGAGAAGGATCCTGGTGACCTCCCCATCGCGTTGGGGTAATAGAGTCACATAAAATATATAAGCATGCTTATTGGTTACATCATAATGGGAACTTATAATAAAAATCAAATCATTTGAAAAACTTGTCAAATAACTTTTGGTTTTTGCAAATTACTTGTTATACTTTTGAAATATAAGTCCTGCAAAGTATACTAATTTTGTCATAAACCATTTTATTTGTTTTTATATAGCGTACCGTGCAATTGCATTGACTTTGTGTCTTGATTTTCTTGATTTTAGGCAAAACAATGGAACCTTGACCATATCTCTTCCGCACTCACATACTCTGATGACAAGGGTATTTTGGAAAAATCCATATTGGGTTAGTTTATTCTTTAAATATCCAATTTTTGAGTTATTATTTCTTATTGTATATGCTAGTGTGTTAGATACTATCGGGCCACTCAGGGACGAGCGTTCTAATCCCTTTTACACTGCCCATTTGGACAGTGGGATTGGGATTAGGGTAAGAACAGTTCCGTGACAGATTGGGAGGTGGAGGAAGTGAGAGCCTTACAAGATATACATGTAGGGATAGCTCACTTACAAATCTCCTACTCACTCTAATGGATATAGCAAGTGATTAATCTTAATAGTGGAGGGAGGCGATTGGAGGCACTCAACTATAATATAGGGACCTTCATAGTGCTTGGTTAACCATGACATGAACCCCAAGGGGTCCTATTTATAGTTGATGATGCCTACTATCCAGTAGAAACACTTAATGACAAATTCTAGTCATTTGGGGTGTTGCAACATATCTATTTTTGAGTTTTGCAACACTCTAATGGCTAGAAACACTTTTTTGCACACCATATAGTGCTTCTATCGAGTTCACATTTACGAAACTCGATTGATAGAACTATGTGAAAAATCAAATTTGAGCTATCAGTTGAGTTTATCCTTGATGAAACTCGACCGATGGCTTAAATTTGGTTTGCCAATGCAGGGTGTCAGTCTAGTTTATCTTGCGGTAAATTCAACCGACCTTGGCAGTTCCCGAGATCCATCAAGGGTGTCGGTCGAGTTTATCCTAGATGAAACTTGGCCGAAAAAAGTCCATGTGATGAATTTTGGAAAGTTCCATAAAAGTGCTTAAATATTCAATTCAAGTGTTCTTGATTTTTTTCTAACTTTAATTACAAGTCATACAATCATTATTAGTGATTTACAACATGATTCCAATAGATTTGAGGCCTTTTCCACAAAAGTTCACTTGCATTGATTTTGGCTTTTCTTTCTCCAAGTTAGGATGCACAAGTTTTGGAATTTGGAGTGTGTCTATACCTAATCTGAAGTCACTCAAGTAGAAGCACTAGACACAAATAAGTGGAGTGGTTAGTCATCATTAAAATAAGGTTTCAATAAATTAGATTTTGAGAGTCAATTCGATTTTGAGTCAATATTCTCCACCTTTTTGAAGATGACAAACCATTCCATATATGTATTGAAATCAAGTAAGTAAAATCATACCTTTGGAAAAACCTAGGGGTTTCAATGGAACTGAGTTCAAATTTTCCCCCTCAATTGATTCTAATGGAGTTCACATACTCCCTCTCACTTGATGATATTTCTCCTACATGGTTAGATTTCATAACATTTATAGAAACTATGTCTTCTACTCAAATGTGTCTTATACATGTATGTTTTCTCCCTTTTACATAAGCAAGTCTTGTCTCCCCACTTTGTCATTTTAAAAAGTGATGGGGTTGAACAACTAAAGACACAACTTGTCAGTTTAGGAGATACCAAAAGTTAGAAAGGAAAGTAGAAGAGCAAAAACTAGGGGCTTGTCCAAGAAGAGTATATAAAGAAAATCAAGACATGGATTTGAACAACCCATGATGTAATTCTAGCAAATATCAAGGCAATTCTATGCAAGCAATCAACTCAAGATATTAGATATGAAAATCAAGGAACAAGATTGAGTATGTTTGAAAACAAGATACAAGCATAGCAAATAGTTGGATATCAGAGGATGAACAAGGCTAGAACTACATATAGATGGACTACTAATAGATGATATCACAAGTTAGGACTACTAGTATGATCTAGATCATAACAAAGGATGCACAAGCTAAAGAGTAAGCTATGAATAGATGTACAGAAATATCCAAACAAAGAGATATGTGGTTTTAGAAGCACGAAAGTATATAACTCAGTAGTAAACATGCATCATTACCAAAATATGATTACCATTAAGAAACTAAATGTTGCATCGAAAGATATACAAGTAGACAGATGCAGAAAGTTAGAGAAAAACAGAAGCAATATAGATTATAACCAATCCATTTAAAGAGATCATCGTCAAAACATGCATAACAACTCAAGATAAGTAATAGAAAAATATAGAGATATCAATTTAGAGAAATTAGAGAGATAGAGTTGTATGTAAGATAGGAAAGTTAAAGCATGTAAATATGCATATCATATAAGTACCATAGGAAGTGTAATAGAATAAGGCTAGTGAGAGAAAGTTTAGTTGAGAGGGAAATTCTCATCCAAAAAGCCATATGTATATTCTGGTGCATAGTGTTGTCGGTTGAGTTTCTAGGTTGAACTTATTGGCCGACAATAGCTATTTCCAACACTAATTGGTTCTTGTTGGTTGAGTTTCTTTCAGGACAATCTCGGCCAACAACAACTTCTGTCAGAAAGTACATATATTTTAGAAAAACACATCTAGATGCATGATAAAAATAAAGACAATATCCAAACATGTATAAGAAAGTTAATAATGGTCAATGAAAGAATCAAAAATAATTTTTGAACAAGAAAGTGATGAGAATCACAATATACCACTTTTGACTCAAAAGTTATATGTCTAGTGCATACACACTTAGTAAAAGTAAACAATGATTGGATATGAGTAAGGATAACATTACCTCTGTCCTTACCATATATTTTCCACTCATTTCCACCCCATACACATCTCACCTTTCTTCTTTTATGTGGATTGAGAATCCAATTCACCAAACAATTGCTCATGTCAATCCAATTGCATATGACCTACAAGAAGAAAGATTAAATGGTCCCCAATCATATTTATGGGTCCAGAGGGGTTAGCTTATAATCCCAAGTCCTATTGATCTTGGGTGATTTCCTAAAAGGACAATATGTGGAATAATAAAAGATTTCATTGCATTGATAACATGATCTCATATCCTTGCAACTATAAAATTCTTCATTGAAAATTGAAGATCCTTTATCTTTATTATTCATTTGGATACTAACAAGTCCAAAACCATCTCTACCCATTTGTTCAGTAGTATGATCTAGGATTTGATTAAGTTTCATTTTATCATCTAAGAATCTTTGCATAGAGGATCTTAAACTATGATTAGAATGCATAAGAGAAGTAATATTAGAATACAATTGATTGACATCAATTCTAGCATGAATATCACTTTCTAAGCAAAGAGCTTTGGTCATATAAGAATCTTTTTCAATATGATGAGCAACATCATTATTATCTCTACTAGTAGAACTAGAACAAGATTCAAATACATTGATTTTATCAAGTAAGGGAGCATTTTCATTTTCAACCAAAGCAATCTTAGAAAGATAAACACTATTTTCAGATTTTGTTCCTTACAAAACAAAGTCTTTGTCCTCATTTTTAGTTTTAAGAACATAAATATGAACATGAGAGAATTGACAATATTACTATGCTCTTCATTAGAACTAGGCATAAGATGTTGAGCTTCTAGAAACCTAATCTTATCGAGCAAGTCAGCATTTTCAAGTTTAAGAACATCTACTTGTCTAAGATAATCATTGTTTTCAATATCAACACTATTGAATTTCAATTCTGGTTCTAGAAAAGACTCTTTGAGATCATTAACATCATTTTGCAAGCAAATGTTAACATGTTAAAGATCATCCTTTTCTTCATGCAAGTTATCAACAATTCTAGCAAGTTTTTTCTTTTTCTTTTTCTTTTTATAAGACTTAAGAGAGGCACGAGTAGCATGAGCAATTGCAACTAAATATTCGTTATCTAAAGAGTTTAGATCTACCTCATTTGAGTCTTGTTTAAACCTTCCATGAGAGAAAAATTGCATTCTCCATCTTTACTAAAGCTTGAGATAGATCCTACACTAGAATATTCACTTGATCTTGAGTTGGAGGAGTCACTAGAGCTTTTGTACCATTTCTCCTTTTCTTATGCTTCTCTTCCCATCTCTTGTTATGATGGGTCTTTTTTCCTTGTGGGCAATCTTCCTTGAAATGACCCATCTTTCCACATTTGAAGCACCAGGTAGAGGAAGAAGGCTTGCCTTTGTAAAGTCTACCTTTGGAGTACAAAGCACCTTCTTCAACTTGAAAGGATGGAGAGGCTTGACCAACAATATCTTCATGTGGGCTTTGATTTCAGCCTTGTTCATTCTCTTTATCTCTTTCTCTTCTTCTCTTTCTCATTCCTCTTACTTGTCAAGTATAACTTCATGGGCTTGAAGATTTCCTGTGAGCTCTTCAAAATGAATATCAACAAGTGACTTTGTTTCTTCAATGGATGTCACCTTGGATTACCACCTCTTGGGGAGAGTTCTAAGGATATTTGAATTTATCTATCCTCTATCCATAGGATGACCTATACCGAAAAGACCTTTCACAATGGTGTTGACCCTTTAGTACAACTTGGATACCCTCTCCTCCTTTCCTATCTTGAAGTTTTCAAGGAGGCCTTTGAGCATATAGACTTTGGTTTCCTTCACTTTCTTTTTCCCCTCATAAGTGACACAGATTTCTCAATACCTCATTGTCTGTATCACAAGATGAAATCTGATTGAACTCGGTGGGGGAAAGAGAGGCATAGAGAACGTTGATGGCTCTTGCATTCAAGGTTTCTTTCTTCAAAGTAGCCTCATCGCATTCTTCTATCTTTGTCTGTGGTAGCTTGTATGGAAGATCCACCGTTCTCCATATCTCAAGATGTGATCCTTGGATGTAACGTGGTAGCCTTCTCTTCTAATAGAGGAAGTTGCTCCCATAAAAAATTGTAATATTTATGGAGTATCTCCCATCTTTATAATTACCCATCTTCTCCTACTTGTGGAAGTATACTTGGAGAAGACCCGCTCTAATATCACTTGTTGGATTGGATGATGGGATCTAGAAGGGAGGGTGAATAGAGCTAAAATCACTTAAACAAAACTCATTATACCTTCAAGATATTTCTAATATGATACAGAAAATATGGACTTTGAGTGCAACTAAACATACATAGAAAGGGAGAGAGAGATAAAAAAGTACAAGAAAACAATTATGTATAGTGGTTCCAGATTCTAAACTAGGATAGTATAGTTCCACTGCCTAGATAAGTTAACCTCTAGTATTTTTCAACCATGTCTCACTCCTTATATTCCATTATAAGAGTTACAACATATGACCTTCCTTTTCCAGGACAAGGATACCTAGCCATCCCTTTGAGGACAAGGGAGCCAATAACCTTACAAAAGGACTTACCTATCCATGACCAAGAGTCTTATACCTCATAAAGGACTTACCCACTTTTGAAATGAGTATTACTCCTTCACTAAAAACTTACCAACTCTTGTAACAAGTCTTCCGCCTTGAAGGAATTACCCACTCTTGACTTGGATTTTCCGCCTTTGACTTAAGCTTCACCAAGGAGAAGCTTTCACCAAGGGAAACCTTCCCTTCTTCTTCACCTCTCTTAGACAATAGAGAGAACCTTCATCTTCATGGTAGAAAGAGAGATTGGAAGGTAGAGCAAGTGAGAGCCTCACAAGATATGCATGTAGGACTAGCTCTCTTACAAATCTCCTACTCACTCTAATGGATGTAGCAATAGATTAAGCTTAAGAGCGAAGGGAGGCTCTTGGAGGCACTCAACTATAATATAGGGACCTTCTTATTGCTTGGCTAACCATGGGATGAAACCCAAGGGGTCCTATTTATAGTTGAGGTGCCTACTAGACAGTAGAAACACTTAAAGATGAATTATAGTCGTTTGGGGTGTTGCAACAGATATATTTTTGAGTTTTACAACACTTCAACAGATAGAGACACTTTTTCTGCACATTCTGTACAGTGTGATCGGTCAATTTTACTTTTGAGAAACTTGACTGATAGTACTATGCAAAAATCAAATTTGAATTGTCGGTCAAGTTTATCTTGGATGAAACTTGGCTGACAACTTAAATTTAGTTTCCCTGTACAGGTTGTCAGTCAAGTTTATCCTAGGGTGAACTTAGTCAACCCTGGCAGTTCCCAAGATACTTCAAGGGTGTTGGTCGAGTTTATTGTACAGATGAAACTTGGCCGACAAAAGTCCATGTGATGAATTTTGGAAAGTGCCAAAACGTGCTTAAATATTTGATTTAAGTGTTCTTGATTTTTCAAAGATGTATAACAGGTCATACAATCATTATAAGTGATTTACAACATGATTCTAATAGATTGAGGTCTTTTCCACAAAAGTGCACTTGCATTGAATTTGACTTGTATTGCTCCAAGTTAGGATGCGCAAGTTTAGCCATTTGGAGTGTGTCTATACCTAATTTAAGATCATTCAGGTAGAAGCATTAGAGACAAATAAGTGGAATGGTCAAAACAAGGGTTTAGTTAATTTAACTTTGAGAGTCAAGTGGACTTCGTCAAAAATCGTGTCCCCATCAATGGAAAGAGAAAAAAATCACATAAGTGATATTGACAAAATATAGCATAAGAAAATTAATTTTACTAGGCATGAAGGAAAATATGATTTGAACATTAATTTAAGCATTCTTGAATTAAATTATTGACATAAATAAAGACTTGAATAAGTAAAATATGAATCTCTCTAATATTTTCCCACTTAAGAGCACATAATGCTAGGAAAGCCCACAAATTGTTAGGAAAGCTCGTGATTGTCTATGAAAGTCCATAATGACCACTTGAGGTCTAAGATTTTGAGAGCATATTAAAATTAAAATGTTTTAATAACACAATTCTTAATATGAACATTAGCATAATCTTGAACTTTAATTTTTAACATGATGGGATCTCTCCCTCTTGAAACTTGAACTTTAAAGTCATGTATCATTAATCATAACCTCTAATGTTAGTGATCATGGAAACCATAAGACCTAAAATGTAGAAATCATAAAACAATTAATATAACGAATATGATCTATAACATTATATTTGATATCATAATTTCTATTTATTAATAACATTCAACCAACCATAAAAATTGTGCACAACAGCATGACCTATTTACCTAGACCAAAGCATATCCTAAATTAGTTTCTCTAATTTGAGTCGATCCTAGATTTCCTGAAATAACATACTTTATATTAATTATCATCTTAAACTCTAATCTTAGATATTAAAAAACATGGTATGACATTATCTAATTAGATTTTGAAAACCATAAAATTGGATTCCACAAAAACATGGTATGTCACATTTTTATTACCTATTGATTTATTATGAATTTCCAAAGAATTTACCAATTAGAAAATAAGGAAAAAATCTATGTGTGCATATTATCTAAATAAGTAGTCAAATGGATGAGGTCCCACTTAGATGTGGCCCAATAGGTCACAACCACCTACAAGTGGGCCCCTTCTACCCAAAGTGTGAGGCAGCATGGAATGATGCCAGACAAAATCCCAAAATTACCCCCTTGTAAAACAAATCATGGAATTAAACTTTCAAGGGCAATAAGATAGTACTCACACCTGGCATCTTCTCATGTGTCTTGTGTTGGTATGTATTCCCAGAGAGCCAATCATGTGGTGATTGTAATGGCATAACTTGTAAATGATTTGATTATTAAATAAAAGGCAAGCTTCCAATTTATTCTATTTAATTCAGTTATGAGATAATGATGTAACATTATAAATGTCTAGAGAATACTATTACTCAATTATGTATGTCTTTAAGTATGTGACTTTGAAGAAATAAGATCATATATATATATATATATATATATATATATATATATATATATATATATATATATTCTCATTATGTCCCTGATCAGTTGTTATTGTGGAAGGATGATAGACAACAATAACACATAAGATCATAGTGTGAGTTGGTTGATGACAAAATCTCAAAGTCATGATATGGCAATATCAAGCCAATCACTCAGATAAATGCTAGAGAAAAGTGTATCAGACAGAGAGAAAAGTGTATCAGACAGAGCCGCTGTGAGACTAACTCATGGAAGCAATTATCATGGAAGTCATAGTAATCTCTCACAACGATGGTGGTGGTTGTGGTTCTTAGACCTAAAATCATCGCACTCATCACATGTCGTTGGGTACGCTTTGACATCATCAAACGCAATCCTAAAACATGGATTGTTATAAAGGTGATGATTGGGTGACTTTGACACATGGGAATAGACTGTTAATGATAGAAAAGGGATTTTTCCCTTGTACAGGAGTTTGATGTTCAAGGCCTCTTGATTAGTGAGACTGAGAAATGCATGGACATACACATGTGAGTCAATATGTGATATTGAACTTACATGTATCTCAAACAGTCTACTCTTTGTTCAAGAAACAAGATTGAATGATGAAGAGGGTGACTGCTCCATGCCTTGAGTTTAATCTGAACATCAGTGATAAAGGAACTATACAAACACTGCAACATTATACAGAGATTGTAGGTTGAAGTTGTTCTCCAACTTTCCATTTACTTGGGTAGCATTGACGTGTGACTAGGCACCGCTCATTATTTGTGATGTCATAAGTTGTTATGGACATTCACTTCCAATGTAATATGGGACCTATATGGTCACACACATAGGTCTCGACCTAGAACAGGAGTTTGTTTTATATGACAAATGAATTATTTGATAAAAGGTTTAGGTAATTGATTCATGCAACAAGCAGCCTGACTACACTGCCAAATGCCTGTCTCATGGAATGAGACGGTCGTATGGAGTGCCAGAAGGTCATCTCAAGGGTTGAGATGGGTGTTTGGAGTGTCAGACTATTTCGAGTTGAAATTGGCTATGGATTGAACCGACCAGCTCAGCTCGGCTCACCAGCAGATTGTCCAGGTGAGTGAGACAGACATCTCACATGGGAAAGATGGTCGGGTTCGGTCGAGGAAAGGTTCTAGATATTTCTAAGTTCATTTCATTTGCACATTACTTACTGTGCAAGGAATTGATGTTTGGCATTAATGGGGAATGAGTTGCCAATTTTATATGCAATTGGAAAATGGCAAAATGGCCATCTCGCAGCATCAAACGACCATCTTACATGCCAGATGGCCGTTTCGGTGGTCGTAGGTTACCAAAATTCAATATCTCCCTATCTCTTCCACTCCCGCATTGACTGGGAACCTAGCTGGGCTTCATAGAACACAACACAGACAATTGAAAATTAGTTGCTCTAACAAACATTATCCTCTCTTGTTGTGTTAACCACGAGAGCCCAAGCAAGTCCTACCCGATTAGGGAGGGACAGAAAGGGAGAAAACAATTAAGATCATTGTTGTGGGAGAGCAAGTTGGTGACTAGTACGCCAATGGGAGGAACAACTCCTTCTTGTCCGTTCTAACTGGACGATAGGAGTTCTAGTCGGTCCGTGTGGACTTCTCTAGAGGCGAGAGGTCATTGTCTGTCACTAGGAGGACATCATCAACCGGCACTTTGTGACGAGAGGAGCTGTTGTACAAGACACATATGAGTCTGTTGTCTGGGGAGGAGCAGTCATACGAGTCCCAGTACAACTAGGAGTCAGAGTTGTGCAACTATAACAATGAGGATTGTTGATGGACTTGCTCCAGGACCAGGTATATCCTCAAGACTATCCTTTCCATCTTATAGTAATTGACGTGATCTGTTGGTTATGGGGAATATGGTAGAAAAAAAAATTATTTCTGCTTCCTACTTTGTGACCATATTTCCCTACATCTTGGAGTCGAGATATCCTCTCTTTAAGCATGGAACATGGATTAGAACTCGAGAATTGTGATCAACAAAAAAAACAGAAGAATAAGGGGCTTCCTCGTGCCAAAACATAGACGAAGAGCCAAGGCTCAGAATCTGGTGTTTACTAGAGTACCAACTCCATTGACCAAGATTGATAAAACACTCCTGGAGGTTAGGTTAGCATTGAGGAATGATTCTCATGTTTGTAGGAACACTCTAACACCACGGCGACAAGCGTCGATGAGGGCCTCAACCTTGAATATAGGATATAATGACTGGGACTAAAGCAGAGCAAAACAATGGAGAGAAAAAGGAGAGGGGGCAGACAATTGCTCCAAAGGAGGCAGAGTTGGCTGAGGTGAGGTAGTTCTTACCGGGAATGAGATTTGTAGGTCGGAGATCTTGGGGTGTTAGAGGTGAAATATGGCAGTGGAGGAGCAAAGCATGATATCTATGGATTTTTCATGATCCTTTATATAAGCATGAGATGACCTAAGGCGGTTTCGGGAACTTGGGGGTGGTGGGAGAGTCCTAGTACTATTGGGTGTTTCTCCATTAGTGCAAGAATTCCTAACAACCCAAGGATGGAGGGGATTGGTTGGACGAGATGAAGCTAATGGATTTTTCTCGAATAGGGTTTCATTAAAGAGAGAGAACATGAAGGAGGGAGATTTGTGGTTATTGTAGAGTCAAGGCGGAATCGGACTCAAGGTAAAAGATGATCAAGCCACCGTGAGATTTCCATCCAACACCTCATTAAGTATCCATGTATGAATAAAAATACTTGGAAGAGGAAACATAGGGGAAGTGGGTAATCCAGTGTGTGACTGTGAAAAAACAAAGATTCGATTAAGTAACGTAAAGTCCAGTTCTTATAAGGAACATATAGTACATCTTTTTAACTAAATTGGGTTATTTGGATTTATCCAATTAGATTGAAATTGGTATCCTAGATAATTCGGATCCAAGAAATCTATTTTTGCGGTTAACTTAATCTTTTAAGAAATCTCAAATGAGTTCCAATATTGTTAGGTTTTAACCCAAATATATTGATGTTAATTATTATGCATCACATTAATTAACAAGGCTTAGGATTTAGAGCCTTATTTCTAGATTAAATGTACTTATGCACTCATGTGCTACTCATTATCTTTGTATGTATATTTGGAGGGATTATCATACGAGAGAGAATATAAAAGAGTTATTTCTTATTTCTTAGGGTAATTGGGAATTGTTTAATACATTATAAGGATAAAGTATATATCATTTTTATATCAAATGAAATTTTATATTTGGACTATTTCGATTAAGTCTGTTACCTAACTTTCATCCTAAAAACTTCATTAAAAACTCTAAATTATATATGTGAAATCTTGGGATGCTACATAAACAGGCATGATAATGCTAAGTGCAATGCTGTGACGTGGTCACATTGAAGTTCAAAACTCTTCGAAACTTAAAGCTTCAGGGATGGAATGGATCATTCTCGGTCAATCCATGTAGGATCACATGCAATGCTTTCTTGATGTGTACACATAGTTGGAACTGCAAACATGCGCGCCCACGGGAGCAAAAAAGGTTCTTGCAATATTTTTCTTGATGTTTCTCCAAACACCCTCCCAATCCCACTCCTCTGCTGACCGCACGAGGGAAATCAGTTCCTCCAATGGCCAACAATATCATTTTGCTACTCTTTTATAGTGTTCTGTAATGCGTTCACCAGTGTTAAAAGAAACGTTGAACAGTCGGCTTTGTACAACGTTCACAACCAAATACACTTGTTAATAATTTCCCTTTTGGTTATGCGGGCCTCAACTTGCTTTCCTCTCCTCCTCATGGTGATTAGGTGAATTTTTTGAAATTATGCAATAAGTAAATAAATTTGTTTCGTTTATAACTTTTGAACCGTAATGAATTTTTTAACGAAACAAAAACCGTTGGTTTAGTTACAAAAAATACAATCTAACAAGTCTAATATTGACATATTTTTGAGAAAAAAAGATAAAAAGATATATATATATGTTAATTGACAACCAACTATGGCACCCATAAATGGTTTTTAACACCCAAAATAGTTTATTGACACCTAGAAGTATAAAGATGACACACAAATAAAGTACTGACAACCAAAACAACCATTTAACTATTTTTTGGCACTATTTAGCCATTTTTGGATGCTATGGCGCCCATAAATAGTTATTGACACCTAAAAATGGTTAATTGATGCCCAAAATGGTGCATTGACACCCAAAAATATAAAGATGATACCCAAATAAGGTAATTGACACACAAAATAGTTTATTGACACTCAGAAGTTTAAAATGACGCCCAAATAAGATATTTTTGGATGCTATGGCGCGCATAAATGGTTATTGACACCCAAAAAATGATAATTGACGCTTAAAATGGTTCATTGATACCCAAAGTATAAAGATGACACCCAAATAAGATAATTGACGCTCAAAATAGTTAATTGACACCCATAAGTTTAAAATGACACTCAAATAAGGTATTGACAACTAAAACAACATAACAACACCCAAATAGGTCTGATTGACATCTAAGAACCATTTAATGGTGCCCAAAATGGTTCACTGACACCTAAAATTATAACGACACCCACAAATAGCTAACGACACCCATAAATGATTAATGACATCTAAATATGATTAATTGACACCTAAAATAGTTCATTAACATCCAGAATAATCTATTCATATTATTTTATATTTTTTATTAAAAATATATCAATATTAGTCTTGTTTGAAAGTATTTTTCATAATGAATCCAATAATTTTTGTTTCATTAAAATATTCATTACGGTTCAAAAGTTATAAGTAAAACAAATTTATTTGCATGTTACACAACTTCTACCGACTCATCCAATTAAAACCTGCCACGTCATCACCCCAACATCAGTTTCCCTCCCAGCAAACCATCCTTACCCGCGCGTAACCCGTGCTTGCACCCAGCGCGCGTGAGGGAATCATTTCCGGTAATAAAAAGGTAGCCGAGAAGCCATCACAGATCTATCGCATGTGTCACAGAGACGGTGCTCCTATTCCCACGAACTTCTTCCTTCTCCTCCCTGGAAAATAGGTATTACTTGTCAGATTTAGAGCTGATCAACTCCAATTCCACTTCCCACACATCCCCTTCAAATCACTCTGCCAAATTTGCCCACCCCTTTCCAGTCCTCCCGTTCGTCACCCACCAGCTCCATCTCTCAACCCTACCCAACCAACCAATCACCGTTTCTCCCACTACTTTCCACCTTTCAAACTTAGCCCCTACTGGCTGCTGCCAAGTTCTAGCTAATGGAGTCGATGTTTTGTAGGATTTCCTTAGACGAAAAGAAAGTTCATTGTGCAACAGACATGGCACAATATTAATCAACTATATACTCTTATCAACATGATGTCGGGTGTCTCTGCTTCTCTTATTCGTGCACCATCCTTCCGCATTCAAAACCATCAAGCACAAATCAAACATAGGTACGCTCATCTAATTGATCCTCTATCAACTCAACCTACCTTATTGTCTAACAACTACTTGCGTGGAAAATGATGAAAAAATCACAAGCCATGTTTTCTCTCTCTAGCTGACTTGTGATTCATAATGAATGATATGCCTTGGAATTTAGCTTGTTCTAGTCAGAAATCTAGTTGCTGCTCTTATGCATCTCTCTGTTACTTGAAAACATTAAGTCTTGATACGACTATGTACATCAATCCCTAGGC
Source organism: Alisma plantago-aquatica (assembly GCA_963693085.1). Taxonomy (NCBI): domain Eukaryota; kingdom Viridiplantae; phylum Streptophyta; class Magnoliopsida; order Alismatales; family Alismataceae; genus Alisma; species Alisma plantago-aquatica. Next base: position 545,184,922 of record OY856412.1, on the reverse strand, counting down.
TTGGCTATTTTTCCCCACTATATAGCGTGTTTGTGCAGAATTCCTGGTTTACGAGAGTTTGATTAGAATGCACGCCACCTGCATGAAAGGTCTCATTTCTTAGATCAATTTATCAATCAAGATTATCATTTGGCTCAATGAAATTCCCTTTTTAGTTTCCCACATCCACTTGTATCTCCAATTCCTCATGTATGACAAAATGTTTCTTCACTATCAGATTCCTCAAGACGACATGTGGAACGTCTTGTTTATTAACCAACAATCATCACTGCTCACGACTCACACCCACCCTACTTATGCGCATAACTGAACATACATCAATAAACACAATATTTTCCCCTCTTAGGTACAACCAGTTACCTAGAGTAGACATGGCCTCCAACTTTTCTCATGGAAAGCTAACAAATACCAAGACACCACTAATTGATCATTTTCCAAATTGCCAAAAGTCATGTGCAAATTTATTTATTTTTGGAAATTTTGGGTAAATATATTCCAAAAATCCTAAACATGGACAAATGTACAAACCACATCCTTACATGTAGTTACCGACTATCAACATGTCAAAGAAGAGGATTTACATTGATGGAGCAATTATTAAAAATCCCACTTCCTAGCTATAAGAGAAGATACATTCAATAATTTCTTCTTATAGTTAGAATAGAGTTGCTTGATCTCTAAGGAAAGCTACGTGAAGATTGCAGTATAATCCGATGAACCTCCATTATGAAGTCTTCTATTCCTTTCAGCCCAAATAATATGCATTGCTCCAATGATTGCCCAAAGTTCAATGATGTTATTGTGTTTGGATCTACTACCAACAACGGATAGACTAGTATGCAGGTAATAAGAGGATCCAATATTCAGCTTTAATTGAGCTCTACCCCAGACGTATTTCTAGAATTTGCATCGTTCAAATAGATGAGAGACTGAGTTCATATCTTGTTAGCAAAGGAGGCAAGGAGCGTACGGCGCACCAGACCATATGTTGATCTTTTCAGAGGTAGGAAGGATGTTTTTGAGTGCTATGTAAGTTGTGAGGCTCCATCTAAGATAATGCTTAGATAGCCATAAGATCTCAAAAGCTTTATCATTGGGAAGCTTTTGGCGGTAGCTATTCCATAAGACTTGATCGTCAACATCAGTATAAGAAGGCCAAAGTAGCAGCATTCTTCTACGACATGTAGAGCCACCCATAAGACGAGTAGTGGGTGCGAGAATAGCACCATAATGTCTAGTCATCCAAGTACTCCAGATGCTTGAACTATTGAGAAGCTTCTTTGTTCTTTTCAAGGTGTAGTAATCAGCAAGTTCATCCAATTTTTTGAGACCTAGGCCCCCTTCATTTGGTGGAAATGCTATATTAGACCAGCTAGCCGGATGTGTAGAGCTCCCCCATATGAATTCAGACATGAGCAACTCCATTCTTCTCAAGACTGAGCTAGGAATTTCCCTCATTCTCATCCAATAAGAAATCAAACTCATAGCACAATATTTGATTAGCATGAGTCGACCAGCCATAGAAATCTTGAAACCAGACCATCTCTGGATCATATCACGGAGTTTATGAAGACATTCTTGAAAATGTCATCTTCTCAGGTTCCCACCGGCCATAGGAAATCCTAGGTATTTGGTAGGCCATGAACCTCTTTGGATACCCATGCTATTAAATAGGCCCTCCTTGTTTTGACATGAAGTGGATAGATAAAGTTGAGTCTTTTTAGGATTACATTTCATGCCAGAAACATTCCCAAATGTTTGGAGAAGGTGTTTAATATGAATAGGACTGTGAGCCCGACCTTTAGTGAAGATAAGCATGTCATCAACAAATAAGAGGTGACTTAGAACTTTCGTTCTATTTATAGGATAGCTTCTGAGCTATTTCTTGTCATGAGATTCATCAATGCATCTACTGAGACCTTCCATAGAAATAGCAAATAGTAAAGGTAATAAAGAATCACCCTGCCGAAGACCATTAGAGATTTTAAAGAAACCAACAGAAGAACCATTCAAAAGAAGAGAGAACAAAGGAGTTTCTACACACTATTTTATCAAAGAAATCCATCTCTCAATGAATCCAAAACCAGACAGGCAATCCCATAGATAAGACCATCTAACATAATCGCAGGCCTCGGTAACATCTAGCTTCAATGTGCAAATTTTCATTGTAAGAGAAAAACAACTTATCATATTTTAATTTAATCATACAAAACATGTCTAACACAACATCTCGGAGAAGAAAATTTGGACCCACAATAGAGGGGAGGGGGGAGTCCTCTCAAACACCAATGTCCATAGTGTCATTTTGCTATTGTTTTGTAGCACATTTTCCTACAATCCTAACCGGGACTCAAAATGCTAGACAAACATTTTGCCAAACTTTAACACCTGGCTGCACGCTATTTTTTGTACAAGAAGCATTGGGGAGGTAGCTGCAATATCAGTTTTCTCTATCTACATCAAAACCACACCCGATGGATGGAAAGTGAGGGACAGAAAAAAAAATTCCATCTACAAACACCTGACCCATCCCACCAAACATGTGAATCCTTCTATTGAGGTTTTGGATGGCTACCGGGTTTCAGTGTCTTCATGTATTCCTACTGGGGTCATTTCACTCAAAGAGGGTTCCTCATCATTGTGTATAAGGCATATTAGAAGCCAACACATATCTATTGTGTGCAGAAGAGAGATGGTGTTGATGATCTGACGGGAAGGGAGGAACAAGGATTGGAGATCTTGGCAGTGTTCTCATGAGATGCTTCCTTCTTCTCCTTCGTAACTAGGTCTTACTTCATACATTTAGCGTTGATCAACTCCAATTCCACTTCCCACACAGCCCTTCCTCCCTTAAATCACTTTGCCTCAATTTCCCACTATCACAAAACTATTTGTTACCCTAAGTTCACACCCCTAATGGCTACACAGCCAAAGGCGAGTGGACCTGGGCGTTTTTCCCTAGAATGGATCACATAACATATGCATGAATAAAAACACAATAAAGAACAAGATTAGAAATAACATGGTATAAAAGGAACCAAACTAATACCTGGAAAGATCTTAATCCCATATAATCCATTAGTATTCCATTTGTAATTCATTAGATATCAACAAAGTAAGAGCAGTAGATTATCGTGATATAGAGTAGAAGTAATGATCATAGCAAGAGTCATAGTGTACTTGTTACCTAAAATCTTAGAAAAGGTACACATCAACACAACTATGTTGAGTACGCTATAAAATACATAAACTTAAAGGTTTAAGAGAACATATATGCTTGGAAAAACTTGATATAATAGCAAGAAAGAAAAAAAAACATCATGAAAGACTTTCTTATTAACATGAAAGTGTGTTTTAAGTGTGTTTCCATTATACTTAACAACAATATATGGCCATTGACCAATTTTCTCAAAGGATGGGTCCATAAGGGTGCTCAAGATTAGCTAACCATTTTATATGCGTGAGGGACCTCAAGACCTAAGTCAAAGAGCTAACTATGTTTTCAACATGCCTTGAGTCCTTACCCCAAAAATTCTGGAGGTGCACAACGTTGGTATAATGGACAAGTTCAATTATGTTCAAGGTTTGTTCAACATATTTCAAGCAAAATGAACATACTAATCATAGGGAACAAGTAGCTCAGACAAGTATATAAAGCCAAGCAGTTTAAGTATACAATCAAGTTCAATACCACCATTCTGGTGAATAGGAGGATAAAGCGTACCTTTATAGAAGCACAAGATTAACAATTTGGTTCATAAGACCATATAGCACGCTTAATTAGATCTTAGCAAAAGAGTCCACAAAGAGATAATGGGATTACAAGTAACTGTGATTTGATTAATATCAATAAGATTAGGTCTCATTAATCATTATAATGGTGCTTGGATGTGTCACCTAGATTAAGATATCATTTCCTTTAATATAGGTTCCCACATCTCGACTAGTCATGCAAGTTCATAAACAAGCTACATCATACAATATAGGTTCATTTCAATCTTAGGGTGACATATCACTACCAATTCGTATATATAATATTAGTGTTTCAAGATTTAGATAGAGAAATTGTAAGATTTGAATGATATTAGTCAACATAAGCATCAACATTGGCATAACTAGTCATATTGTGTTATAATCATGCTAGAGGTTGCCAATAGAGCATAGATGAGGTCTATATGAATTAGGTGTTATAAAGATCATCAAGCTACTAATTTTGGATCATTATATAACTTGAATGACCAAAAGATAAAGGTTTACATAAGATTAGAGACTTGATTAACATTCACACTAGATCATATATCAAGTCAGCATTAGGGCATTTAGCCACATAAGTGTACAAGAATGTTCCATAAGGCGTATAGGGATACAAGGTCTATAATACTACTGATTTAGAGCAGTCATGTAGGTTATAATCATACTTGAACAATTATAACATAAATGGTGTGGTCATATGCATATAGGTCCATTCAATACCATGGTTATGTCACTTACCCACAAATGGGTAAAAGATTGCATCATATGATATTTTCATATCACAAGTCATCATAAGGTCTTGTTCAATGGACAGGATATAATTTTGATGATATTTGGTCCATATAGCACAAGGTTTAAAGATTCATCATGGAAAGTCCATACATAACACTTCTAATGGAGCTTTTACACATCATGAAGTCATTAATAGAGCATGCCATGGTCAAGTTCAAATCAAAGATCACGAGAAAGGATATTTTACTGATTAAGGTCATAGTAACCAAGTGTGGTCATGATATGATCATGTTTGATCATTAAAATTCATTAATCATGTATTAGAGATAGTGTGGATGCCATTTTCAACATAATAAGAACTACGAGTGGAATTAGCTTACGAAACAAGTTTCATTGATAAGTTTCATCTAATAGATCAATTTTCTTATATAGCATGTCATATTTTGTATAAGGAATGATTTTATACAATTTTTGGAAGATTTCATATATACACATGTGAGAGAAGATATATCCCACAAGAGGCTAGAGACATGGCACAATCTAATTGGTCGGCATCGGGTCCATGCACCACCGTGGTGTAGGTCCTCTTTCGTGCTTGACCAATCCCATAGTGGTTACCAAACTCTCCTAACTACTCGTTGGTGATTTCACATTATCTGCAGACATCAACCACCTCCGCCAACCTCGACAACCATGTGCAAGTAGCTTGTGTGCAGGGTGACATGGCACATGTCGATTGGAGTCCAGAGCAGGTCCACAAGGGTCAGGAGGTGTGGGTCCTCGATCTTCTTTGACCAGTAAAATAGTAGAAAAGAGAGGGGGCATGCCTAGATATCAGGGTCATTGGCAGACGATCTGATGATTGTGCCTAGCCTTCTCCACCCAGTTCATCTGCGAGCAGGTCCCCCAACCTGAGCGGTAGCACATCAGGGTGCAACTTGTCATGTACCTCAGAAAGTGCAGCAAAAAGGTGTGTGGGAGCTTAAAAGTTGTCAGTTGCCTTCGGTAGAGCACCACAAAGTGAATTGCAGCCTTAGCAAGGTCTGAGGTGACCCTAGAGAGGAACGCCCAAATGTTGTCTACAGCGGCGTCACCATGGGTAAAGGGGGAAGGATAAAAGATAAAGAAGGGCTTAGGGTTTTTGAAACACCAAGGAAAAAGTGTAGAAGAGTAGACAATGAAGTTTTACAGGGAAAAGAGCGGGAAAAATAGGGTTGATGGAATGGCGGCCATGGTGCACGGAGGTTGAAGATGAAAGGTGATTGTCGGATGAGGAGTTGAATATGAGGCTAAAAGATTCAAGGGCTAAGATCCCTTGATCAGTGTTTTGGTCCTTGCGATTGGTTTGCAAAAGCAATTTGGATTGCTGGGTTAAAGAGGCAAAGCAAGGGGTGCATCTTCTTATTTGGCCGCACACCCTAATCGGGCCCATATAGGGTAAAAAAAACCCAACTAAATTCACATTATAACAAGTGTTAGGTCGTTGGATTTATAATTAAATCCTCTACATCATGAAATACATTTGATAGTAAGGGGAGTTCATTGAAAGGGTTCCATTGCGATTGCAAGTTGATGATACATAAAAAGCATGAGACTTAGTTCAAGACTCAAATTAAAGTCATATATAAGTACAAAGTGATACTTAATCAAAACTAACTTGTCAAATGAGCATAAAGTGACTCAAAGTCATCAAATTAGGGGTGATGGAGGTCATAGAGTACATTAAAGAATCAAATGAGTCAATATGTACATAAGTTGAAATAGAGAGAAAATCCAAGTGATCACCTCCTCCCCACCTTAAAAGGAATTTTGACCCCAAAATTAAATCAAATCGTCAATCAAGTTTGAATTTTCATACTCCATATCAGAATCAACTTGGAATTCCTTCAACATCGACACTATTGGGAAATCAACCATCATAGTCAGAGCATAGTCACACTGATCATTGAATTGGGAAGGTCATCATATGAGTCACAAATCGGGAGAGATCATCCTATGGATCACAATTTGGAGAGATCATGTAACATCCCTGACCTGGGTTATGCTTAAACCCTAGATGTTCTGTTTACGAAAGATAATTATATGCTTGCTCTTATCTTTTGAAAAGTATTTAAGGCTCAAGAGGAGCTTATGCTTCAATTTTAGTCCTTTTTGAATAATGTTGAAAACAATGTTTTGCCTGTTTTGGACTAATGTGCAAATTACCCAAGTTGAGGGGTTAACTTGCAAATGTTACATGGTAAAATGTTCCTAAAGTGTTGAAGCATCATAAGAATGAGAATGATGCAGAGTTATGGCTTGTGGCAGCCTGAACACCAAGAAAGAGCTTATTAAGCAATGTTTGTGCATTAAAACCTAGTTTTGGTGTAATGTGCAATTTACCCAAAACCTAGGGTTCAATATGCAAAATACCACTTCTAAAGAGTCCCTAATGTTTCTTGGTATCAATTAGAGACAATAAAATCAGAGGGGTGTCTCATTTGAATCTCTTTGGAAGAGAGAGAATCTTGATATAAAAATAATCAAGATTTAAGCATAATTGAAACCCTAATTCAATTTAATGCAAAAATAAATATATTAGTTGAAGTGCCCATCAAATAAAAAGGTTGTGGTTGAAATACTATGGAGAAAGGACGTTCAAATGCCTTGAGTTGCGCTGAAATATCCTAAGTAGGTGAAGGAATCCACTTGCAATTGTTAATTAAAAAGAATTGTCCACTAAAAATGGATAATAGTATTATATTAATTGAGGTGCTTAAGTGATTGCTTTTAATTCAAGGATAAACGAGAGGTTTTTGAAGGCAAGGATGATGGCTTCGTATGAAAGGAAGTGAGGGGGATAAGTGGCACCAATTTTGGGAGTTGAAGGAATTTTCTATTGCTTTCTCTCTCTTGAAATTCACATACATATACCCCATTTTCCACTCACTTGAAAGACTCTTTTTTCGAATCCACTTTCTTTCCTTGCTTGGGAAAAAGACTAAGGAGCTTAGGAGCAAGAGTAGAACGTGACCCAACCTGTGGTTAAGCTCCATAGTCATCTTGAACCTTGATTTCATGGTGGAAATCGAAATTCAATGCTTATTTTCTTCTTTTCTCCACTCAATGCTCAACATTGATCATCCTTTGCATCCAAAGACTTGAGAACAGACCTTGGATAGTTTAAAAAGCTTCATTCACCATTGAGGATGTGAAGCTTGAAGCTTGGATTCAACTTTGAAGGTGGGTTATATAAGTTGAACCCTTAAACATCATTATTGATTTCATTTCTTAATCATATGTTGATTCCTTTTTCATTCCCAAATTTTCTTTTGATTAATTGTTGAAATCACCACAAAGATCATAGAAAATTTTGAAGGTTTGTAGCTTGAAGATGATGATGTCATCCTATCACACACCTCAACAAAAATCTTGAGAAAACGGTTTCACTTTTTGGTGACCAAACGGTCTCAAGACCGTTTAAGGTCAAGTGGTGTCATGGTTGAATGGAGATCCAATGTTTACAATTGATCTAGTTTCAAAGGTTTCAGCAATTTATGGTTCCTTGATTACAAACCCTAGATCGATTGAAGATAAAACCCTAGTTTAAGTTCAATTGATTTCATTGCTGATTTGACCATTCGGTCTTCAAACCGTTTGGGGATTAAACGGTCTCAAACCGTTTAGGATTTAATAATTTTAATTCAAATGGTCTCACACAGTTTATGGTTTAATAATTTTTAATTCAAATGGTTTCAAAACTAATTGAAGGAATTAGGGCAAGATCGTGTGGAGAATTGAGATCAAGATCGTTTGGAGAATTGAACTAAGACCGAATGAGGTCTAACAGTCTTCAAGACCATTTGAAGGTTAATGTCTTCAAGACCGTTTGAAGGTCAATGTCTTCAAGACCATTTGAAGGTCAATGACTTCAAGACCTTTGAAGGTCAATGACTTCAAGATCGTTTCAAGGACAATGACCTCAAGACCATTTAGAGGTTAAGCACCTCAAGATTGTTTGGAGGTACAAAAGATCCAAAACCATTTTGAGATTCAATTGAACCAAGACCGTTTAAGGTCTAAACGGTCTCAGACCGTTTAGAGGATTGGTCCAAGACCATTTGGAGGATTGGACCAAGACCATGTGAGGGTCAATGGGTCCAAGACCGTTTGAAGGGTCAATTGGTCCAAGACCGTTTGAAGGTCTAAATGGTTCAAATCATGTAATTACTACTAACCCCATAAGTGGTTGAAGGGTATCTCAAGTATGATTTCAAATGGAAATATCTCTAAAGTGCTTAGGTAATTAGTATAATTAAAGTGATTATCACTTGATGCTTATGAAAGTATTAAATTCAATACACCATAATAAACATAGGTATATGACCTTAGTGAGAGGTTAAGTCAACCTAATAAGGTATGATGATGATGTTATGTGTGTTCCTAAGTACATGGAACAATGATAAGTATGATTAATACTTAAATAATGCTATGTGCTCCAAGATATGTGGAAGCACTGATTTAGGGATTGGATTAATGGGATAATCATAAAACTCTAATTTATGGAGAATGGAAACCCTAATTGAGAAAGATGAGAAACTCTAACCCTAAACTTTGTATAATGGGTTGTGAAATTCTAATTGAAATGAAATGGGAAATTCCTAACCATAATTTGAGTAAAGGGTTGTGAAACCCTAAGATGGGATGATGTTATATGGAACCCTAATACAGGGTCATGTTATGTGAAAACCTGATAAAGGATGATGTTATGTAAAACCCTAATCTAGGGTGATGCTATATGAAACCTTACCATAATATAGGGTGAAGGTATGTGAAACCCTAATTTTGGGTTTTAGTGCATGAAACTCTAAAACTTGAGCAATATGATGATAATCCCTAACCCAAATTTTGAGTAATGGGATGAGTATCCCTAATTGACATGAATTTGGAAACCCTAACCCTAATGAGGGGATAGTGATGCTACCATTACATTGCATAGTGTTGATATGTAATTGATATAACTGTTACTATGTGTACTAACCATGCAAGTATCATGAGATGTTAGGCATAGCTAGGTATGAGCTATGATGCTTTATTATTGAAATTGTTTTATGGGCCTTGTGAGCCATAATGTGCTTTGTTGCCTAGAAAGAGGTAAAAAGAGATTAAATGGGCCTTGAAGAGCCATGTGAGATGCTTGTGTAACAAGTATCATGTTTACCTTGGTCAGATGACCTGAAGGCATTAGTTACTTGATAAATGGTAACAAGTGTTCTTTGATGAACTGAGGGTTTGAATACCCATATCCCATAATCATGAGATGTTAAGGGATAAGAATACCCATAATGTGACAAGAGATTGAGATCCCAATGTTTTATAAAGTTTTGAGAAGTATTTGATAAAAGTATTACACATTCCTTGTAGCATTCGTTATAATAATTTATGTTTGAAAACCTGACTGATGCTAAGAGAATATGTTAATGCATTTCATTAATCAAGTGAAATCTTATCATGTAGAGACATGACCATAGATCCATCATCACCAATAATTGGTGATGGTGAAACAGGTTTTCCTATGTGAATTCCTGGAATGCATATTTTGAATATGTGGGGGTAATGGGTGAAAATATCCTTACGACTCATAGGAATAACTGAGGGCCATATCCTATTTATAGAAATGGTTATGGACCATATCCCAATAAGAGTATGGCTATGGGTCATAACTCCACAATACTAAGCATTGGCTACGGGCCATATCCTGAAAAGAGTATATGCTATGAGATATAACTCTATAGAGAAGATCCCAGTATACCCTGGAAAGCTATTTAGCAGAGACACAAGATGTCCTTCGTATGATCTCGTACTGACCGAGACAGATAAAATGATGGAGTCCAGCTCTTCCATTGACCTATGTATGGTATTGATGCTTTACTTAATCGTGGTCGGTTGGAGCATGAGCGATATACCTCATCTCCTCAGGGCATAAGTATGATTGTAAAATGTAATCATCCATGTAGCGTATTTGCTCAAGGATGAAATATAGAAATCACTGGTTGAGGTTACATTGCTTATTGTATCCTAAAGTGGATGAATATTATACATGTTCTTCATATTGCTTATTAAAAGAATAGATGATCTACTGCTTATCACTTTATAGTTGTCGTACTTTAAGAGGTGACATTGCTCTATTCTACTTAAATAATGATTAAATCCTGTTGTTTAATGAAGATTCCTCTGTTCATTTTATTACTGTTCATATGAGATAATAATGTTTTTGACAGAGAGTTATATCTCTCGCTGGGACAATTTTTCAATTGTCTCACCCCTGTGGGATTCAACCTTTTTAGGTGGACGAGGACGAGGAGGTAGAAACCCTATAACAGGGGAAGGACAACATGCAACAGGGACAACAGTAACATCTCAGGTGGAGATACTGATTATCGTGTCATGTAGATATGAGTCCTATGAGTCGTCTTTGTACTCTCAGGTCCTAGGAGTTAGTAGTTAGTGCTTTTATGATCGATCTGAGATTTTGGCTTGATGCCTCAAGGTTCTTATGCTTCCTGTGTGTAGATTTAACAGAGCAATTGATACTTGTAACCCTCGAGAAGGGATGACACAGGATATGTATTTTGTGAACCAAAATGTATGTGTAAATATTATTTTGGTTCTTGCTATATGAGTTTTCTAAAAATGGATCTCCTTGTAAATGGTTTTAATTTTTAGTGATTTTTTTTAATCTGTTGTTAATGACCGCTTCTGCATTAATCGTATCCGATAATTGAAGTTTTTCGTCACATATCACATTCTTAGGTCAAATGAATAGATCTCCTTAAATCAAGAGTAAAGAATGACTTTCATTCCCAACATTTAGGGTGCTAGCTTCTATATTGTCCTAGGTGGGTTTATACGTCCATGATTGAGATTTCATATTTCAACAATTTGAGACAAACATTATATTTCAACATCGTGACTTCATGCTCAAAATCGATGGAAGGTCCCACTGTAGTTCACATGGCACATAACCCTAAGTCATAAATTAAGCAAGTTTGGATAATCATCATTTTACATTTTTGAAATTTGGGAACATGGAAGTCATTAATCATATATCGGGGGTGACCTCAAGATCCAAATAGGGTGATCATAGGAGTCAAATCAATATCATTAATCATGAGGCAAGATTTCATTATTCAATTATCAAGAGTCAAGTTTGGACATAAAGGTTGTAGATCCAAGTTTTCGAAGCTAGGCTTAGTTTCCTACTTTAGGCCTTAGGTGTGATCATTCATCTGTATACATAAATTGAGAAACAATAAAGCAACATTTCGAGCATTATTCAAGCAACATTTAGAGATATCAATATTGAGTTCATTATCATGGCATTAAAAGTTGATGAATGATTTAGACCTAGGTCTTTCTAAAAAGTCATCCCCAAGCTATAGTCAACAACATCATATTTCAAGATCATCACTGAATCGAGATTTCAAGATCCAGTATCAATATTGTCTTAAATTTGACCTATTAAGAACATAGGTCAAGGAGTCAAAATTGGATTGAAGGGGTTGCCTTCCCAAACTATAAATAATAAACAATATGAAAATTTAGAGGCAGTCACATTACGGACGTGTCCTAGGATAGGGGAGTCATGAGTCAACCACCACCCCCAATCTAGCACAAAAGTGTACATTAGTCATGAGTCATCAAACATATCCAAATGGGGAGAGTATAAATCACCAGATCATACATCATAGGTCATTATATTGGAGATCAAGATCACAGTAGAGAAATCATATTTCAAGATTTTGCAATATTGTGGTCAAAATCATGTTCCCTTCCTTTCATGATCAAGGTAAGGGTATATTTTAGAAATAGGATAATCAAATCGAGCAGCCCAAGAGTGAGAGCATAATTAATCAAAAGTGAAATTCATGTATATCACATTATTGGAAATAGAGATTACCAAAAGGCATAGGAATGAATAGAGAAGATGCCTCTTGTATCAAAGTCTTTCATCATGATTTTGAGAGTAAGAGAGCATAGTCATTTCAAAGTGTAATCATCATACATATCAAACATGGAAAATGTGCTTAATCATGTTTGAGGTTTGGTTAAGAATAGGGAAACATGGATTCAATCAAATAGGGACCTCATAAATATGGGGTATAATGTACAAATTTGACTTATCTCATCTTATCAAGATAGTTATTATTTTGTCTCAAACATAGAAAGCATGTGGTCTAGATTTGGTAATGTTGAGTTAACATAATATGAGAGGACATAAGTGAGTGCTTAGCTACAAGAGTACCTTCATTAGTCAAAATCAACTTTTCAAATTAAGGTCAGATCATGGAATCATCGTCGATTTACTCAAATTTTACCAATTTAATCAAATTTTAGTCTTTCTCTATACATAAGCTATCCATAATCGAGAGATTATCTGATTGATAGTCACGAGTAGAAGAATCACATGAGGATATGAGAAGCTACCTATTCATCTAATGGATGTCTTAGGGTTGTCCTTAAAGAAGAGAGAGATGCTAGAAGACTCTCTAAGGTATGTGGAATTGGGTTGTTAGACATGCATAGAGGATATGTGATTGCTCTAATACCATTTGTCACGAAACCGTTTGTTACCCTAAGTCCACACTCCTAATGGCTACACAACCATGGGCGAGTGGACCTGGGCATCTGTCCCTAGAATGGATCACATTACATATGCATGAACAAAACCACAACGAAGAACAAGATAAGAAATAACATGGCATAAAAAGAACTAAATTAGTACCTGAAAAGATCTTTATATCATATATGAACCCATGGGTATTCCATTTGCAAGTCATTAGATATCATCAGAGTAAGAGAAGTAGATTATGATGATATAGAGCAGAAGCAATGATCATAGCAGGAGTCATAGTGTACATGTTACCTAAAATCATAAAAAGGGTACACATCAACACAACTATGCTAGGTACGCTATATAATACATAAACTCATAGATTTAAGAGAACATATATGCTTGGAAAAACTTGATATAATATCAAGAAATAAATACACATCATGAAAGACTTTCTTATTAACATGAAAGTGTGTTTTATGTGTGTTTCCATTATACATCACAACAATATATGGCCATTGACCAACTTCCTCAAAGGAAGGGTCGGTAAGGGTGCTCAAGATTAGCTAACACTTTTATATACGTGAGGGACCTCAAAACCTAAGTCAAAGAGCTAACCCTATTTTCAACATGCCTTGTGTCCTTACTCCAAGAATTCAGGCAAGTGAAAAAGGTTGGTATAATGGACAAGTTCAATTACGTTCAAGGTTTGTTCAACATATTTCAAGAAAAATGAACATACTAATCATAGGGAACAAGTAGCTCAAACAAGTATATAAATCCAAGTATTTTAAGAATCCAATCATACAAGCAAGTTCAATACCACTAGTCTGGCCAATAAGAGAATAAAGTACACCTTTATAGAAGCACAAGATTAACAATTTGGTTCATAAGACCATATAGCAGGCTTAACTAGATCTTGGCAAAAGAGTCCACAAAGAAATCTTAGGGTTACAAGTAAATGTGATTCAATTAATATCAGTAATATTAGGTCTCATTAATCATTATCACAGTGGTTGGATGTGTCACCTATATTTCGATATCATTTCCTTTAATATAGGTTCCCACATCTCGACTAGTCATGCAAGTTCATAAACAAGCTACATCACACACCATGGGTTCATTTCAATCTTAGGGTGACACATCACTACCAATTCAGATATCTAATATTAGGATTTTAAGATCTTAGATAGAGCAATGATAATATTTGAATGAGCTTAGTCAACATAAGCATCAACATTAGCATAAATAATCATATTGAGTTATAATCATGCAAGAGGTCACCATTAGAGCATAGATGGGGTCTATATGAGTTAGGTGTTATAAGTGTCATCAAGCTATTGATTTTGGATCATTATATAACATGAATGATCAAAAGATCAATGTTTACATAAGATTAGAGACTTGGTTCACATTCATACTAGATCATATACCAAGTCAACATTAGGGCATTTAGCCACATAAGTTCACAAGAATGTTCCATAAGTCATATAGGGATACAAGATATGTAAGATTACTGATTTAGATCATTCATAGAGGTTTTAGTCATACTTGAACAATTATAACATCAATGATGTGGTCCTATGCATATAGGTCCATTCAATGCCATGGTTATGTCACTTAGCCACAAATGGGAACAAGATTGCATCATATTATATTTTCGTATCACAAGTCATCATAAGGTCTGGTTTAAAGGCCAAGATATAGTTTTGATCATATTTCGTCCACATTAGCACAAGGTTTGAAGATTCGTCATGGAAAGTCCATACATAACACTCCTAATGGCACTTTTACACATCATGAAGTCATTAATAGATCAAGGAATCATCAAGTTCAAATCAAAGATCACAATAAAGAACATTTTACTAATTAGGGTCATAGTAATCAAGTGGGGTCATGATATGTTCATGTTTGAGAATAAAAAGTCATTAATCATGTATAAGAGATAGTGTGGATGCCATTTTCAACATAACACAAACTATGAGTGGAATTAGCTTATGAAATATGGTCCATTGGACAGTTCTCGTTGAATAGATCAATTTTCATGTATAACATGTCATATTTTGTACAAGGAATGTTTTTATATGATTTTTGGAAGATTTAATATTTACATGTACGAGAGAGAGATATATACCACAAGAAGCAACCGACGTGGCGTGGTCTGATTGGCTAGTGTCTGGTCCACACACCAATGTGGCGCAGGACCACTACTACACTTGACCAATCCCATCATGGTTTCCAAACTCTGCTAATTGCTTTCTAGAAATTTCACATCGTCTCCAGACGTTGGCCACCTCCGCCAACCACGACGATGATGTGCAAGCGGCCTATGTGCAGGATGATGTGGCACACGTCGATTGGAGTTTGAAACTAGTCCACAAGGGTCAGGAGGTGTGGGTCCTCAGTATTCTTTGACTGGTCAAACTATATAAAAAAGAGATGGGGCGGACCCAGAGATCAGGGTCATTGGTAGGCAATCTGATGATTGTGCCTGGCCTTCTCCACCCAGTTCACCTGCGAGTAGGTCCCCCACCCTGCAGAGGGACACACCACGGTGTTGCTAGCCAGCGCACCTTGGAAAGTGTAGCAGAAAGGTGTATGGGAGCTAATAAATTTGTCGTTCATCTTTGGTAGAGAACCACAAAGTGGATTGTGATATTATCAAGGTCTGAGGTGGCCCAAGAGAGGAACGCCCAAATTTTGTCAGTGGTGGCATCACCATGGGTGGAGGGGGAAGGAGAAAAGAGAAAGAAAGGGTTAGGGTTTGCAAAATGCCAAGGAAAAGTGTAGAAGAGTAGGGAATGAAGTTTTGTAGCAAAAAGGAGGGTAGACCCACGTCAAAGAGCGGGAAAAGTAGGGTTGGTGGAGCTCAGCATCATGGTCGTCGGTCGTAGTGCACAGAGGTTAAAGATAAAAGGTGACCGTCAGATGAGGAGTTGAATTTGAGGCGAAAAGATTCGAGGGCTGAGATCCCTTGATCAGTGTTATGCACCTTGCAATTGGTCTGCAAAAGCAACTCGGATTGTTGGGTCAAAGAGGCAAAGCAAGGGGGGCCTCTCCTTATTGGGCCCCGCAACTCAATTGGGCCCAAATAGGGTAAAAAAGCACAACTAAATTCGCATGAAAGCAAGTGTTAGGTAGCAAACTTCAAGAGACTATAACTCGGGCTACGATGATCCAAATGATGTGATTTTTATGTTGTTAGCTTTATAATTGAATCCTCTACACCATGAAATACATTTGATAGTAAGGAGAGTTCATTTAAAGGTTAAATTGTGATTGCAAGTTGATGATGCATAAAAAGTACTAGACTTAGTTCAAGACTCAAATTAGAGTCATATATAAGTACTGAGTGATACTTAATCAAAAATAACTTATCAAATGAGCATAAAGTGACTCAAAGTCCTTAAATTAGGGGTGATGGAGGTCATTGAGTGCATTAAAGAATCAAATGAGCCAATATGTACATAAGTTGAAAGAGAGAGAAAATCCAGGTCATCACACCCATCCCTTTCTGGTCCTCCCATCCATCACCCATTGGCTCCATCTCTCACCCCAACTCGACCAACCAATCGTTGTTCTTACAACCACTTTCCTCCTTTCAAACTCAGCACCTATTGACTGCTGCCAAGTGATAGATAATGGATACAATGTTTTGCAGGCTCTTTGTAGACAAAGAGAAAGCTCATTATGCAACCGATTGGGAATAATAGTAATTGACTATGTTACTCTTATCATCTTGTTGAATGTTGATTGCCAAAGGCAAATAGGTTTTAAATAATTAATTTTCTCAACTTGTCAATCACCTGCAAGTATTTGAGATCTATTGTAGTTGAGGTCAAACCATAGGGAGCTAGGCTAGTTAGGCACAACATTGTTAACTTTATACAATCTAGATCAGTTGCAATTAAAGAGTTGGATTGGATCAATTTAATTATGAAAATAAATAAAAGAAATAAAAACACAAATCACTTGGAGAGAGATAAAATCATATTATGAGGATCTTGGATATGTGATTTCATCTCCACATCATAAATCAATAAAAACTACAAAGTCTAACAACAATAATTAATCTTCTAAGACCGATTGATAACATCTAATACATCTCCTGATTATATAAGATAGTTCTACCCTCATATAGCTTTCCCATGCATATATTAAGATTCAAACTACATCCTAAAACCTTCAGCCAATCCAATCCATTCCCATGGTCAAGGATGTGTTGTCAAAATGATTGTTCCTTACCTCCTACTATATCTTCTTAGAAATAATAAGAGGCATAAAACATGTAAACATGATGGCCAGTCATGCATACAGGGAAATAAATACCATAATTCGTTTTGAATAAGAAGATTAACTGATATTATATATAAAATTCAAGTCACATCGAGTTATAAAGTGGGAGCTACTCTCC
Organism: Alisma plantago-aquatica; assembly: GCA_963693085.1. Lineage (NCBI taxonomy): Eukaryota > Viridiplantae > Streptophyta > Magnoliopsida > Alismatales > Alismataceae > Alisma > Alisma plantago-aquatica. The sequence goes on along the minus strand of OY856412.1, from coordinate 545,167,430 downwards.
CACGCCCAAGAAATGAAGTTTACTCACTCATGGTGAGAAAATACAGACACAAATGATGAATCAATAAAACAAACATGAGAAAAGAGAGAGGAATAACAAATGGATTAGTAGGAGTGAAGAACAGATAAATATCTTTGTACAAAAGATGGAGATCTGTCTCTAAAAAGTCCTCCAACAGTAGCAACCTTCTCTTTTTGGTTTTAGGAAGGAAAAAGGAGAGATGGGGCTAGGAATGGATTCTCTCCTGAGAAGCCCTAAATTTCTCTCCTAGATTGCCTCTCTAGAGATCCAGCCTCGTTCTCAGTATCCAATTGCTCCAAATGGCACATGATTCCTCTTTCCAAGGTGTGGTGGTTCTTATATATTTTCGAATAAGTGATTAAAAATAAGAATTCTGCAAAAATTACATCCTTTACGACGTAAGGGGCAAGTGTTACGACATGTAAGTCTCAAAGTCTTTGTTTAGTAGCAGCGTTGGCAAGTAAGAGATCGTATGAAATGCATCACATGGAGTAATAGAACTTTGTTGAAAATTCTAATGTATATGTGACACAATATGTGGAATGGTCCACATGACGTAAGGGAAAATTGCTGAAATATGATCTTTCTGCCTTACGACGTAAGAGATTTCCACATGGGGTAAGGGGCCTTTGCTGAAAATTCTACTGTATGAGAGTCACACATCGTAAAGAAGGGTCCTTACGCTGTGTGAAAGGTTGTCTGTTGAGCAATGAACTCCAGAATTGGGGGAAACTTCATAGATGCCAAATAGATCGGATTTCGGGCATTTTTCTTTCATTATAAGTGGAATGTGGTGTACCTACAATTCAAACCATGACATGAGTAAGACCAATAAGAAATAAACATCTTAGCATAAATCAGAGTAGAAATATGGTTAAATTGAATGAAATGTGCAACTAAAATGGCATGAAAATATGATATGATATGTTCACTTCAAATCCCCCTAACTTTGAACCATTGCTTGTCCTCAAGCAAAAAGAACTGGATAAATGGCTAAAATGAATAAATGGGCACAAATTAGATCATATTGAATGTGAATTGATGGATTTCAAAATGGCAATTTTCATCATTTAGATACATTACTAAACATGAAGCCAATTCTAACTCTCAAGATATGAGTTTAAGTTCAATTTGATATTCAGTTTGCTTTAAAAGAGTCAACTAGAGAGCAATTAGCAAAAATAAGATGACAGAGCCAAAAATATAATGATTTGCCACAAAACTCGCTAAAATGAAATTTTTTTTCTTCCTACAATGACAATATTATTCAAGAAAAAATTACAATCTGGTTTTAGTGTATGGTACTCAGCTTCTAATATAGGCTTACGCACACATGGAATAATGTTTGGAGATTAATATTCCTCTTTTAGACGTTATCCCCAACCTTCTTTGGGTTGGTGGAAATGTGGGCGACTTAGCCATCTTTTGTGGGGTTTGGATTTTCAATTGAAGATCATAGTTTCTCCTTTTATGTGATTCAAGCTCCGCTTTGGAACCATACATGCCTATTCTAGCTCACCCTTCATTATTTTCATCATGCATGAAGATTTTCATTTTGGAAAAAATTTCAAATATAGTAGTAAAAATGCATTATAGGATTGGAAATGTCATCTTTATCGTTACTAAAGGCTCTAAAGTTGAAAAATTCAAAGCATTTGAATGATTACATAGTTTAAGATCATGAGTGGGAGACCTAGAAGTCATATTTAGCTAAACACCTAAATATATGGATGAATAGCCAAAAATTTCAAAAAGGATGATTTATATATCAATATTTTATCATATATCCTTTATCTTAATGAAAGCAATTGGTTCAGGCAATCATGAGAATTGATAAACAAAATCCACTAAATATTCATGCAATGATGTGAAAGTAAATGCAAAAATGCGATTAACAACTAAATGACATAAGAAAATGACTGAAACAAATGACATGAAAGAAAAAACTAAAACTATTGTTGGTTGCACCCCCTAAGCTTGAAATTTGCAGAGTCCTCACTGCTCATAACAAACCTTAGAGTTGAACAACCTAGTAGCTTAGGTACTATCAGAAGGTGGGGTCAACTCCCAAGGTTTTCATTCTTCTTTTTTAGTGTGCTCACTCAAGAGGGAGGTCCAATGCTTTAATTTGAGGCTGGAAACTGATGCACTAAGGATCTACGCATCTTTCTCAATTTATTTTTGATTTGGAACAAAGATTTATGCTTACAATTTACAATAGTCATATGGACATTGTTTTCGTTTTTCCCTACATATTCTTCTTCAAGACAATAAGAGTCGAATTCAGAAAGAATTTTCTAATCACCAAGCATTATGTCAAAGATGTGTTGCAAGGGGGCGTGTGGCTTGTTTGAAAAATCATCGAGTGGAGCAGTTGTTGCATATTTCTCTCTTTGAGCTTTAGTTTCCATATGTTCATTGATGTCAACAACTTCATCTGATGTCTTCTTTGATGGAAAAGGGGGTTCTCCGATAACAAGACCACTCCCAAAAGATATCGTGTATGTTGCTATAGAATCTATCTCCGGTTGAATAAGGAAGGGACCTAAAGTTGTTGTTTTGTTGGAGAGTTCTTGTTGAGAAATTTGATTTTCCAACCTTTGTGCATGAGTAGAGGCTTCATCCACCTTAGAAAATAGAGTGTGAATGGCATCCTTTATGAGATGTGTTTGTTGAGGGAACTCATCATTTGCTTCATTTGTGATGAAACAAAATCCTCTAGGAGTGATTCCAAGTTGGACTTTGAATATAATTGTTGTTGGTGAACATGTTGTTCTTGAGTATTTTTCCTAAGAGCTTCATTTGTTTCACAATCTAGGTAGACCGGTTGAGTTGTTTGGGTGCTCAACTTCTCAAGCTTCAAAGATAAGAAATCTAATTTTCCTGCGATTAAGTTTGTTTCATCAATTTTGTGTATGCTAACTTGCTTTTAGGAAGCACTAGAAGGAAAATGAGGTTGATTGTTCATTTCAGTTCTCCATTGGAAATAATTTACTACCATGTCTTCTATGATTGCATAAGCTTCTTTGAAGAATTTGTTCATTAAAGTTCTATTTGCAGTTGCATCTACTAACATCCTTATATTATGAAACAGACCATTATAAAAAATTTGAAGAAGCAAACAATGGTTAACCATGGTGAGGAAAAAGGCATTGTAGGTCTTTGAATCTCTCCCAAGCGTCATAGAGAGTGTCCCCATCCATTTGAGAGAAATTAATGAGTTGGCTCCTCATCTGTGTCATTCTTCTTGGCAGAAAGTACTTGGCTAAGAAGACTTTGAGAAGCTCCTCCCAACTTTTAATAAAATACCTTAGCAAATATGACAGATACACCTTGGATCTGTCCTTCAAAGTGAATGGAAAAAGAATAAGGTGAATCCAATCAGTAGTAACACCATTTATCTTGGAGGTGCTCAAGTAATGCAGAAATTTAGCTATATGTAAATTGGGATCTTCCATAGGAGTCCCTCCAAATCTATTCTGCTGTAAGATCTGTATAATGGTGGGGTTGATAGAAAAATTATCAACCTCAATTAGTGGGATATTAATAGCCCCATTGATGTCCATAATAGAAGGAACAATGAAGTCTTCTAGGGGACGATCCTCTTCCATCATTGTTTTATCTCGTTGAGCAAGACACTCAGGTGAAGGTGGTGATGACAAATGTGATGAGTGTTGTGATTCTTCCAAATCAATTTATGTTCACTCCTTTCTTTTTGAAGATCTGCATACAATCCTACAAGCAAACAAGGTGAGTGATGCACAAATGAAAATGGAAGATTATAAAAAATGACAATGATGATGATGATAATGAAAGTGAAGGTGAATATGTGGGTGTGATCTAGTTCGCCTATTGATTAACACTTTTACTGTAACTAAGAATATTGTAGCTCCCCGGCAACGACACCAAAAACTTATTGATTTCCAAAGGCAAATGGGTTTTAAATAATTAATTTTCTCAACTCGTCAATCACCCACAAGTATACGAGATCAATTGTAGTTGAGGTCGAACCACAGGGAGCTAGGCTAGTTAGGCACACAATTGTTAACTTTCTACAATCTAGATCGGTTGCAATTAAAGGGTTGGTTTGGATCAATTTAATTCTGAAAATAAATAAAAGAAATGAGAACAAAAATCACTTAAAGATAGATATAAATCGGATCATGAGGATCTTGGATATGGGATCTCACCTCCACATCATAACTCAACAAAAACTACAAATTCCAACAACATTAATTATCTTCTAAGGTAGGTTGATAACATATAATACATCTCCCGGTTATATAAGATAGTTCTTGTTACTCTCACATCCCACAATTACCACTAATCATGAGATTAGGGCATAAGTTTGAGGATTATACTTAATACAAAGTTCACCCCCAATTTTTTCTTTATTTCAAGATCTTTGTTCCCATGTATTCAATCACATAAAAAAAACTTTACAAGGGATGTTAAGACTTGATTACTCTAATCTGATGCCAACAATAAATATACATATCCAAATATTCATTCTGTTTATCACAATTATGTGTACATACGACATGATAATTAGATACATTCTCTCTTATTAAGGAAACAAAGATACATATCAACATTTACAACTCCCTCACTTCTTTACAAGGACCTAGAGTGACAGGGACCGATTGAACTTAACTAATCTCATACTTAACTCATGTGACATATCTACTCTGATGCAATGACATCTTCAGTCCACGAGTTATCCCTAAAAAATGTGAGTAGAGGGGTGAGCCTACTCGCTCAGTGAATGAGTACTTATGAAACAGTCTAAAGCACATATATAATTATAGATATACTTTTGAGCAACTGATATCAATTATAATAGCAGTAAGCTTAAAAGAGACTAATCATCCACAAACATAAATATGTCAAGATACTCTAGATATCTACAAGAGTGAATCAATATATGAACATGCATGATTTATCACAAAGAGAACTAATAATTCAAAAACACACAAAGAATAATTGAATAACTACACACACTTGTTTAACATGTCATTCATCTTATTATGCCCTGAACACACATGAGGTGTACCACAACATGTGAAAGAATCGTAGAAAGCTACTATCTCACTGTACAAGGCTTAGAAGCATGCCCGGGTTCCTAAGCCTATCTCTCGAGTAATACCCCATCTGCAGAGAGACTCGAAACATCTGCCTCTTAGTAGCTAATGGGAGCGGATGGATATCTCAGACTCCACCTCTCAACCTGGGTACTCAGGCAGTGAGTTAAAGCCCTCAGGCTTATTGTGCATCAGTGGACCTACTGACCACTGATCACTACAACATGTAACACAGGTACCACTGACATCCGCAATTGGTATTGGGTACCACTCAACTGTAAGGAGTCTGCCCTACTGGTCAAGACCCCCGCACCTTACTGGTGCGCTCTGACTTACCTTGATCTGGACTACCTCTAGTCAAGAAACTATTTCCTCCCCATAGCGTAGGCCTCATCCTGTGAGGATTCTATAGTGTTCAGGACATCTAAATGTCTAATTCACTCTTTAAATTCACAATTCAATCATCACGTCAACATATCTTAGTTTAGCTTTGTAAACTGTTCATTTCATAAACCATCTAATAAAATTTACCACAACTAAACTATTAAGCATAATCACATCTCATACTAAGAAACATTGATATCACAATACTTGATTCACTGAACACCCTATCCTTAGGGTTTCACTTTCCTCATTCACTTATCACATGACTCACGTAAGGATTTAATGTGTCATAAACATTCACTGAATAAAGATTGCTTTCAACAAGTCATATACAATCAACATATGTATGAAATATTGGAATTGAGCTAAATTAGGGTTTCCATTCCATTCATTGAGATATCATGAAACAAGAATAATATTGAATAGATAAAGTCTATGATGTCAAGAAAAGCACTTCAAATGGATTTCATAATATTTATTCACAAATTTCCAACTTTCCACTCATCTAGGGCTTCACCCTTTTTACTGAGATATCAAGCAAACACTATTGACATCACATGAAATCCAAGATAGTATCTGAAATATATGTACTACACATTCAAATAAACAATCATTCATAATCAATGAGATTTATATAGACAAATTTCTCAATCTAATTATACAACAATTTTAGTTTTAGCCGAAAACCCTAAAATTCAGTTTGCTCTTATATCCTCTGCAATTACTTAGGGAAATCCCATTAATATGGATTGTATCCATTTATAATATGCTTTTATCATCTGAAATTCATCAAAATAGAGGAATAATCCATTTCATATCATTTTACAAAAGCTAGATCAAAAAGGCAATTTAGGGTTTATACTCATATACTAATCATTTGAAGATTATTGATGATTTAACTCTTTTTCGTGAAATCTAGTGTTTAAAGGAAGTTCCCACTCACCCTAAGGTATGAAAACACCTTAAAAAGACAGCCCATCTCTGAAAATCTTGAACTCATATCAAAACCCTAGCAAATCACCAGATTCTTCTTCCTTTCAACTCGGAAACCTTAGAAATGAGGGATTATGAAGAAAGAGTGAGAAAAGGGGAAGATTTGATACCATTTCAAATCAAATCAGAAGAGGGACAGAATATTGATATATGAGAGAAGATTCACCAGGAAATACTATGCAAAGAATCTAAACTTACTTGATTTCATCATATCTTGGATAGAAACCCTAGATCCACAATTCCACCACTTTCTCCTCTCAAACCCTAACTCTCCTCCCTCTCTAGGATTTTGTTTCTTTGGAATGAATCACAAATTATGAGAGCTCCTAATGTGCTAGGTTGACCATATAGAGAAATTGAGTTGCTTGGGTCAATTGCACATTGACCCCTCACTATACTTTCTCTTATTTTAGTTCAACTTTTTGTCAGAAAAAATGTTATTGTAATTCATTTATTTCAGGAATTAAACCTTCTCCAAAAATTATGAAAAATTAGCATGTTGCTTTTAATTGAGTTATAAATCTTTACTAAAAATTTAAGATCATTCTAGGCTAAAATTAAATAACTAAAAATAGAATAGTGTACCGCTATCCAGCAATTTGCATAACAATCGGTTGAAGAGAAAATTCCCCAGAACGGCCATGCAAACTGCCACGGCCGTGCTAAGATGGACCTAGAATGACCATTCTAACTACCAATATTGTGGTGCATTAGTTTTACCATATTTGAATACAAAATTGGTCAACAGTTCAATTCTTTCAAAACGATCGTGTGGCCTAGAATGTCTGTGCCACCAACGATCTAACATGGTCGTGTTACCCACCATGACCATTCTATCCAAGCCTCCAACTACTAATTTCATTGTCCTTTTCCTACCTCTCTATCTCCTCCCCAACATGGGACTATTTGGTAAAAGCCCTAATTTCAGTCGACTAGGGTTTATATTTCCTCAAACCCTAATTATACAGAACGACAACATACTTGGGGATCTCATTAGGTTTAACACATCATAATTGAGATATCATTTTTAATCATATTTAAGCAATGATCAATCTAATCAAACATTTACATAACCACATAAACCCTATCTTACCAAGTAAGCTCAGGTACGGTCATAACAGTTCTACCCTCATATAGCATTCCCATGCATATATTAGGAGTTAAACTACAACCTAAAACCTTCAGCCAATCCAAACCATTCACATGGACAAGGATGTGTTGTCAAAATGATTATTCCTTACCTCCTAATATATCTTCCTAGAAATAATAATAGGTATAAAACATGTAAACATGATGTCCAACCATGCATAAAAGGAAATAAATACCATAATTTATTTTGATAAAGAAGATCAATTGATATTATATATGAAATTCAAGTCACATTGAGTTATGACGTGGGAGCTACTCCCACATCCAAGAAGTGTTCACTCACTCATGGTGAGAAAATACAGGCAAAAATGATGAATCATTGAAACAAACATGAGAAAAGAGAGAGGAATAACTAATGGATCCGTAGGAGTGAAGAACAAATGGAGATCTTTGTCCAAGAGATGGAGACCCGTCTCTGAAAATGTCCTCCAACATTAGCAACCTTCTCTTTTTAGTTTTAGGAAGGAAAAGAGAAGAGAAATGGGGCTAGGAATGGATTCTCTCTTGAGAAACCCTAGCTTTCTCTCCTAGATCGCCTCTCTAAAGCTCCAACCTCATTCTCAATCTCTAACTTCTCCAAGTGACGCATGATTCCTCTTCCCAAGCGGTGGCATTTTGTTTATATTTTTGAATAAGTGATTAAAAATAAGAATTCTACATAAATAATATTTGTTACCACGTAAGGGGCAAGTGTTACGGTGTGTCAGTCTCAAATTCTTTGCTCAGTATCAGCGTTGGCAAGTGACACACCATGTGAAGTGTGTCACACGGTGTAATGGAACTTAATTGAAAATTCTGCTATTTTTGTGACACGGCGTGTGGAATGGTCCACACAGCGTAAGGGAACATTTCTAAAATCTGATCTTTATGCCTTACAGTGTAAGAGATTTCCACATGGCGTAAGGAGACTTTGCTGAAAATTCTATTGTCTGAGAGTCACATGTCGTAAGGAAGGGTTCTTACGCCGTGTGAAATGTTGTCTGCTGAGAAATGAACTCCAGAATTTGGGGAAAGCTTAGAGATGCCAAATAGATCGGATTTTAGGCATTTTTCTCTCATTATAAGTGGAATGTGGTGCACCTACAATTCAAACTATGACATGAGTAAGACCAACAAGAAACAAACATATTAGCATAAATCGGAGTAGATATATGGTTAAATTGAATGAAATGTGCAACTAAAATGGCATAAAATATGATATAATTTATGCACATCACTTTCAGATGCCTCATCTTCTGCTTCACACACCATCCTTCCACATTTAGAACCATCAAGCATGAATCAATCATTCACTATGTACACTGTTACAACCCCAATTTTTGGGTTCTTTTGGTGAGAAATGTGATTTCTCATATTAAAGATATTTGAACAAATAAAGATATAATTTTTTTTGAATAAATGGATTTCATTTACAATAGCCTTGATGATTGTTTTGTGGGCTTTATTAGCTATTGGGCTCAATAACAAGGAAAAGACAAAAGAAACTCCATTATTTGAGTAAATAAGAAAATGAAGAAAAGAAATATGTAGAAACCTCTAGAAGGCAAAAGAAATTAATCCAAATGTGGATTTCGTGCCTTTTGGGTTCCTTGGGTCCCAAGGAGTCTAAAGTTGCAAAGATAATGCAAAAAGAAAAGAAAAGATCCATTAAGTATTTCTTTATTAAGAAAGAAATTGAAAACAATGATAAGATGTGGGAAATAAGTGGAAAGAAGTATAATTGAGTGATCCTTGATGGAATTTCGTATCCCAAGGATTCCTAATGTTAAAAGGGATACCAATGAGGAAAATAAAAGAGAAATAAAGAGAAATCCTCAAAAGAGTATTTTAATAAGAAATAAACAAGATAATGAGGAAATAATAGAAATAGATGCATCTAGAAGGATAATGAGTATCCATTAAAAAGGATTTCGAAATATTTGAGTTTCTTGGGATCCAAGGAGTCCCAATGAAGAAAAAGAAAGAGAAAATTCCTATAATAGAAATTAAGAAGATAATGTGAATACATAATTAATGGATTATGTGGTATTGTTAAAAAGGTGGTATTTTCTACTTAAGGAAAATATATTTTCGTGGCCAATGAATTAAAAGGCAAGTATAATGAGAATAAGGGAGAGGTTATTCGAATTCCTAAATATCCAAATAATAAAGAATATCAAAAGATAATAAAGAGAGAGAAACTTGTTTCTTAATGAAGGAATATAATTCCTATGAGGAAAAGGCTTTGTTCCTTCGTGGGAAAGCATGCTGGGGCATGACTACCCTCCTTTATAAAAGGGTAGACCCCTTGGACGAGCCCAAGTAAATCCCATGCATCTCTCTCTCCTCTCCGTCTCCTTTTTCGGGAAAACCCTAGTCAAAAGTAGGGATCTATCCCTGGAGCAACGAAGGCTTGTCTTGTAGTCTTGATGGGGGCAGCAAACCTCCACGACAACCTAAGATGGATCAGACGTACACCCGCACCCTTGCCTTCGAGTAGCTAGGGTCGTAGGACTGCAAGGTTGCAGCAAACGCAACAATAAAATGAGGGCAGATCTAGCTCAAGAATGACCATTTTGGCCACGGCTTGGAGGCGCCTCGCGTGCGCCAGGGTAGGGCGGAGGCAACGACACCCTCACTGGTGGTCGTCGAGGTCAATAGGGGGAAGGGGGAGCCGCGCCCTTGCCTTCTAAGGTGGCAGTAGATGTCGGAGCGAGGAAGAAGATGAACTAGAGCATACTGGATGGTTCTACCCTCGGCGTATCAAAGAACGGGCTACTTAAGTGGAGGGAAAAATGGTCTTTTCGAAATGTTTTCAAGTTGGGCGAGTACGTTGCATGGATCGAGCGACGTGGCATCCTCTCATTGGTCTGAGTAAGTACATTTATTGTAAAATTCATAACTAAATAATCGTAGCTCGGATTGGTACGTATAAAATATGAAAATTTCTCATAAAAATGAGAGGAATCCAATAAAAATATATTTAGAAGCTGATTCCTCTTGCAATTTGAAAAGTAGTGTAAGTTATCAACTTTAATGAATTAAAGATTAAGAAACCCTATTTTGAGATGATTAATATATTTATTAGGGTTTAATGGATGATTAAAGTTGGTATTAACCTATTAATGATAAAAAGAAACATTAAGAACAAAAAAGATGAACTTTGCACATAATGAGTTTAATTTAGAAGTTCATGTGCATAAATATGCTTTAATGGGCCATGAAACCCTAATATTTGTAATGAGACTCTTAATGGCTATAATTGATCAATTTTAAAGTTGAGATAAGATGGCTCTAAGCTATTTTGAGTATAAAGGTTTCTAATTGTGGATAAATACCTTTAATGTAGAAATTAGGGTTTTCTAATGAATAAAGGTAGAATTAATGACAATTAGAATTCATATGTGAATTAGACCTTATTGAACTATGAATTGATGATAAATGACCATAATGATCTTGTCATGGATTAAAAGGATAATAATGGTAGATTTAATGTAAAAGAGGCTTAATGGACTTAATTGATGATTAATTGTGTTGTTTCTGAAATTAAGGTTATATGTTGTTAAAAGGTAACCTTAATAACTTTCATGAAGGATAGATGAGAAATTAGGGTTTAAAAGAGTAAAATGAAGTAAAAACCCTACTTGCAAAGTAAACCCTAAAAGAGGTAGAAATCCTAAAAAGGAATAGAAACCTTACGTAGCAAAATGGTTTGAATAGATTTTGATAAAAAGGAATTGGATGCGATTTCAAGATTCTTGTACTTGCTTGATTGGATTTCCCTTCTTGGTTGATTTTGTCTCAAATCTTCCAGACAGGTATGTGGTTATGCTTATGAATATCTCGAATTAGTTTTTTGAGGTTTTTCGAAGTTTTCCTCGATGACTTGAATTAAACTGTTGGATGAATTCAATTCATGCAAACTATAATGTGGATATGACTACCACTTAAGATATGTGCCTACTAGCTCAGATCCTAGTCCCCTCTGTGGCTTAATAGTTTGACCTAGTATATGGCTACCTATGGGGTAGGACCATCAGGTCATTGGATGACTTAGTACATGGCTACCAATGGGGTAGGTCCATCAAGTCACCTTGAGTCAGGGATTGGGCTACCTATGGGTAGTGACATGCGACTCTTTAGCACACCATGAGTTAGGGATTGGGCTACCTATGGGTAGTGCCATGCGACTCAACCCTAGATATTGATCTACCTGTTAGGTAGGATCATGCGAGGTTTAATGGAATCTACCATGAGGAAGGTAGCATCCAGGTCCACTGTAGGGACAGCACAGAGATAGGGGATAGGTAAGGATTGAGTAGTATTGCTTAAGACGTAATCTTGGCTATTAAATGATAATTGGCTGATTACATTGTTGTCATAGTTGCATGATTATTGTTCTCCCCACATACCAGCTTTATGTTGACTGTCGTTTTATTTGTCGGCGTTTTAGGAACAAGTGAAAAGAACAAACAGTAAAGTGGCATATGTGGAGTTAAATATGTATTAAAGTTAAAAGGAGGATTAGTTAGAATAGACTCCATGTGGATAGAAGTAGATATCTAAGTTTTTGAAAAAGGTATGAAAAGTTTAATATTATTGCATCCTTTCAGTTTAGTTTGGTAGAATTTGTTAATTATTATTGATTATTTGTCGAACTTTTGATCCGGAAATTGGGATAACGGCTCTGACCTCTTGGTCTCCCTTAATTGGGGGTTACTGGGAGGCGGGGTCATTACATTTGGTATCAGAGCATGGGTTCCTCATTTAATCTGTAATAATTATTATATTTTACAAACTCTGTAGAACCCAAGGGATTTATTAGAGGAATTTCCGAAAGACAGAGGTGTCTAGAAAAGGATCACGCCCGGGGGCTGGCAAGATTTTCCTCCGCACCGCTAGTCAGAATACGAGGACTCTCGAATCTATGTGACTTCCTGGCCAAAGTCTCAAGATTTGACTCAAAATAAGATACATTTAGGACTCTCTCATCTTTTTCATCCCTTCTCAACTCAAATGCTGTTAAGGATTATAAGGATTAGGGTTTTCTCACTTTTCCTCACCCTCTTGAGGTATGGGTAAGGTTGATAAGGTTTAAGGAATCCTCCACCAAATTAATAAAAGGCATGTAAATAAGATGTCATGGACATAAGCTTAATAGATTAAGCGTAAAAGAATAGATACATGCTTAGGTCGTATGACATAAGTTGTCATGCTCTCAGGAGAGACCTGAGGATAGACCTTCTTATCAGGAGGATAAGTAAAGAGAGTTAGTCTTAGAGGTAGAGACCTCCATTATAAGTGGAGACCTGGCACATCCTCTGGATGATGCTAACCCTAACCCTAAGTGAAGGTTAGAGAGAGAGATGACATGATGAGTTAGATGTCATGGTAGACCATGTGTTTGGATGGACATGCCTTGAATGCCATATGAGCCATGAGAGGTTGGATGACCGAGTACCTTTGGCGACCCAACCCTGGGAAGGGTCGTGCATGTTAGAGTGAAGGATAGCTCCTTCATTAATGAGGTTAGAGAAGAACCTATGGAAACCCCATGATCTTATATGAGCATGGCATAGTAGGCACCCAGAATACGTCAGTAGTGCGAGCAATAGGTTGAAACCCTGGCCTAGGGAGTATGTTGGAAAGCTGATGAGATAAGCATAAAGAGCTATGGATAACCTTGAACAAACATAGGTTTCACCATGTAAGGGTATGCTTGTGAGCTGGATCCATCTTCATGGAGAGAGGAACTCTAATAGTGAGGTTGGTTTTAGGTTTAGCTCTAGAAAGAGAGAAAGACCCAAGCATGAAGGTTGGAATCTTAGATTCTGAGATATGAGGAACAGTGGGAGTTGAGGAGGATGTGATCTAAGTGGATGATAGTGGTTGCCTCATGCTTGACCCCTGGCGGCCGATGATGTCCTGGTTGCCATGAGAGGAACCAAACCCTAGAGAGAGGATGAATCTATTGGTACCTATGTACCTATGATATAGATGAGAAGAAGAGTTCTTTAGACCTGGAGAGGTTTAGTAACAAGTTGTGAGGCCTTGTACCTTGTTGATTGTCCTTGAGGAGGACCCAACTCTGAAGTGTTGCTCGAATAGAAGGATGACAGGAAGTGCATGGCATACCCTATACCTGTTTGGTTGTGGTTTAGAGGTTGAGCAGACAGTTGGACATCAAAGAAATGAACCTAGGGTTCTTAGGTATAAGAGGGGAAGTGGTGTACCTGATGCTCATGATGAGATTTGAGTTTCTATAGATTCGATCATGGTAGTCTTCATGTCTAGAGGAAAGGGAAACCCCTTAAGTTTAAGGTATGTTTAATGAATCCCTCACAACTAAGTGGATGACATGGGAAGGTATGATCATGATCCAGTGTTGAGGAAAGAGAACAAGTAGGACCTAGTATGGTTTAGTAGGTGGTCTTCTTGTGCCTTAGTAGCTGTTGGGTTAAGCATGCTCATGTGAATAGAAACCCTAGGGATGTTTGTGACCTTATTGTCAAGAGTTGTAGTTTCCTCCCATCCTGGGAGAGGAACCCTTTGGTAGGGTGTGTACCAGTTTGTGGGTTTTGTGGAAACCTAAAGAGGTCTCATAAGATCGTGAGAATCTAAGTGAAAAGTACATGGTATGAGAATGAACATGTAGACCCATAGATAACCATCTCTAAGTGCATGTGGATGTGTTACCATGGAGGTAACCGGTATGGGGCCTGACCAAGGTAGGCAGGTTGCCATGACCCCTATGAAAGGATGGAAGTCAGCCATGAATGCAGAGAGAGAGATGATGAAGGCTTGGGTAAGGTTCTAAGTTGAACATGTACTATGTTAGAATCCTAAGTCTATCCTAGGGTCAGTTAGGGATAAGACCGATGGAAGTAGGAGTTGCCTAATTCCCTAGTTGCACATGACCATAGGGTCGGGAGGTAACAACTATCATTGTCTGAGGGCCATGGGTTAGGAGATTGATCACCTTCATGAACTCATGAGACCCGAAGGGCAGATGAGTAGGGCACTCTCTGGATGCATAAGGGAAGAGGGATGACCCCTAAAAGTACCGGCACCCTATAGACCTAGAGGAAATGACCAAGGGATGTGTGTGGATCCAAGTAGGTTCGAAACTAGTTTTCCATGGAAGTAACTTTGATATCGAGAATGATGTTGAGACATAAGATGCATATTTTAACTAAGATTTAAAGGTGTACTGGCAAGGTGGGATGTTCCATCTCTACTCTTGGAATAGGAAGAACTCTATATTTGGACTGCAGCCAAATGCTTATTTCCTCTTATTATGGGAGTGAGAGATAGGACAATACGCATGCCATACACCAATGATAAAAGGTGATGCGAGTTGGAACGTTGTCATGAGGTATGAGGACAGGAATGATAACATACCCATGTGGAGTGAATGATACATGGATGGTTTACAAACCCTTAGAGTTATAAGGTAGTCATCTTATGAGGATGTTTTTATCATGAGCTATGAGTTATACAAGGCTGAGTTCGAAAAACCAAGAGAATAAGCTCAGAGTTTTCTTGATGAAGATAGACTTAGAGCTGAGATGAGGTAATAAGTGAAATACATGGAGGTGTATGTCTTCAACATTACCTAACACCTAAGGATGTGAAGTGGTAATGGATTCTCTAGATGAGATACATATGCCTAGTTTTGATGGAGGCTAGAAGAGGTTGATAGGATAATTCCCAGTTGGAAAGAGAGATAAGTTTGTCTAACACACAGATGTAACAATAGTGGTTGATCAAGTTAATGGTTGATTGGTTAGCCAGCTTAGGCCTTGATGCAAAGAAAGGATGGTTGTAGAACCTCAGATGCACTTCTCTGGAAAGGAAGGTGATGAAACCCTTATTAGAGTAGTTTAGGGTTTTTGAGGAATCAATCTTAAGGAATCATGACAATACATGAGATCATGATTTAAGATCACCATATACCATGGTACTACCAAGATAATAAGTGACAGTAGTACTTTGGATGCCTAAGATGAAGTTGCATGTGGCATGTTGCCATGCAAGCCAGGAGGTGAAGGATGAACACCAGTAACCCAGTGTATTGACATAGAGGATAAAGAGTCCCTAAGAGGGAATGGGAGTTCATCACTATGGATGTTGTAAGTCTTCACTAGATCAAGGAAGGTCAAGATGCAATATGGGTTATGGTAGATCGCCTTACCTAGATGACATGAGAAAGAAAGAGTACTGTCAAGGGACAGATCGAGTTGAACTACACATGAGAGAGATGGTTCAACTACACCATGATGCGAGTTCAAAAGTTCTTGAGTATAACCTAAAGATACACTTCCATAAGGTGGAAGTAGATACATGAAGAACTTGATGTTAGTACAGTTTATCACCCCTAACTAATGGTTAGTACGATCCAGACTAGAGGGTCTGATGAGAGCATGTGTGCTCATTCAGAGTGATACATAGAGATAGTTCTTGTCCTTTGTAAGATGTGATGATAACCACCATAGTCAGTATCGGGTTGTAAAGAAGCTCTGTAAGGGAGGTTGTGTCGGTCACCACTTCATTAAGATGATGTTGGTGAAGGGACCTCACGAAGGTTAAGAAAGGACCACAGTGTGTGCAGATGAAGTCGCTTTGATCATGCAATGACTGAAAGGAGCCTAGAGACGACATGAGTTGTAAGCTGATGTAAAGCAGACTAACATGCAGTTCACTGTGGGGGAATATGTGACATGAAAATCCGACCCCTCTAAGTTATAGCTAAGAGAGTTGAGTCCCCGATGCATGGGTTCTTTTGACATGGTTTGGTGGAGAAGGTTAAGTTTGCCCTTACCCCTTGGGATAAAGTAATGTGTGACGAGTTCCATATGTCCAATTTAGAGCACTATGTGAGGTACCCGGACCATGTGCAGAGCAATGAACCTAGTGAGCCCCAAGGGAGGCTGAAATGACCTGAGTCACCTGTGAGGTTTATAGATGCCAAGGTGAAAGAACACAGAGAAAAGAATATCTGATGATAAAGGTTCTTTGGAAGCGCCATGGATAGGGCAAAGCCACATAGGGGCCAATGATGGACATGGAAAAGTCTTATCCTGAATTGTTTGTTTGCTTGATGGAATTTTGAGGGCAAAATTTATATAAGAGGGGAAGGATGTTACAACCCCAATTTTTGGGTTCTTTTGGTGAGAAATGTGATTTCTAATATTAAAGATATTTGAACAAATAAAGATATAATTTGTTTTGAATAAACGGATTTCATTTACAATAGCCTTGATGATTGTTTTGTGGGGTTTATTAGCTATTGGGCCCAATAACAAGGAAAAGACAAAAGAAACTCCATTATTTGAGTAAATAAGAAAATGAAGAAAACAAATATGTAGAAACTTCTAGAAGGCAAAAGAAATTAATCCAAAGGTGGATTTCGTGCCTTTTGGGTTCCTTGGGTCCCAAGGAGTCCAAAGTTGCAAAGATAATGCAAAAAGAAAATAAAAGATCCATTAAGTATTTCTTTATTAAGAAAGAAATTGAAAACAATGATAAGATGTGGGAAATAAGTGGAAAGAAGTATAATTGAGTGATCCTTGATGGAATTTCATATCCCAAGGATTCCTAATGTTAAAAGGGATACCAATGAGGAAATTAAAAGAGAAATAAAGAGAAATCCTCAAAAAGAGTATTTTAATAAGAAATAAACAAGATAATGAGGAAATAATAGAAATAGATGCATCTAGAAGGATAATGAGTATCCATTAAAAAGAGATTTCGAAATATTTGAGTTTCTTGGGATACAAGGAGTCCCAATGAAGAAAAAGAAAGAGAAAATACCTATAATAGAAAATAATAAGATAATGTGAATACATAATTAATGGATTATGTGGTATTGTTAAAAAGGTGGTATTTTCTACTTAAGGAAAATATATTTTCGTGGCCAATGAATTAAAAGGCAAGTATAATGAGAATAAGGGAGAGGTTTTTCAAATTCCTAAATATCCAAATAATAAAGAATATCAAAAGATAATAAAGAGAGAGAAACTTATTTCTTATTGAAGGAATATAATTCCTATTAGGAAAATGCTTTGTTCCTTCATGGGCAAGCATGCTGGGGCATGGCTACCCTCCTCTATAAAAGGGTAGACCCCTTGGACAAGTCCAAGCAGATCCCATGCATCTCTCTCTCCTCTCCGTCTTCTTTTTCATGAAAACCCTAGTCGAAAGTAGGGATCTATCCCTGGAGCAATGAAGGTTTGTCTTGAAGTCTTGATGGGGGTAGCAAACCTCCACGACAACCTAAGATAGATCGGGCGTACACCCGCGCCCTTGCCATCGAGCAGCTAGGGCCATAGGACTGCAAGGTTGCAGCAAACACAGTAGAAAAACGAGGGTGGATCTAGCTCAGGAACGACCATTTTTGTGGCATCCAATCTCACAAAAATAAGATTTACTTAAGCGGAAGTGAATCATTAACATCGGGTTACTAAAAATCACTAAAAATTAAAACTTTTTGCAAAGAGATCCAAACATAGGAAGTCTCTTCCATCAAGAACCAATATATATCATTTACATTCTGGTTCAAAAGTACATAACCTGTACCATCTCTTATCAATGATTACAACATCAGTTGTCCTGTTAATCATTATATACAGACAACATAATAATCTCAAGGCATCAAGCCAAAATTTCAGATCGATTTATTAAAATCTCTAACTAGAAACTCCGAGGACCTAAGAGTACAGAGACGACACATAGGACTACTATCTATATGACTTGATAGGCAATATCTCCACCTGAGATATTATTGTTGTCCCTGGTGCTACTGATGTTCTTTCTCTACTACGGAGTTTTTGTCTCTTTGTCTACGTCCTCCTAAAAACATTGGATCCCACGGGGGTGAGACAATTATAAATTGCCCCAGCGGGAGATATAACTCTCCGCCAAATATTGTTATAGCAGTTTATTATAATAAAACGGAACATGAGTTCTTATATATTAACAACAGTATTAATCATTGAATGAACAGAGTAAAGAAACCTCCTTTCCTAAGGAGAGCATTGCATTTATCCATGGTAGAATCATAATTCATCCATCTACTTGCAATGAGTATAAAGAGATATGAATAACATCTATCAACTAGAGATGCATAAAAGAAATGTAACATCAGCCAATGAATTTCCATATTCAAACCTTAAGCAAACATGCTATACGGCTGATTACATTTTACAACCACACTTATGCCCTGAGGAGATGAGGTATACCGCTCATACTCCAACCGACCACTGTGAAGTCAAAATAAGTACCATACAAGGTTAATGGAAGAGCCGACTTCCAAGACCTCTCATATCTCAGTGAGTACGAGACAACATGCAGGACATCTTGTGGCTTTGCTACATAGCTATCCAGGGTATACTGGCAACTCCACTATAGAGTTACAGCGTCAACTACACTCTCATCGGCAATCGAGAGAATTAATGTTTATCTCCATCGACCCGACATTAATTTCATTGGGAGATGTGCACAACATCTATCCCAATCATCGGGAGATTTGTGATACATCCATCCTGGAAGCATGAAGGAATGAGAGGTTTAATGTTTACCTTCCATCAATTCCCTCATAAGGACGTAAGGATGTTTTCGCCCATTTACCCCCACATATTCAAAATATGCATTCCGGGTTTTGCCGCGGAGCACCCGTTTCACCATCACCTATTCCTGACGATGATGGATCTATGGTCAGGGCTCTACATGATATGATTTCACTTAATTAATTAAGTACATTAGCATATTCTTTTAGCATCAGTCAAGTTCTCAACCATAACTTATTAAGACAAATGCTACAAAGAAACATGTACTATTTGCATCATTCACTCCTCATTCTTTATGAGGCATTGGGGACCCAGTCCCTTATCTCGTTACTTGAAAGTTCACATCTCAAAGCAACATCATTATCTTACTTATCAAAACTGGGTATTCATACCCTCAGTTCATCACTATCACTGTTACCACTTATCAGGTAACTATCACCTCTAGGTCCTCAGACCGATGTATACATGATACTTGTTGCACAAGCATCTCCCATGGCTCACCAGGCCCATTAAGTGTCTTGTCACCTTTCACTAGGAAACAACTTACTCATGTGACTCATAAAGTCCATGCACATTTTGTTACTTTTAATAAGCAACAACAACATTAAGGCACACAAGGCCAATCAACACTTTTATTATATAAAAGCCGTAGATCAAATCTGGCTATGATCATCATCTCATGATATCTGCATGGTTAATAGACATGATGACAGTCATAAAAGTCACTTATCATGTCATGTGATACAATAGTAACACCACCATTCCTTTATCAGGATTAGGGTTTACTATCAAATAGGATTTCCCATTCCATTACCAAATTTAGGGTTAGGATCTCCTGTGTCTCATTAGTTAGGGTTTCATGTTTACATCATTAGTTCAACCCTAATATATTGCTCCACCCCTCCAGGAGTATTCAATACTATCATAAGTATTTACTCATGATCATTACTTTCATCATATATCATTTATAAATATCAATTCAAGGTATGAGTTCACCTCTCAACCTTACCATGGTATGTTTATATCATACTCATTATCTTGGCTTAACCCCTTTCTCATAGTGTTTAGCCAACACTTATCAAAGTGCATTGAATTCATTACATCTTCATTATAATAATTTACATAACACACACTTCTTGTGTTTCTTATCCAAGTATGTTGGATTGAGGTGCATCAAGGTATATCCACCATGAAATGCTAAATGTGATATCTATCATGTATTGATGTATCACTTTTCTCATCACTTCCAACTTACTTAGGTCAATCGACAGATCTTGTATTAAGGTATTTCTCTCTTAATACTTTAACCATTAACCTATCACCTTTATCATGTAGTGCATAGGTCACACATTAGAATTGTCCAGCTATCTTTAATGATATGGACTTATCTAATGGTTAAGCATTGTTGATATAGAATAATCCATTATCAACTACTTTAGGTATTTCAACTCTTAGGATGTTATCCACATCATTTATTAGTGTTACATACATCATTCCTAAGAATTTCATGTTCTCATCTTTGTAAGGTACATAGGGTTATTACACATGCATAGAGTTAGATACATAATGATCTAGGCATCATTTTGTCCCTTATATCCTTATTCATTAGAGTATCAACATTACCATACAAATGGTTCATCAACTTGACCCTTCATGGATATAACATCCTCATCTTACTTGATTATATTAACCACACCCTACTTTAGTGTATTGGCTATTATACCAACACTAGGGTTTCATTTGTCATTACATGACATTACCCTGGATTTGAGTCTCACATCACATCATTCATCAGGGTTCCACATAACATCATTCTTAATTAGGGTTTCATAGGGCATTACCCTAGATTAGGATTTTCATTTGGAATCATCCTCATTTAGGGTTTTACATCACATACCATGAATTAGGGTTACTCATGTCATTACCCTAGATTCATATCACATTATCTTCCTAGATTAGAGTTTCTCTCATAATTGCCCTAATTTAGGATTTGAGTTCATCAATTAACACAATTAGGGTTTCATGATCTCTTTACCAAGGATCATACCCTAATTATACATCACACTCATTTTGAATGTGTTAGGCTTGATTACTACATGATTATCTTACATGTATAAATCTCTCTCTCTCATCCACTTCTAGGATGTCCAGAAGATTTGATCAATTGAGCCTTCAATCCCATGAGTATTCACATGAATTGACCAATTGAATCTTCAATTATATAAGATATCCAAATGGATTAATCATATTGGACCTCAAGCGGTCTTGCTTACATAGACCCTAAACGGTCTTAGATACTCAAAGTTCAAACGGTTTCAAACTGTTTGGGCACATTGCCCTTGAAACCGTTTAAGCAATCATTGGCTTGAAACCGAATGAGCTAGAAAGTGTTGAAACCGCATGAGCTTGGGTCTCCAAATGGTTTGGGATCATTTGGTCCCAAACGGTCTTGAGACCGTTTGGTCCAAACCCTCTCAAAACCGCATGGACTAGAAAGTCTTTTCAACACCTACACGATTCATGATTTCAATGGATGATCCAATTATCAATTGAGTCCTTGATTACTTTATTACTTGATCTATTGAATCAACCTTCAATTATACCATCAATTAGGGTTTTGAACCCAATTTATCTAGGATTTCAATTCTAGGAACCTTCAATTAGGGCTTTGAATCGAATACCCATCACTGTTCAACATTGTGGAATTGATTCCATTGCAACTAATGAATCATCATTAAATTTTTGATATGGTAAGACCCCAAACGGTCTTGAGGTCGTTTGGATGACATCCAAACGGTCTTGAGACCATTTTACTTATCCTATCCTTGTATTTTGTGAAATTCCATTAGGGTTTAGATCATTAGATTGATCAACAAATCATCACTTAATTGCATTTCGATTTGGTATCTTTAGACCTTCAATTACTCATCCATACTTAACCCTAGACCTCCAAACGGTCTTGGGTGACCCCCAAACGGTCTTGAGACCATTTGGATGACCTCCAAACGGTCTTGATACCGTTTGGGCTCAATCACCCAAAAATCTAAATTAACCAAATTGAATTTCAACACTTAATCCAATTAGGGTTTTCCAATTGATTAACCTTCAACTGATGAACCCTTTGGATTTAATCCATAAAATTTGATGGGTAATCATCCATCAATATTAGAATCAATTTCTCCAAATGGTCAACCCTGGTCAACTTTCCCAAATGGTTTGAAATCATTTAACTTCAAACAGTTTGATGAAACTGTTTGCTTTCAAACCGTTTTGTTGAAACTGAATGAGCAACTTGCTTGAAACCGAATGAAGTACAATTTCTTTGGGAAATGTGTTCAAGATGATGTCATCATCATCTACATTCGTCCCTGAAGATCCTAGTACTTCTGATTTCACGGAATTATCAATTTCAACCAACAATTAATCAAGATGATGAAGGAATCAACGAAATTGCAAGATTAATAGTTGAATAACAATGTAAAGGGGTTCAAGTTATAAAACCCGCCTCCAATTGAGATTCAAAGCTTCAAACTCCACATATTTAATGGTGAAAGAAACTCCTTCAACCATCCCAAGCTCGTCCTCACGTTTTGAGTGAAAAGGAATGGCTAGAAGTGAAGATTGAGTGAAGATAAGAAGAAATCAAGCATTTGTTTTTTATTTCCACCATATATTCAAGGTGAAAGAGGGTCAAGAAGCTTACCAACAGGTTGGGTCTCGTTCTACTCTTGCTCCCAAGCTCCCAAGGTCGTTTTTCAAGCAAAGGGTGGAAGTGAATTCGAAATTCCCCCTTTACTCTATGGATAAATGAGCTTATATGCAATTTTTATTAAAAATTCAATTAGGAGAGAGAAAGTAGGAATTATCTCCCCCTTATCCTTGCCACTTGCCCCCTTATCTTACTTAGGGACAAGGATATCCTCTTTTCCTCTTATTCCTCTCAATTATCCACAATTTAAAGAAAAGCAAATTAAGCACCTTAATCCATTTAATAGTAATATCCATAAGTGAGTGGATATTTCTTTTTCTTATAATAATGTGAGTGGGTTTTTCACCTCCTTGAGATATTTCGTGGACCTTGCAAGGCACAAGGACGTCCACACATATATGAATTCAACCATTTCAATTTTGGTTGAAAGGCATTTCAATTAATATATTTATTTTTGCATTAAATTGAATCAGGGTTTCAATTATGCTTAAATCTTGATTGTTATAATGTCAAGATTCTCTCTCCTCCAAAGTAATTCAAATGAGACGCCCATATCATTTTCTTTGCTTTATATGATGACAAGAAACATTAGGGACCTTATTGAAGTGGTAATTTGCATATTGAACCCTAGGTTTTGGGTAAATTGCACATTACACCAAAACTAGGTTTTAATGCACATACATTGCTTTATCAGCTCTTTCTTGGTACTCAGGCTTCCATAAGCCATACCTCTACATCATTTTCACTCTCATGATGCTTCAACACATGAGGAACATATTATCATGCACAATTTGCACTTAAACCCCTCAACTTGGGTAAATTGCACTTTAGTCCAAAACAAGCAAAACATTGATTTCAACAATATTCAAAAAGGACTAGAATTGCAACATAAGTTCTTCTTGAGACCTAATTACTTTTCACAAGATAAGATTAAGCATATAATCATCTTTCTTAATTAAAACACCTAGGGTTAAAGCATAACCTAGGTTAGGGATGTTACAAATTATAAACCACTAACAAGGATTTCGTCCCCAAAATTCAGATAAAGGAAGACATATATATTTCATTCATCATACTATCTAGTCTTCACTTATCATCTCCTTATTATGGAGACACCATAAAACTTTGATCAGCACAAAGTGTTTCCATACAAGATTCTCATAGAATCAACACATAAGACCATGCTCCACTGTTCTTCATCATTATTGACTGTGGAGTTAATTCTGTGTCAAGTAACATCTTTCTTGTTCAAAGAAACATTATACATTCTTTATTAATATCATGTTTATGCAAAGCATAAACCCCTAACATATGATGTTCATACTATTTTATAGTCAAACTAATTTCTTGGTTGACCATTCCAGGTAGTCAACATAAATCATTTGATATTTCTTAGATACCAGAATTTCTTACCTTGGTATCTATCACATGTGTTGAAAACACGTCACATATATATCTTCCTTTCATCTTGGGACATTACTTGTTACATATATCTTCACCTTGGAACCAAAGTCCAAGGTAATCTGATACTTTTCTAAGTATTCATCACATGAACATTTTTATCTTATGCACATCAAGTGTCCTAAGACCCACTTGATTTCCATATCCCCGAAAGGAAAGAAAACAAGGAATCATATTCCTCTTATTATTTCATGTATTTTCAACTATTCATGAATCATTTATTCTTTATCTCATCCTAGGTTCCTTGCCCTCAGTATAGGAATCTATAAGGATGATCACATAACATTATTCCTTTCTTTGTTATTATATAACTTATTCATGAACATCTTATGATTTCATCAAATTTCCCATCTCAACATTATGGGAAAAGATCTTTATTATACTTACAAACTTCATTGGGCAGGGATCATCTCCCTTGTTCCCAATCTTATCCTATGAGGAATATACTTTTTACTTCCTCATACATACATACTCATCTGAGATTATCTCAGATTTCTCTTTCTTGTGCTTAGGATATGACATATTTATACATACCATATTTCTAATTTCATGATACTCATTAGTTTGTCTCAAAATGACTACTTGATCAGAGCAATCAAAATGATAACAATCTAAGAGTTTCCATACTCACTTCATCATCAATAGTTGTATACCTGGCCAGGGTATATAAATACTGAGATTAAGTAGCATGCACTTTGTATACTATCATATTCCTTCCTTTTCATATTATCACAAACATAAAATTTAACATTCCTGGGTTTTATCCAGGCATCTTTTCTATACCTCATCCTTTTCTCATAGGGGTAAGAACGATATAAAACATCTATAATGTTTACTATGCAAAATGTAAGTCCCCATAGGACTAATCAAGAAAAGCTCAATCAATTACTTTCTCCATTTTATCCAGGAAATCATAAAAAGACATATTAGAATGACATTATCTTGTCTAACTTGTCATGATTCGTGGATTATTCACTGCCTCAGGCTGACTCTGCATCAAAGGTTGATTCACCATAACATTTTTGGCTGATCAATCTCTTGCCAGATGTACTACCTATCTACATTGGTAGCAAATTCTTGGTGCTAAATGCATTCTAGAAGATTCTTTACCCTTTCCAGGTAACCATTGCCTTGGTGCACTAGGCTCTGGTTGTACTGGTGGTACCAAAAACTTCTTCTTTTTGGAACCACTAGGCCTCTGTTCCTGGATTTGGATAGGCCTTTTCTCAATCATCATCATATTTCTCTCTTCTGGGTAGTATCTCTTGATATGTCCAGGTTTCCTGCACTTGTGGCAGACCCTGATTTCAGGTTGTAATCTATTCCCTCCATCACTATGTGTTGATTCAACAGGCTAAGGTTGAGCACAGACTCAATTTAAGTCTAGAACTTCATCATTTCCTTTTGCTTCAGCCTGTTGATGTTGATTACAAATCATGTTGATATCTAAAACATCATCATTGGGGGCTGGTAATCTAGGTTACACTGCCAATGCTTGATCCCCTATATACATTACTGTTGCCCTAAATTCTCCAACAGTAATACTTAAAGAAGGATTTTCTTATTATAGTTGGATCAGCTAGGGGGTTCTCAGGATATTGTCCCTCTCTTGCCTTCTCTCATGCACCTCTTTTTGGTGCAACATTGTTGCTCTCAGCAACATGTTCCTAGTGTGATCCGGACATCATCAAGTTCTTCTCCTCTTATATGAGCAGAAGACACTATCAGATACACTGGAAGACACTAGAACAGACTCTACTACCTTAGTCCTATGTCTTTGTAGACTCAACGAACCTATAGCTCTGATACCACTAAACTTGTGGCATCCAATCTCACAAAAACAAGATTTACTTAAGTGGAAGCGAATCATTAACAGCGGGTTACTGAAAATCACTAAAAATTAAAACTTTTTGCAAAGAGATCCAAACATAGGAAGTCTCTTCCATCAAGAACCATTATATATCATTTACATTCTGGTTCAAAAGTACATAACATGTACCATCTCTTATCGATGATTACAACATCAGTTGTCCTGTTAATCATTATATATAGACATCATAATAATCTCGAAGCATCAAGCCAAAATCTTAGATCGATTTATTAAAATCTCTAACTAAAAACTCTAAGGACCTGAGAGTACAGACACGACATATAAGACTACTATCTATATGACTTGACAGGCAGTATCTCCACCGGAGATATTACTATTGTCCCTGATGTTGCTGATGTTCTTTCTCTGCTATGGAGTTTTTGTCTCTTTGTCCGCATCCACCTAAAAACATTGGATCCTACGGGGGTGAGACAATTATAAATTGCCCTAGCGGGAGATATAACTCTCCGCCAAACATTGTTATAGCAGTTTATTATAATAAAACTAAATAGGAGTTCTTATATATTAACAGTAGTATTAATCATTGAATGAACAGAGTACATCAACCTCCTTTCCTAAGGAGAGCATTGCATTTATCCATGGTAGAATCATAATTCATCCATCTACTTGCAATGAGTATAAAGAGATATGAATAACATCTATCAACTAGAGATGCATAAAAAAATGTAACATCAGCCAATGAATTTCCGTATTCAAACCTTAAGCAAACATGCTATACGACTGATTACATTTTACAACCACACTTATGCCCTGAGGAGATGAGGTATACCGCTCATACTCCAACCGACCACTGCGAAGTCAAAATCAGTACCATACAAGGTTAATGGAAGAGCCGGCTTCCAAGACCTCTCACATCTCAGTCAGTACGAGACAACATGCAGGACATCTTGTGTCTCTGCTACATAGCTTTCCAGGGTATACTGGCAACTTCTCTATAGAGTTACAGCGTCAACTACACTCTCATCGGCAATCGAGAGAATTAATGTTTATCTCCATCGACCCGACATTAATTTCATTGGGAGATGTGTACAACATATATCCCAATCATCGGGATATTTGTGATACATCCATCCCGAAAGCATGAAGGATTGAAAGGTTTAATGTTTACCTTCCATCAATTCCCTCATAAGGATGTAAGGATGTTTTCGCCCATTTACCCCCACATATTCAAAATATGCGTTCCGAGTTTTTTCGCGGAGCACCCGTTTCACCATCACCTATTCCTGACGATGATGGATCTATGGTCAGGGCTCTACATGATATGATTTCACTTAATTAATTAAGTACATTAGCATATTCTTTTAGCATCAGTCAAGTTCTCAACCATAACTTATTAAGACAAATGCTACAAAGAAACATGTACTATTTGCATCATTCACTCCTCATTCTTTATGAGGCATTGGGGACTCAGTCCCTTATCTTGTTACTTGAAAGTTCACATCTCACAGCAACATCATTATCTTACTTATCAAAACTGGGTATTCATACCCTCAGTTCATCACTATCACTGTTACCACTTATCAGGTAACTATCACCTCTAGGTCCTCAGACCGAGGTATACATGATACTTGCTGCACAAGCATCTCACATGGCTCACCAGGCCCATTAAGTGTCTTGTCACCTTTCACTAGGCAACAACTTACTCATGTGACTCATAAAGTCCATGCACATTTTGTTACTTTTAATAAGCAACAACAACATTAAGGCACACAAGGCCAATCAACACTTTTATTATATAAAAGCCATAGCTCAAATCTGGCTATGATCATCATCTCATGATATCTGCATGGTTAATAGACATGATGACAATCATAAAAGTCACTTATCACGTCATGTGATACAATAGTAACACCACCATTCCTTTATCAAGATTAGGGTTTACTATCAAATAGGATTTTCCATTCCATTACCCAATTAGGGTTAGGATCTCCCGTGTCTCATTAGTTAGGGTTTCATGTTTACATCATTAGTTCAACCCTAATATATTGCTCTGCCCCTCTAGGAGCATTCAGTACTATCATAAGTATTTACTCATGATCATTACTTTCATCATATATCATTTATAAATATCAATTCAAGGTATGAGTTCACCTCTCAACCTTACCATGGTATGTTTATATCATACTCATTATCTTGGCTTAACCCCTTTCTCATAGTGTTTAGCCAACACTTATCAAAGTGCATTGAATTCATTACATCTTCATTGTAATAATTTACATAACACACACTTCTTGTGTTTCTTATCCAAGTATGTTGGATTGAGGTGCATCAAGGTATATCCACCCTGAAATGCTAAATGTGATATCTATCATGTATTGATGTATCACTTTTCTCATCACTTCCAACTTACTTAGGTCAATCGACAGATCTTGTATTAAGGTATTTCTCTCTTAATACTTTAACCATTAACCTATCACCTTTATCATGTAGTGCATAGGTCACACATTAGAATTGTCTATCTATCTTTAATGATATGGACTTATCTAATGGTTAAGCAATGTTGATATAGAATAATCCATTATCAACTACTTTAGGTATTTCAACTCTTAGGATGTTATCCACATCATTGATTAGTGTTGCATACATCATTCCTAAGAATTTCATGTTCTCATCTTTGTAAGGTACATAGGGTTATTACACATGCATAGAGTTAGATACATAATGATCTAGGCATCATTTTGTCCCTTATATCCTTATTCATTAGAGTATCAACATTACCATACAAATGGTTCATCAACTTTACCCATCATGGATATAACATCCTCATCTTACTTGATTATATTAACCACACCCTACTTTAGTGTATTGGCTATTATACCATCACTAGGGTTTCATATGTCATTACATGACATTATCCTAGATTTGAGTCTCACATCACATCATTCATCATGGTTCCACATAACATCATTCTTAATTAGGGTTTCACAAGGCATTACCCTAGATTAGGATTTTCATCTGAAATCATCCTCATTTATGGTTTTACATCACATACCATGAATTAGGGTTACTCATGTCATTACCCTAGATTCATATCACATTATCTTCCTAAATTAGAGTTTCTCTCAGAATTGCCCTAATTTAGGATTTGAGTTCATCAATTAACTCAATTAGGGTTTCATGATCTCTTTACCAAGGATCATACCCTAATTATACATCACACTCATTTTGAATGTGTTAGGCTTGATTACTACATGATTATCTTACATGTATAAATCTCTCTCTCATCCTCTTCTAGGATGTCCAGAAGATTTGATCAATTGAGCCTTCAATCCCATGAGTATTCACATGAATTGACCAATTGAATCTTCAATTATATAAGATATCCAAACGGATTAATCATATTGGACCTCAAACGGTCTTGCTTACATAGACCCTAAACGGTCTTATATACTCAAAGTTCAAACGGTTTGAAATTGTTTGGGCACATTGCCCTTGAAACCGTTTAAGCAATCATTGGCTTGAAACCGAATGAGCTAGAAAGTGTTGAAACCGCATGAGCTTGGGTCTCCAAACGGTTTGGGATCGTTTGGTCCCAAACCGTCTTGAGACCGTCTGGTCCCAAACGATCTTGAGACCGTTTGGACTCAAACGGTCTTGAGACCGTTTGGTCCAAACCCTCTCAAAACCGCATGGACCAGAAAGTCCTTTCAACACCTACACGATTCATGATTTCAATGGATGATCCAATTATCAATTGAGTCCTTGATCACTTTATTACTTTATCTATTGAATCAACCTTCAATTAGACCATCAATTAGGTTTTTGAACCCAATTGATCTAGGATTTCAACTCAAGGAACCTTCAATTAGGGCTTTGAACCGAATACCCATCAATGTTCAACATTGTGGAATTGATTCCATTGAAACTAATGAATCATCATTAAATTTTTGATATGGTAAGACCCCATACGGTCTTGAGGTCATTTGGATGACCTCCAAACGGTCTTGAGACCGTTTTCCTTATCCTATCCTTGGATTTTGTGAAATTCCATTAGGGTTTAGATCATTAGATTGATCAACAAATCAGCACTTAATTGCATTTCAATTTGGTATCTTTAGACCTTCAATTACTCATCCATACTTAACCATAGACCTCCAAACGGTCTTGAGACCATTTGGGTGACCTCCAAATGGTCTTGAGACCATTTGGTCTCAATCTCCCAAAAATCTAAATTAACCAAATTGAATTTCAGCACTTAATCCAATTAGGGTTTTCCAATTGATTAACCTTCAACTGATGAATCCTTTGGAATTAATCCATCAAATTTGATGGGTCATCAACCATAAATATTAGCATCAATTTATCCAAATGGTCAACCCTGGTCAACTTTCCCAAATGGTTTGAAATCATTTAACTTCAAACGGTTTGATGAAACTGTTTACTTTCAAACGGTTTTGTTGAAACCGAATGAGCAACTTGCTTGAAACCGAATGAAGTACAATTTCTTTGGGAAATGTGTTCAAGATGATGTCATCATCATCTACATTCATCCCTGAAGATCCTAGTACTTCTGATTTCATGGAATTATCAATTTCAACCAACAATTAATCAAGATGATGAAGGAATCAACGAAATTGCAAGATTAATACTTGAATAACAATGTAAAGGGGTTCAAGTTATAAAACCCACCTCCAATAGAGCTTCAAAGCTTCAACCTCCACGTATTTAATGGTGAAAGCAACTCCTTCAACCATCCCAAGCTCGTCCTCAAGTTTTGAGTGAAAAGGAATGGCTAGAAGTGAAGATTGAGTGAAGATAAGAAGAAATCAAGCATTTATTTTCGATTTCCACCATGGATTTAAGGTGAAAGAGGGTCAAGAAGCTTACCAACAGGTTGGGGCTCGTTCTCCTCTTGCTACAAAGCTCCCAAGGTCGTTTTGCAAGCAAAGGGTGGGAGTGAATTCGAAATTCCCCCTTACTCTATGGATAAATGAGCTTATATGCAATTTTTATTAAAAATTCAATTAGGAGAGAGAAAGTAGGAATTATCTCCCCCTTATCCTTGCCACTTGCCCCCTTCCCTTCCTTTTGCCTCTTATTACTCTCAATTATCCATAATTTAAAGAAAAGAAAATTAAGCACCTTAATCCATTTAATAGTAATATCCATACATGAGTGGATATTTCTTTTTCTTATAATAATGTGAGTGGGTTTTTCACCTCCTTGAGATATTTCGTGGCCCTTGAAAGGAACAAGGACGTCCACACATATATGAATTCAACCATTTCAATTTTGGTTGAAAGGCATTTCAATTAATATATTTATTTTTGCATTAAATTGAATCATGGTTTCAATTATGCTTAAATCTTGATTATTTGAATGTCAAGATTCTCTTTCCTCCAAAGTAATTTAAATGAGATGCCCCTCTTATTTTATTTGCTTTAGATGATGCCAAGAAACATTAGGGACCTTATTGAAGTGGTAATTTGCATATTGAACCCTAGATTTTGGGTAAATTGCACATTAAACCAAAACTAGGTTTTAATGCACATACATTGCTTTATCAGCTCTTTCTTGGTACTCAGGCTTCCATAAGCCATACCTCTGCATCATTTTCACTCTCATGATGCTTCAACACATGAGGAACATATTATCATGCAAAATTTGCACTTAAACCCCTCAACTTAGGTAATTTGCACTTTAGTCCAAAACAAGCAAAACATTGATTTCAACAATATTAAAAAAGGACTAGAATTGCAACATAAGTTCTTCTTGAGCCCTAATTACTTTTTACAAGATAAGATTAAGCATATAATCATCTTTCTTAATTAAAACACCTAGGGTTAAAGCATAACCCAGGTCAGAGATGTTACAGTTTTGGCCACGGCTTGGAGGCGCCTCGCGTGCGCCAGGGTAGGGCGGAGGCAACGACACCCTCCCTGGTAGCCGTCGAGGTCAACAGAGGGAAGGGGGAGCCGCGCCCTTGGCAGCTAGGTCGGCAGTAGACGTCGGAGCGAGGGAGAAGATGAACCAGGGCGCACTGGACGGTTCTACCCTCGGGGTATCAAAGAACGGGCTACTTAAGTGGAGGGCAAAATGGTCTTTTCGAAATGTTTTCAAGTTGGGCGAGTACGTTGCATGGATCGAGCGATGTGGCATCCTCCCATTGGTCTGAGTAAGTAGATTTATTGCAAAATTCATAACTAAATAATCGTAGCTCGGATTGGTACGTATAAAATATGAAAATTGGTCATAAAAATGAGAGGAATCCAATAAAAATATATTTAGAAGTTGATTCCTCTTGCAATTTGAAAAGTAGTGTAAGTTATCAACTTTAATGAATTAAAGATTAAGAAACTCTATTTTGAGATGATTAATATATTTAGTCGGGTTTAATGGATGATTAAAGTTGGTATTAACATGTTAATGATAAAAAGGAACATTAAGAACAAAAAGGATGAACTTTGCACATAATGAGTTTAATTTAGAAGTTCATGTGCATAAATATGCTTTAATGGGCCTTGAAACCCTAATATTTGTAATGAGACTCTTAATGGCTTTAATTGATCAATTTTATGATTAAAGTTGAGATAATATGACTCTAAGATATTTTGAGTATAAAGGTTTCTAATTGTGGATAAATACCTTTAATGTAGAAATTAGGGTTTTCTAATGAATAAAGGTAGAATTAATGACAATTAGAATTTATATGTGAATTAGACCATAATGAACTATGAATTGATGATAAATGAGCATAATGATCTTATCATGGATTAAAAGGATTAAAATGGTAGCTTTAATGTAAAAGAGGCTTAATGGACTTAATTGACGATTAATTGTGATGTTTCTAAAATTAAGGTTATATGTTGTTAAAAGGTAACCTTAATAACTTTCATGAAGGATAGATGAGAAATTAGGGTTTAAAAGAGTAAAATGAAGTAAAAACCCTACTTGCAAAGTAAACCCTAAAAGAGGTAGAAATCCTAAAAAGGAATAGAAACCTTAAGTAGCAAGATGGTTTGAATAGATTTTGATAAAAAGGAATTGGATGTGATTTCAAGATTCTTGTACTTGCTTGATTGGATTTCCCTTCTTGGTTGATTCTGTCTTAAATCTGCCTGACAGGTATGTGGTTATGCTTATGAATATCTCAAATTAGTTTTTTGAGGTTTTCCGAAGTTTTCCTCGATGACTTAAATTAAACTGTTGGATGAATTTAATTCATGCAAACTATAATGTGGATATGACTATCACTTAAGATATGTGCCTACTAGCTCAGATCCTAGTCCCCTCTGTGGCTTAATAGTTTGACCTAGTACATGGAAACCTATGGGGTAGGACCATCAGGTCATTGGATGACTTAGTACATGGCTACCAATGGGGTAGGTCCATCAAGTCACCTTGAGTCAGGGATTGGGCTACCTATGGGTAGTGCCATACGACTCTTTAGCACACCATGAGTTAGGGATTGGGCTACCTATGGGTAGTGCCATGCGACTCAACCCTAGATATTGATATACATGTTAGGTAGGATCATGTGGGGTTTAATGGGGATCTACCATGAGGAAGGTAGCATCCAGGTCCACTACAGGGACATCACAGAGATAGGGGATAGGTAAGGATTGAGCAGTATTGCTTAAGACGTAATCTTGGTTGTTAAATGATAATTGGCTGATGACATTGTTATCATAGTTGCACGATTATTGTTCCCCCCACATACCGGCTTTATACTGACCGACGTTTTGTTTATCGGCGTTTTAGGTACAAGTGAAAAGAACAAACAGTAAAGTGGCATATGTGGAGTTAAATATGTATTAAAGTTCAAAGGAGGATTAGTTAGAATAGACTCCATGTGGATAGAAGTAGATATCCATGTTTTTGAAAAAGGTATGAAAAGTTTAATGTTATTACAACCTTTCAGTTTAGTTTGGTAGAATTTGTTAATTATTATTGATTATTTGTCGAATCTTTGATCTGGAAATTGGGATAACGACTCTGACCTCTTGGTATCCCTTAATTGGGGGTTACTGGGAGGCGGGGTCGTTACATACACCCATTTAACTGATCCCCAATCAACTCAACTTGCCTTTTTTGTCTAACAACTGCTTGTGTGGAAAATGCTGAAAAACCCACATGCCATATTTTTCTCTCTAGTTGACTTATCATTCACGGTGGATGACATGCTTAGGAATTTAACTCATTGTAATTAGAAAATCTAGTTCCCACTCTTATGTATCTCATCATTACTTAAGAACATTAAGTCTTGATAGGATGACGTGCGTGACTATTTTTTCACTATATAGTGTGTTCATATAGAGTTCCAGGGTTACAAAAGTTTGATTAGAATGGACACCTCCTGCACAAAAGGTTTTATTTACTAGATCTATTTATCAATTAAGGTTGTAATTTGGCTCAATGAAGCAACCTTTTTAGTTTCCCTCATCCAATTGTATCTTCAATTCCTCATGTATGACAAAACATTTCTTCACTTTTAGATTCCTCACAATGTCTGCAACATCTTGTTTATTAGCCATCAACCATCACTACTCATGACTTATACCCACCTTACTTATGAGCATAACTAAGCATACATCGATATACACAATATTCTTCCCATTTGTACACGTAGTTGGCTAGAAAAGACATGGCCTCCACCTTTTCTCATGGCAAGCTAACAAACATCGAGACACCACTAATTGATCATCGTCGTATCGCCAGAAGTCATGTGCAAATTTTCATTGTAAGAGGAAAACAACTTATCATTTTTAAATTTAATCCTACCTAGTCATATATTTACCCCAAAATCCACCCCTAAAAAAGTAATTAGGTGTTTCCACGACCAAGATTAAAAGAAATGTGTCTGAAATAACATCCTCGAATAGAAAATGTAGATCCACCTATAGTGGGGGGAAACCCCTCTCAAACACTACTACATAATTCGATAAAGCCAAAGGCTAAATCCCTGACCAATAGATGTGAATCCCTAGTCAATAGGTGGTGGTCAAGGTCAATTCCTGACCAACGTACCCTCGGCAAAAGTTTGGTGACCAATAATGGTTAGTCAAGTCATATCCCTGACTAATAGAGAAGAAAACCTTGAGCATCCATTTCGAGGACAAAAGAGTGTATCCCATGTTAACAACTTATATCCAAGTAACATATTTGATCAATATGCAAAATAATGTCATTGCAATTTTAGTACATCCATATTATATATATATATATATATATATATATATAATAAAAGAGTAACTCTGTACAAAATATACAACAAAATCGTGAGTATGTACACGATGTCAAAAAAGTAACTATGGTGAACAGAAAGTAACTACACGAATAAAAGAGTAACTCTGTACAAAATATATAACATATATAAGGACGGGTTTTTTGATTTTGGAGGGGCAAATGATATTATTTTTGACTAAAATTTTTTGGAGAGCTAGACAAAATAGTCCTCTACAATTGGAAATTTTTTTTTTGAAAAAAAAATGGTCGGAAGGGTGGACGGGTAGCTACCCACGCGGGCAATAAAGATGGGCCCTATATATATATATATATATATATAAGATTTAAAACATTACAAATGATAATCTACTTATTATCCATTAGAAGACCATAAATTGAGTTTAGCACATGGGAACTTTTCATTCAATTTTCTATTATACAGTCAACATTCAAAACACATGATTGGAGCATCAGTTTCTCTTAAAAAGATACATAGTATCTACTAAAATCATTTTGACCTAGAATTCATACAAATCATATTTTTTTACATTTGTTTCTGACTAACGTTTGTACATGAACACAAGAACAAGTTGCATCTTGCATTTTCCTAAAATTACTTCTGTTACTTCCACGGTAAGGCTTTTCTCTAGCATTTACATAAATCCTTCTATTTTGTCGAGTAATTTCAACATCTTGCATCATAAAATGATATTAGAACTCTATATTTTATGTCTTACAAGTTTGAATCATGAAGATTTTATATGGAACAAAAGTAGAACGTGCATGAAATATAATTATTATTAAAAAATGAGAATTATCACATGTGTAAAGTCCCACAAAATTTTTATGCAATCTATCATCACATCAAATATTTCATCCATAGAGTGGAATGGTGTTCCTCATCAATCTACTATAGAATCACAATCAAAAGTGTCAGCTCGACATATTCGTCATTTAGGCAAAATTACAATCAAAGATTCACTTTCCTATATTTTGTGTCGTCAAACTAGGCACAATATGAAAGTCTATAAATAAAGCAATGTTGAAAGCTATCTTCTAACATGACTTTAATATATATTGAAAATTTACTATAGATTTACCTATATGTCCGTGCATGAGGACTTGGCATAGCACACACTTATCTGCATATAACAATAAAATCTAATTATTTATAATTTTTCATCACTAGCAACGACATAGCTTATTAGATAGAAAAATGATTAACTAAATTAGCATGATAGAATAAAGAAACTTATACTTCCGCAATGTATCAATGTAGTACAAAAGAGTAGAAAAGATGGCCTTACATATTTTTCTCGAGATCTCCCATAAAGTAGATCTCGTAATTAATATTGGTGTCTGTATTGTTTGGGAATGTGCACTTTCACTATTATATCTTGTAGATGTTGACAACCAATCTGCATCAGATATACTTGAGATGTTAACAACCAATCTACATAAGATATACTTGATCGCTAATGATATAAAATGCAACTGGAAAACACATTGTTCAATCATTTCAGCACAAGGTTCGTCATCGTCAAAAAGTATGTTAAAGATTTAATTATTCAACCAAAGTCTGTATAAAAATTCACATTGTTGATTATGCAATGGACATAATTCTATGACGTTGAAATAAATACGATATAATAATCCACACTCTATTGATTATGCAGTGTACGTATCTACTCGTATTTCTTACTATCTCATGTCTTGGTACATAAAATTTTAAACCAGATCATTCAGAGAAATGGAACTATATATTCATGTAATTGCTAGCTTCCTTAGGGAACTTATGCATATATTCATACATCAAACAAATAAAAACTTCTATACCAATTATCTAAGAAGAGCCCTATTAATTATCAACCTTAATACTCTGTCAGAGAAAGATTAAGCTCCACGGTATGAGGTTCTTTTAGAACAAATAAGTTCTAAACTTGAAACCACATTTTTAAATTGTTGCTCGCTTTCAAAAACTAACCCCAAATCAGAATACAATATAGAAAAGTATGTTACCAACTGTTAAAGAAGACCACTTACTCTTCACGACGATGATGAATGCAACATACAACTCTTCAAACAGTTGCAGATTTACAAACAAAGTATACGACACCGACTGCCGACCCCTAATGGAACATACCATTATATAGAACAAAGATAACTTGTAAACGAACAAAAACCTAGCACATATGTTCCCAACTAAAAGATGTGAACAATCAGATTAATCTCATCGAGGAGGCAATGGTTAGGAAAAGGAGTAGTCATGGATAAAAGAAAGAAGAAATTAGCAATGAGAAACTCACTCGGATGCAACAATACAATTGCCTTTGTAACTGGTTGTCGGAGGTTTCATTCTGCGGGCGGAAACTAATGGGTGGAACTGAATGCGTGAAGAATCAAAACCCTACGCTCAGCAAGATGGGAAGAAGGGGGCGGCTAGGAGCGCGAGGGCGAGGTTCCGTGAAAATGAATCGTCAGGTTTTAATTATGAGACAAAACTGCAGCGAGGTTTTGGCGGAGGGAGGGAATTATTGAGAGAGGGAAAAATAAAATTGGTCAGGGATTAGTCTTCCGAGTGAAACTAAATTTGATCAGGACCTTTATCCCTGACCAACAATGTCTAGCAATGTCATTTAGCTACTCTTTTGCAGCACATTTTCCAGCAATCCTAAGCGGCATCCAAAGTGCCGGACAAATGCTTTGCCAAACTTCAACGCCTGGCCGGACGTTATTGTTTGTACATGAAACATTAAAACGGTAGCTTTGGTATCTATTTTATATATCTACATGAAAACCGCGCCATCAATGGAACATGAGGGATGGCAACAAATCCTATTTACCATCACCCGACCCACCCCACCCCACCCCACCAAATTTGTGAATCCATCTACTGAGATTTTGGATGGTTACTGGGTTTCGATGTCTTCGTACTTGAGTCATCTCGGTCAAAGAGGGTTCCTCACCATCTTGGCGATCATCCACCTATAATAAACAGAAAATGAGAAGCCAACACAGATCTATCACGTGCGACAGAGAGATGGTGCTGATGATCTGATCCTAAGGGAGGAGCAAGGGTCAGGTCTCCTAGCAGCTGCTTCCTTCTTCTCATGGGCAAGTAGATATTACTTGTTAGAATCTGAGCTAATCAACTCCAACTCCACTTCCCAGACATCCCTCTCTCCCTCAGTTGCCCACCCCTTTCCGGTCCTCCCGTCCGTCACCCACTGACTCCATCTCTTCCGCTTTTCGCCCTTTGTACTGAGCAGTTGCTGGCTGCTGCCAACTGCTAGCTAATGGAGCCAATGTTTTGTAGGGTCTCCATAGATGAAGAGAAAGTCGGTTGCGCAATAGACAGGGAACAATAGTAATCGGTTGTATTACTCTAATCGGCACGTTGCTGGGTCTCGACTTTTACTTTGCGTAACATCCTTCCACATTCAGAACCATCAAGTATGATTCAATCATTCACCAACTACACCCATTTAATTGATCCTCAATCAACTCGTCTTTTTGTTTAACAACTGCTTGAATGGAGAATACCGAAAAACTCACACGCCATGTGTGTTTTTTTTCTAACTAATTTACCATTCTTAATTGTTTAGATTACTATATTTGTGAAAAAAACTGATTATATGTTTAGAATCTAATGAACATGCATATCTCACCGGTAGAAATCTAATGTGCGTCGTGCGTCTCAAAATCCAGAGTTTTTTTTTAACTCTTCTTGTGGTTACGTCTGGTAAAAAGTGGAGGGACAAGAACTATCGGCCCAATAGAGATAGATGACCTAACGGGCCAACCTGTTGTGATGGGTCCGTTGATTGATGGTCCGAAATGGGGAAATTACATGCATCCCCCTTTTCTGCAACAAGAACCCGTTTCAGACCCACTAACGACTTCCGCTCTCACCTTTACCGTCCCACCACAACCCCGCCACGTCCGCCGCCCGCCGCTTGCTCCTATCGGGCCTGCTCGGGGCTGGGCGCGACCTCCGCGACCAATTAACTCGTAGAGGAGCCGCCGGTGGTGTCATACGGGACGTCCTTGCAGCTGACAAGGAACTCGACGCTTCCGGCTATGGAGCTTCTCTCCTCAAATAGGTGGCAGATGGAATCTCCGCTCCGCTAGCCATCTTCTGACCGTCGTGGATCTCAGAAATCAGCAGAGCCAGAGATCGGTCGTGCTTGGCGAAGGGAGGAGCAACTCACAGTGGTATCGCGGGTAAGAATCCACCTCGATCTTCTTCTCCTTGGTGATGGAAAGGTGCTTGCCGATTTTGTTCATTTACCCCAATCTATTAGATTCAGATCTCATCCTCTCAATATCCTTCGCAGTTTATCCATTCTGGGAAGAGATCAACGAGTTGTACTTCGTCATTATCAACAACTTCTACTCTTCTGCTAGCTGCTGGCTCGGCTTCCGGAAATAAGTGGCTCCGTGGGCGACTATCCATAGCTAGCGGCGATCAACAATTATTCTACTCTGGTACATAGACTGCAGGTAAGTGTACTGAAAACTTTTCCTCTTAATGTTGGGTTTTTGTATTGTATCTGCATCGCTCGTCTGTTGCTTCTCATGCGTCGGGGTCAGCTGTTCCAGGCTACAGTTGGGTTGGGAAGAATTAATGGTGCTATGCACTTGAACGCCAACCAATGCTTGGCTCTCCATGCGCAACTGGTGGGGATTTCCCATATGCAGCAGCAGTCTGCTCCTTAGGCGCAAGTAATGTCAGTCAAATATATAGTATATAACTACTGGCATTTGAGACCTTTACTTTTAATTAGTATATATTACAGCTGACCGCAGCATGAATTGCATTGCCTTAGCATTTTACTTAACTTTCACGATGTGGATATATATGGATGCAAGTTACAGAGGAATTTGTGAAGTATAATTTTGGTTGTACTTTTAATTAAAGAGGAATTAGTGAAGTATAAAATCAGATAAGTAGCTACGTACATATGACTGATTTACTTGAGATGGTAACATATATAAAATCAATTGTTTGTACTTTACTAGTGAAAAGTGAATCTGCGCATACAGATAATTTCGGTTACTACCAAATCCAAAAAAAAAAAAGAAGTAAAATGACAAATCTGCGCACCAACATGCCACACTTACTACTTCAAGCTAGCAGAATTCTTTTCATTAAATAGTTGCCTAGTTACATTTTAATTCATCAAAAGAAAAGAAAAAGATTTTGAAAAGTGCCAAGTTCATTTTAAGTCACCACCAACACTTCTCGCCATGCTGCCACCAGAACCCCTCTACCACTGGATTTGTAAACTTTACCTGACCAAACTTTAGCATTCGACTACTACTACACAATTTGCTTACACGGGCTTCAAATCCTACTAGTAACACATTGGCATTGCATTAGCACCATATGAGTGTAGGTTCTATAGGCTTTGAAAGCAATTTATCTCGCCTCTCTACCCTGTCCATGACATAATAACCATACCACCATCTGGGTCCAGCTTAGTTTATCAGTACCTGGCCTACTGCATGTTTGCCACATCTTTACTACTTACAGACGACTATCAATTCCACTGCATCCAGTTTCCAACTATATAATGACGTGGTAATAGAAAAGAAAGAACATCTGAGTAGTTTCATGCTATAAATGTTAGTGGAATGCAGCAATGATCAACTATTTGGCCATGATTGAACGTAGCTTTATTCTCATTTCTTGGTTAATTAAACCTATTTTGCAGAATATGTATATGTTGAGAGTAGACTATACTCTAGTACACTAAATTTCTGACATCGAACTTATGGCCATGTAAGCATGGCAGTATGATAAAATGTACGATGCCAGAAAAAAGGAGTCCCTAGTTATTTGCTATGTATACAGGAAAGAAAACAAGATACATGTTGCAAAATGACAACAAAAGCGGGAGTATAGAAAAAGGCAATCTAGCACGGTACATATGTTTTCAAGTACTATTTATAGCGGGCAGAGAAATTTGATCGTTGTAAACTAGTTAAGATTGCTCCTCAAACTTAAGTAGAAGTCACAGTGCAAATTTCCTCCGTATTTTCAAGTCATAATATAGCAAGATGGGTTCCTACCTGAAAGACATTATATAACTAGAACTGGCCCTGCCAATTTTTAAATGAAAAGACTGACAATTAGGAAAGTTGACAATGTAGCTTGTTCAGTTACACTATGTGCTTTGTTTGCCTAGTGTGTTATATGATAGACAGTGAGTAGTATCACTTAGGACAACACGGCAGGGTGTCGTTGATACTATGCCCTCACATTTGACCAACGGGCTTGTCTAGATAGTATGGTCTACCACAACACACCGTAGATCTCAAAGTGACAGCCAATTTGACATGGTGTAAATTAGCCATCTGCAGTCAGCACGAAATAAAAGATTTTGGATATACATAAAAGTCAGAAATATGAGTTGTTTTCCTCTTGCAATCGATCAATTAGTGGTGTCTCAATACTTATTAGCTTGCCATGAGATAAGGTGGAGGCCATGTCCATTCTAGCCAACTACTTGTCCTAAGAGGGGAAGAATACTGCGTGGATTTAATGCTCATCAACAGGGTGGACAGGATGTTCCAAGCATTGCGAAGAACGTGACGGTCAAATTACAATCTTGATTGAGACCTTTTGTGCAGGTGGTGTGCATTCTAATCAAGCTTTCCTAATGCTTATTAGCAGGGTGGCCTTGAATCGTGAGTATTCAAGGCTGTTAGCTTATAAACTGGATGTTCCAAGCATCGTCAGGAATCTGACAGTGTATACACATATTTTCATACATGAGGAACTGAAGATACAACAATGGAATGAGAGAAATTGACATGGAAGTTCCGTTGTGTCAAATTACATCTTGATTGACAAATAGATTCAAGAAAGGAGACTTTTTGTGCAGGTGTTGTGCATTCTAATCAAGCTTTCCTAAACCTGGAATTGTGCACGAACCCATAATTTAGTGGGGAAAAAAAAAGCCAAGCCTAGAGATCTGCCTACATCGTCGTATCAAGGCATAACGCTATGAAGGTGAGATACATAAGAGCAGGAACCAAATTTCTCATTTGAACAAGCTAAATTCCTAGGCATACCGTTAGAATTGAGAGAAGAGATGAAAGCAGGCACAAATGTAGATGGCGAGTTTTAAGCATAAATCAATCCAAAACCGTGTTGAGATTATGGAGCCGGCGCAATGCACCGTAGCTAGATCCGCAGTGACGCTGATATTCCAGAAAGAATGGAGGGCCTTTTTTCAGAAAAAAGATAGGTTTGTTTTTGCCTGGAAACCGAATTAGCAAGTCAGCCGCAGCATTGTAGTAGATTGGGTCACATACGTGATCTGCTTCTCGAGAAGGGGTCAGTTCTAGCTGCGGATTTAAAAATTGGCAGGGCCAGTTCTAGTTATATAATGCCTTTCAGGTAGGAACCCATCTTGCTATATTATGACTTGAAAATACGGAGGAAATTTGCACTGTGACTTCTACTTAAGTTTGAGGAGCAATCTTAACTAGTTTACAACGATCAAATTTCTCTGCCCGCTATAAATAGTACTTGAAAACATATGTACCGTGCTAGATTGCCTTTTTCTATACTCCCGCTTTTGTTGTCATTTTGCAACATGTATCTCGTTTTCTTTCCTGTATACATAGCAAATAACTAGGGACTCCTTTTTTCTGGCATCGTACATTTTATCATACTGCCATGCTTACATGGCAATAAGTTCGATGCCAGAAATTTAGTGTACTAGAGTATAGTCTACTCTCAACATATACATATTCTGCAAAATAGGTTTAATTAACCAAGAAATGAGAATAAAGCTACGTTCAATCATGGCCAAATAGTTGATCATTGCTGCATTCCACTAACATTTATAGCATGAAACTACTCAGATGTTCTTTCTTTTCTATTACCACGTCATTATATAGTTGGAAACTGGATGAAGTGGAATTGATAGTCGTCTGTAAGTAGTAAAGATGTGGCAAACATGCAGTAGGCCAGGTACTGATAAACTAAGCTGGACCCAGATGGTGGTATGGTTATTATGTCATGGACAGGGTAGAGAGGCGAGATAAATTGCTTTCAAAGCCTATAGAACCTACACTCATATGGTGCTAATGCAATGCCAATGTGTTACTAGTAGGATTTGAAGCCCGTGTAGTGTAAGCAAATTGTGTAGTAGTAGTCGAATGCTAAAGTTTGGTCAGGTAAAGTTTACAAATCCAGTGGTAGAGGGGTTCTGGTGGCAGCATGGCGAGAAGTGTTGGTGGTGACTTAAAATGAACTTGGGCATCACTTTTCAAAATCTTTTTCTTATCTTTTGATGAATTAAAATGTAACTAGGCAACTATTAAATGAAAAGAATTCTGCTAGCTTGAAGTAGTAAGTGTGGCATGTTGGTGTGCAGATTTGTCATTTTACTTCTAATTTTTTTTTGGATTTGGTAGTAAACGAAATTATCTGTATGCGCCTAGTCTATGTGTTAGCTTGTCGTCTAGTTTTATATGCATATTTCGCTAGCTTGGTCTTGGTGGCATATTTCTTATCCTAAAAATTGGAAACGATCTATTTTTGGAATCAGGTGCCACAGTTTCTAGGGATACATTTGGGACAATCCAGGTTGCCATCCAACCGTTGAGTACAGCCCATCACCGCGTTGATAAAGGGAGGCTCGGCAAAGTCTTTCTAGTGAGTTGCCAGAAGAGCGAGGTACCAAGACGAGAGTTAGATCTGATATAGTGACAGCTACCATGGCGAGGGCTGGTGGCATCACCAATGCTGTAAATGTTGGAATAGCCGCTCAGGCTGATTGGGAGAATCGTGAGTTTATCTCCCATTTATCACTCAATGTTCGTCGCCTTTTTGAGTTTCTTGTCCAGTTTGAAGCCACAACAAAAAGCAAGTTGCAATGCCTTAATGAGAAGCTTGATACCTTGGAGCGTCGACTAGAGGTGCTTGAAGTCCAAGTGAGCACGGCATCAGCTAATCCATCTGCCTTTTCTTAATTTGATGTGATACTGAATGGTTATGCTACGTGGATAACTGTATGTTGTAATTAACGTGTACCCAAGAGATGGCGTTCTCTTTAACACTCAAACAAACTGTTTTTGGTTTCAATATATATGCACTAAAATGAACGTCCTATCAATGAATCGTGTTTCGTGCCTCAATTGCAAGAGTAACAGTTTTGCCATTTTGTAGTAGCACACAATATATGGATAAAATATTAGTAAAACTGGATAGACATTTTATATGCTGATTGATTGCAGTACATTAAT
Organism: Alisma plantago-aquatica; assembly: GCA_963693085.1. Classification (NCBI taxonomy): domain Eukaryota; kingdom Viridiplantae; phylum Streptophyta; class Magnoliopsida; order Alismatales; family Alismataceae; genus Alisma; species Alisma plantago-aquatica. The sequence goes on along the minus strand of OY856412.1, from coordinate 545,122,766 downwards.
ACAATAGTATAATATATGCATATGTACAATTTTGTATGCGCTAACATGCTCGATTAAAAGTGAATTAACAGTAGAAACAAGTATGTTGTATAACCGTAAGTGTAGTGTGATATGGAGGATTTTCCATATCTTATTTCAAAGTCGAGACTAATCTTTCTCCACAAAAATTAGACTAAAGGAATAAGAGTACACATGCATGCACCATTCTAGGTCAGACAAGCCTAAAGAATGGTATTCTGCATCTCTATAGACTATTGATTTTTTTTTAAAAATTAATTTTGACTGAAAGTAAATGTTTTAAGTCATGTATACATGCTTTTACTCCAACTTTGCCTAGTTTCAAAATGGGACCGCCACCTATATCAAAATGGGACTGCCACCTACATATGGAAAGCATAGCGCACAAAAGTCCAGAAAAAGGTTTAGAAAACATCTTGACAATTTTTCACAAAGACTAGAGAAAAGTTTAGAAAATATCTCGCGCAGACAGCAGTGCGCACTGACTCATTTTGTCTGGTCAAATTGGGCTTAGGGGGTGATTATTGGTAATTTTATATATTGTATATTTGATGCAATACAATAATAGTTCAAATAAGTATCAACAATCTTGTTTGAGCATGTTAAGCGGTATGATTTTATAACCCAAACAACCACAACACCACTTCCCATTGAAAAAACCAATTATAGTACTCAGTCCAACATACTCACGTTCTGCATGAGGAACCTTGTTACCAAGTGTAAGACTCCCGACCTAACTTAATGCTTGATTGTGCTTACTTAGTACAATGAGATGCTTAAACTTTAATCCAAAAGATGTTTTAAATCATGTGACAAGCTTATATTTTCATTTTAATTCCAATTTGACTAATGTTTGAACTATCTTACCATATATGTGTATGTTTTGGACTAGTTTGCAATTTACCCACAAGTGACTAGTATCTTACAAAATGTCACATGAAGAGCGTACATCTTGTGTTTTGATATCATGAGAGAGAAGAATATGATATGGGGAACCTTGTTGGAATCATGGATAATGGTGTGACATCATCATGTAATATTAGGGTTTCTAGGGTTTGCTTAGTTGATAAGTGTATAAATTAGGGTTTGAGTGTTGCAGACCTACACCATTTGAGGTGAGGGTCACAAACGAGATTCATGCATTGGAAGGCATGGTCGCGACTAAGACAACCTTGTGAGAGGTGGATCGAAACACCTTGTCTTCTAATGTCTCGACCATGTACAATGGTGACCTAGGGTTTCAACCTTGAAGTGTCTCGATCGAGACAAGAAGATGGTGATGTATCGACCAAGACAAGAGGACAACCAACCTAGTAGGTTGAGACATTGCTGGATAAACATTACCTTGGATATTTGCATGTTATTGGAGGAAAGATTATCTACTTGAAGGGCATGTGTCCCCATGATGATCTAATATGTTGACACCTCAAACACCTCTACTTCTATCCTCTTTGGGTATATAAACCATCCTCTTCACACACAAGCAATCTTTTTGGCCCTAAAGCTCTTTCTTCTACCTTGAGATTGCCCTTGGAGCTTCAAGAGAAAGGAAGGTCATATCTTGGACCTTAGGAGGCCGATCTATCTTGTTTTGTTGGAGATCTTTTGCTAGATCAACATCTTGGTGGTGATTTTGTGGAAGTTTCTACTCTTAGTAAGTGATCTCCTCTCTTGATCACATTTTCCCTCTCCTGGAACTTTCATCCTCTTCCTCCCTCATGAGGTGCGGACCATCCATGGTGGCTGTTTGAAAGGATGATTCTATCTCTTCTCCTTTCTCTTTTGGGTTCATCTTAAGTCTGATTTCCTCTATTCTTGAACTCCCTTGTGACCGTGATTTCTTCTTCCTTTTGGAGGTGATCCTTTGGCCAAAGTTGAAGGTTTGTCGAAGCTTTTGGAGCTTGGAATCTTGGGAGGTGCTTTCTCTCCAAACCAGGCGGATTTTATAACTATTCCTACCCCTATTATATGCAACCTTAAACTTGATCTTACTACTTGCTTTATAGATTCAGTATGCTTGAACAATAGTAAGTTTTGATCTGATTATATGTGCACAAGAATCTCGATTTCCTCCCTTTAAACATATCTCTTTCGATGATTTTCCATCATTACGTTTAGGGTTGTTGAACGCATTACAAAGTAGTGATGCTCACCCTGTGATGCTTGGTATTCTTGGTTGAATCACCTATTTAGATCGTGGATCAGATCTGCTAAGGGGTGGAGCAGGTGGTCGAGTCAGCTCTTAGACTTCTTCTGCGGTCGACACTCCTTGGTGAGTGGTTTCTATCGTGACGTGTAACGACCCCGCCTCCCGGTAACCCCCAATTAAAGGAGACCAGAAGGTCAGAGCCATTATCCAAATTAACAGGATCAAAGGTTTGACAAATAATCAATAACAATTATCAAATTCTACCATCTATATTGAAATCGGGTATAAATTAAAACTTTTTGCATACCTTTGAAAAACTTGGATTACTAATCTTCTATCCATATGAGAGATTATTCTAACTAATCCTCCTTGCTCATTACTCTTCATTTAATTCCACATATGCCACTTTACTGTTTGTTCTTTTCACTTGTACCTAAAACGCCGATAAACAAAACGTCGGTAAGCCTAAAGTTGGTATGTGGGGGAAACAAATAATGTGCAACTATGTTAACAACATAATCATTCAATTAATCAGTTAACAACCAAGATTATGTTTTAAGCTATACTGCGCAATCCTTACCTATCCCCCAACTCTGTGTTGTCCCTGTAGTGGACTTGTATGCTACCTCTCTTTTAGGTAGATTCTTACCCCCATGGTCCTACCTTACAAGTAGCCAATACATAGGGTAATAGAGTCGCATGGCACTACCCAAAGGTAGCCCAATATCTAACTCAAAGTGACTTGATGGTCCTACCCCATTGGTAGCCATGTACTAACTCATCCAATGACCTGATGGACCTACCCCATAGGTAGCCATGTACTAGGTCAACTATTAAGCCACAGAGGGGACCAGGATCTGAGCTAGTAGGCACATATCTTATGTGATAGTCATATCCACATTATAGTTTGCATGAATTAAATTCATCCAACAATTAATTCATGACATCAATGAAAACTTCAGAAAACCTTGGAAAACTAACTCGAGATATTCATAAGCGTAACCACATACCTGTTAAATAGACTCAAGTACAGGAATAATCCAAACAAGCAAGTAATCCAGAATCAAGCAAGCACACAATTCAATCCTGAAATTACATTCAATTCCTCTTTATCAAAATCTATCCAAACCATCTTGCTACTAATAGTTTCTATTCCTTTTTAAGGTTTCTTCCTCTTTTAAGGTTTACTTTGCAATTAGGGTTTTACTTCCCTTTACTCTTTTTTTAAACCCTAATTTTCTCATCTATCCTTTACGAAAGTTATTAAGGTTACCTTTTACAAACACATAACCTTAATTCCAGATTAATGCACAATTAACCATCAATTAAGTCCATTAAGCCTCTTTTACATTAAAGCTATCATTTTTATCCTTTTTAATCTATGACAAAGTCATTATGCTCGTTTATCATCAATTCATAGTTCATTATGCTCTATGAACGTTATTTATCATTAATTCTTCTTTTTATCCACTAGGAAACCCTAAGTCCACATTAAGAATATTTAACCACAATTAGGAACTTTTATACTCAAAATAGCTTAAAATCATCATATCTCGGCTTTATTTATGAATTCGAGCAATTAAAGCCATTAAGAGTCACAATGACTAATATTAGGGTTTCAAGGCCCATTAAAGCTCATTTATGCACATGGAACCCTAAATTAATGCAATTATGTGTAAAGTTCACCCTTATAGATCTTAATGTATCTTTTATAATCAACATGTTAATTTCAACTTTAATCATCCACATAACATTTCCCAATTCAATAATCATCAATGATTAAGGTTTTTCATTGATTAAACCCATAAAGATAACATCTTTATAAACTTTTTGAATTGAAAGTAAAATTAGGCATCAATTTCATTTTCATTGCATTCCTTGCATTTTTCTAATCAATTTTCATATACAACTTATTTTCACCAGAGCTATCAATCTTTTTCTATGATTTTTGCAAGTTAATTACTTTTAAGCCAATAAGAAGATGACACATCGATCAAGCAAAACTTACTTTAGTATCCGCGCAATAGTGGTTGATTACAATTCTACCCTTGAACCCTTCTCACGGCTGTCGGGGCAGGGGAGTCTTTTCACCCTGTCTTCTTCTACCTCGCGCAGTCCAGCACAAGCCCGCGGTCAATTCCATTGTTGACTTTGCGACTTGCTGCACCTGGGCGCATGGCGAGGGCATCCCCACCTTCGTTTCTCCTCCCTAAACTCGAAGCCTGCCGCTATTGCTCCTCGACTTGCCTGAATTGCTCGGACGGCAAAGCTCTTCTCCGGCGAGAAGGGCGGCCTGGTCAGGGTACATGTTGGGAGATCTTCACAATCTGTTTCTCTCATCAACTTGCCTTATCCACGCTGACTCATAGAGGGGTTCTGGGGCTATGCACATGGTGTGTAGCCCCCCCTATATATATAGGTCCTCATATGGCCTTTGAGAAGTCCCAAATTGGGCAAATCGTCCAGAGGCAACAAAACACAGGGAAACCAGGGGTAGATCAACTCAGATTGATCCCCCAGATTCTTTGGAAAGGTTTCTGAGTTTGCCTATGCATTCAAGTGCAAGAAAACTGCTTTGGAAAACTCTGCTTTTACGTTTCCAATTTTCCTTATCTGTTCTGCGGTAGGTGATGATCTCCTGATCATCGGATCTCGATCCCACGGTCATAAGCTCACACAATTCTTTTATTTTAGGGATTTTCAAAAATCCATATCTCCTAATCCGTTAAGCTTTTTGATCCCAAATTTTGAGGGAAAGTTCGTAATTACTTAATCTATCATCATGCCAAATTTGGGATCATTATCTAAAGATATCGGGTCCCTTTCTTTAGTTGCAAGTTATTACTCAATTATGTATATTTCTCAACTATTTTCTCTTTCCTTTGCCATTAAATTATTATTATGGGTTCCTTGAACTCAAGGAACCTTAATGGCTCGAAATCCCATCTTGGGAATATCCCTTAGCCTTTTACTTATCTTTTATCTATTTTCTTATTATCTTACTTATTTTCCTTAATTCTTTTTAAGGATTCCTCTTTATCTTTCCTTTCCTTTTTCCTCTTTGGCATTCCTTTTAATATTAGAAACCTCATGGATACGAAAATCCACCAAGGACAACTCAATTATGCCTCTTTCCACTTATTTCCCACATTTTATCATTGTTTTTAATTTCTTTCTTAATAGAGAATTATTTAATTGGTCTTTTCTTTTCTTATTGCTTTATCTTTGCAATTTTGGACTCCTTGGGACCTAAGGAACCCGAGAGGCACGAAATCCACCTTTGATTATATATTTCTACCTTCTAGAGGTTTCTACATTTTATTTTCTCCATTTCTTATCAATAATGGAGTTCCTTTTGTCTTTTCCTTGTTATTGGGCCCAATAGCCAATAAAGCCCACAAATAAACCAACAAGGCTATTTTAAACAAAATTCATGCATTCAATCAAAAGACATCATTATTTGTTCATTTATCTTTATTATGATAAATTACATTTATCAAATGAACCCAAAAATTGGGGTTGTAACATGACGTCCCCTAACCCTAAGTTGATAACTACCTTTCATCTAGCTTGCGACACAATGTCGTTGTATGGGTTGTTTAGACAGTTAATGGTTAACGTTGCAACTCTGATGGCTAAGTGTAGAGGTCGTAACACTTGACTCGAACTTGGTATCTGGCGAGACGTGATTGTGTTTGGGCTAGACACTTGGTTGTCAAGGTGGTAGCATCAAGTTGCATGATTTGGTCACAACACTGAGCTTAGATGGTCATGACACACCTTGGAAGGTTTCAGTCGTGATTCATTATGTGTTGCAGTCACGATGTTGCATTACTTGTCCCTGGTGTCGCGCTCGCGACGTCGTACTGCTAAGGGGTTGAGATGCCTGGAGTTGGTGCTAAGTGCAACGACATGCTATGTTGTGTTTTGGTCAAAACGTTTAGCTGGTCAAGACTAGGTTGAAGAGTATTGGTTGCAACACCTCTTGAGCCACGGTCGAAACGCCATGCTGGAGTTTTCCTGTGACGGGGTTGTGACGTTGTGCCTAGATGATGTCTTGGTTGTAACTAGGTGTAGATGGTGATCAAGGCCAAGTTGGAGTGTAACAGTCAACACACACATATGAGGTGATAGTTGAGACACCTGGGTTGTGTAGCGGTCACGACACCCCATACCTAATCAAGTCATGACGCCTCGTTGCTGGTTATGTCGACACTCATGTGTTGAAAGGTCGAGACACTTGTGTTATGAGGCGTTGAGTCATATGTGTTAAAGATGGATACATATAAGTATGAACATGGTCAGTACACAAGGTAATGGTCTACCTAAAAGTGTTGTGAGTATGAATGGCTAATCATCAACCATAATGCTTAATTCTCCTATAAAATGGGGAGTCATGAAATTAGGGTTTACAGGTGGTATGTGTTGAATCTAGGGCTCTAGAGGGGGGTGAATAGAGCTTCAAAATTCTCACAAGAATAGTTAGACCTTCAAATTACATCAATTGAAATGAAATGCTTAAGAACAATTTGAAGTCCTATCTAAGAAAGCATAGCAAGGATGAGAGAGATTCAAGCATACACTTGGATAAGGTAGTTAGAGTGGTTCCAATCTCCAAACTAGGAGATCGTCAATCCACTATCTAGAGAGGTCAACCTCTAGGACTTTGCAACCTATGTATACTTATATTCCATCATAAGTGATACAAGGAGACCACCATACATCCAAGGACTTACCTACTCAAGACAAGAGTCTTTCACCTACACAAGGACTTACCCACTTGATCAAGATGTCTTTAGCCTTCAACAAGGACTTACCCACATTTGCATCAAGTCTTTGTCCTTGAAGGAAGTGCCCACTCTTCTTGAATCTTCGCCTTGCCCTTCTCCTTCACATGGAGAAGATCTTCAACCCTTCTTCAACCTTAAAGATGAACAACAACTTCACCTTCACTCGGAGAAGCTCACTTCAACCTTTGCTCTTTGAGAAAGGGGATTGGAAAGATGGAAGGAATGAGAGCTTTACAAGATAACACGGAGGTAGATCTCATACAACATGCTTAACTCACTCATAATCATGAAATGATTTATAAATGAGAGAGAGAAAGGGGCTCAAAGGGTTGCAACACACTCAACTATAGCAAGGACCAAGGATGTCATGAATGAGCAAACTTGGAATGAAGTCCAAATGGTCCTATTTATATCTAGGGATGTTCCTCTGAGTGTGAGATCACTTCAGAATGAAAAATAGCCATTTTACAACTTACGACGGATCTATTTTCATTTCTAACAACTCTTCAATGGTTGGAATCACTTTTTCTACATTTTACATACAGTACATTCAGTCGAGTTTCAATAAAGGTAACTTGACTGATCCACTAATTGACAAATCCAATTTTCAAGCTATCGGTCGAGTTTGTCCTAGAAAACTCGACCGATGAGTCAAAATTAGTTTTAATAGTTTTAGTCAGTGAGTCGGTCGGTCGAGTTCTGTGAGTGTACAACTCTACTGATTGACCCATTTCCAAAAATCCATCACTGGTCAGTCAAGATCCAAACTCAACCGATAGAGTTGTTGTGACAAACTTTTTAAAATGGTTTATGAGTGACCAAACATTGGAATTAAGTGTCCCTGGTTTTTTCTCATCTTAGTTACATGTCATATCATCAATATAAGTGATTAAAAAAATATATTCTAAGGTGGTTTGGAGTGATTTCCAAATCGCACACTTGCATTGCTTTTGAATTGAACTTGGACAAGATAGGGCTTGCGTAATTTGATCCTTTTCATGTACCTAAAGCCTAAAATCAATCTTAAATAAACATATTAGATGCACATGAATGGAATGGTTAAGTCATTATCAAAATATGGACAATGTATAACTCTCAAGTCAATTATCTCCCCCTTTTTGATAATGACAAATCATTCCCTAATCATATTAAAAAGGATATGTAAAGTTATACCTTAGCCTTGTGAATTGCAAGGGATTCAAAATTTTAACAATGTGAAGTGCTCCCCCTCAATATATTCTCACTCCTACCTACATAGTTAGTCTTTATACACACATATATACTATATGGTCCTTTAGCAAGTCACACGATAAAGAATATATTGAACAAGAAAAGGATTACATAAGCAATAATGGAAATATGGTTGAGCTTCAAAACATTAAAATCCCCCCCATTTTGACATTATAAAAAAGGAAAGGAGGGTAGAAGAGCACAAAAAAGTCTTCTCCAAGCACAACCAAAACATACATCCATAAGACAAAACATGCAACCTCAAAACACACAACAAACATAGACTAGAGAGAGAGACAAGCAATCCATGTCATAATCAAAATATGGGTAACATACCACCAACTGATGAGATATAGTCAACCAAAGAGTAAGTTTACATATGATTAATATTACAACATTGAAAGCATGTTTTCAAAAACAACTGCAATCCAAAACAATGAAAACAATATGATGATAGAAATAGTACATCTCAGATAATGTGCCTAGATGTTTTTAGTACAAAATAGTCTAGAAATATATATATGATAAGTATGTACAGAATAAAAACTAAAACATATAAACATCTAGGCTATCTATGTCCAAAACATCATCATCATCTTCATCAACATCATCACTAGAAGCTTCAGGCTTGTAGTCATCATCCTCATCTGAAGGTGCAACATAGATAGCAGCTTCATCTCCATCACCAGATGCACCAACAAATCCATCATCAAAACCATTTGAACCATCCTCGCCATCATCCTCAGATGCCTCCTCATCAGCAACAACAACTTCCTCATTAGTCTGGTCTGGAATCTCCTCATCGACAGAAGGAACAAAACCATGATCGGGCCACATGGCATTCTGCTCAGCCCAAGACATACCAAGGTCATGCAACTATTGGGCTTGAGGAAAAGTAGGAGCAGAGGTGCCAAGTCCTGCAAGAAAGGTAGCTATAGGACCGGCATGAAGAGGTAGCACTCCAGGGGTAGATACACCAACAACAGAGGGTGTAGTAGAGGAAGAAGCAGGTGGAGGGGTTGGGTAAAAATGATTGTATGCATAGGATGCATAATAACCTCCTGGGTACGACTGGTAGACATGGTAAGGATGGGGACAAGAAAGGTTCATGGTAGACATGATAGCACAGAGATCTCGATGCATATGTTCCTAAACCTAAAGGTTATACACCTGTTGATGCATCATGTAACCCATGATGGTTTCATATGATACATGAAAGGAGACATGGGCATGTCGGGATGGCTGATGTGGTCGAGGTGCCTGGGTGGAGGTGGAGGCTCCGGGTGTGGTAGAAGAAGGGGTAGGTACACTCTTCTAAATTGCGGTCTCACTGATACAAACTCCGTTTCTAGTAGGTTTGTAATGAAGGTCATGAAAAAGAGACTTTCCAATGACAGATTGAAACATACCACAAATCAGGGATGGGTAGGGTGGGTGGGTTCCACATGTTCTTACTAGAGCCGAAGCAGGGCATGTGACAAAGAATATATTGAGACCACTTGACTCTGATGTTCATCAGGATACATAACATAATCACTACGGTATTCTCTGCAATCTCAATTTGATTTTTCTTTGGATGAATATTGCAATTGACTACCAGGTTGAGAATGTGGTTCTTCATGTCTAAGGCATAGGAGGGAAGGGTAGACTTCTTCCTCTAGGGAAATCAAGACTTCTTCAAGAATTTATGTATGTCAGGGAGTGTGATAGAATATTGCTTGTAGAAGGCCTCAGGATCTAGGAGGTCAAAATACTCGGGGTAATCCTTCCTCCATGTGTCGGTCACCTCAGTCAGAGAAAAAATATTCAAGATATCCTCTGAGACTTGGAATTTCTTCCCGACAATCATGAAAGTAAGAATGACTTGACTATTTGGTGAGGGTACAAGAGTGTCATAATTCCATTGCAAATTAGCATAGAATTTGTGGAAAACTTTAATGCTTGTGATGGAATTGTTGCAGAATGCACGTTCAACACTTAGGGATGAGAGGTGATGGTCGTACAATAACTCAGCAACCTGATCAATGACATTTTTTCTGTGTGGGCGTGGCTCAAATAAGACACGAAAAGGGAAAGGGTTCCTAGGATGGAGCTCCTTGTACCTATTTAGAGCATTATTTGAGACAAAGAAGGGTTTTACATCACATACCATGAATTAGGGTTACTCATGTCATTACCCTAGATTCATATCACATTATCTTCCTAAATTAGAGTTTCTCTCAGAATTGCCCTAATTTAGGATTTGAGTTCATCAATTAACTCAATTAGGGTTTCATGATCTCTTTACCAAGGATCATACCCTTATTATACATCACACTCATTTTGAATGTGTTAGTCTTGATTACTACATGATTATCTTACATGTATAAATCTCTCTCTCATCCTCTTCTAGGATGTCCAGAAGATTTGATCAATTGAGCCTTCAATCCCATGAGTATTCACATGAATTGACCAATTGAATCTTCAATTATATAAGATATCCAAACAGATTAATCATATTGGACCTCAAACGGTCTTGCTTACATAGACCCTAAACGGTCTTAGATACTCAAAGTTCAAACGGTTTGAAACTGTTTGGGCACATTGCCCTTGAAACCGTTTAAGCAATCATTGGCTTGAAACCGAATGAGCTAGAAAGTGTTGAAACCGCATGAGCTTGGGTCTCCAAACGGTTTGGGATCGTTTGGTCCCAAACGATCTTGAGACCTTTTGGACTCAAACGGTCTTGAGACCGTTTGGTCCAAACCCTCTCAAAACCGCATGGACCAGAAAGTCCTTTCAACACCTACACGATTCATGATTTCAATGGATGATCCAATTATCAATTGAGTCCTTGATCACTTTATTACTTGATCTATTGAATCAACCTTCAATTAGGTTTTTGAACCCAATTAATCTAGGATTTCAACTCAAGGAACCTTCAATTAGGGCTTTGAACCGAATACCCATCAATGTTCAACATTGTGGAATTGATTCCATTGCAACTAATGAATCATCATTAAATTTTTGATATGGTAAGACCCCATACGGTCTTGAGGTCGTTTGGATGACCTCCAAATGGTCTTGAGACCGTTTGCCTTATCCTATCCTTGGATTTTGTGAAATTCCATTAGGGTTTAGATCATTAGATTGATCAACAAATCATCACTTAATTGCATTTTGATTTGGTATATTTAGACCTTCAATTACTCATCCATACTTAACCATAGACCTACAAACGGTCTTGAGACCATTTGGGTGACCTCCAAACGGTCTTGAGGCCGTTTGGGCTCAATCACCCAAAAATCTAAATTAACCAAATTGAATTTCAGCACTTAATCCAATTAGGGTTTTCCAATTGATTAACCTTCAACTGATGAATCCTTTGGAATTAATCCATCAAATTTGATGGGTCATCAACCATCAATATTAGCATCAATTTCTCCAAATGGTCAACCCTGGTCAACTTTCCCAAACGGTTTGAAATCATTTAACTTCAAACGGTTTGATGAAACTGTTTGCTTTCAAACGGTTTTGTTGAAACCGAATGAGCAACTTGCTTGAAACCGAATGAAGTACAATTTCTTTGGGAAATGTGTTCAAGATGATGTCATCATCATATACATTCATCCCTGAAGATCCTAGTACTTCTGATTTCATGGAATTATCAATTTCAACCAACAATTAATCAAGATGATGAAGGAATCAACGAAATTGCAAGATTAATACTTGAATAACAATGTAAAGGGGTTCAAGTTATAAAACTCGCCTCCAATTGAGCTTAAAATCTTCAACCTCCACGTATTTAATGGTGAAAGCAACTCCTTCAACCATCCCAAGCTCGACCTCAAGTTTTGAGTGAAAAGGAATGGCTAGAAGTGAAGATTGAGTGAAGATAAGAAGAAATCAAGCATTTATTTTCGATTTCCACCATGGATTCAAGGTGAAAGAGGGTCAAAAAGCTTACCAACAGGTTGGGGCTCGTTCTCCTCTTGCTCCCAAGCTCCCAAGGTCGTTTTGCAAGCAAATGGTGGGAGTGAATTCGAAATTCCCCCTTACTCTATGGATAAATGAGCTTATATGCAATTTTTATTAAAAATTCAATTAGGAGAGAGAAAGTAGGAATTATCTCTCCCTTATCCTTGCCACTTGCCCCCTTCCCTTCCTTAGGGACTAGGCTATCCTATTTGCCTCTTATTACTCTCAATTATACATAATTTAAAGAAAAGAAAATTAAGCACCTTAATCCATTTAATAGTAATATCCATACGTGAGTGGATATTTCTTTTTCTTATAATAATGTGAGTGGGTTTTTCACCTCCTTGAGATATTTCGTGGCCCTTGCAAGGCACAAGGACTTCCACACATATCTGAATTCAACCATTTCAATTTTGGTTGAAAGGCATTTCAATTAATATATTTATTTTTGCATTAAATTGAATCAGGGTTTCAATTATGCTTAAATCTTGATTATTTGAATGTCAAGATTCTCTTTCCTCCAAAGTAATTTAAATGAGATGCCCCTCTTATTTTATTTGCTTTAGATGATGCCAAGAAACATTAGGGACCTTATTGAAGTGGTAATTTGCATATTGAACCCTAGATTTTGGATAAATTGCACATTAAACCAAAACTAAGTTTTAATGCACATACATTGCTTTATCAGCTCTTTCTTGGTACTCAGGCTTCCATAAGCCATACCTCTGCATCATTTTCACTCTCATGATGCTTCAACACATGAGGAACATATTATCATGCACAATTTGCACTTAAACCCCTCAACTTAGGTAATTTGCACATTAGTCCAAAACAAGCAAAACATTGATTTCAACAATATTAAAAAAGGACTAGAATTGCAACATAAGTGCTTCTTGAGCCCTAATTACTTTTTACAAGATAAGATTAAGCATATCATCATCTTTCTTAATTAAAACACCTAGGGTTAAAGCACAACCCATGTCAGAGATGTTACAGTTTTGGCCACGGCTTGGAGGCGCCTCGCGTGCGCCAGGGTAGGGCGGAGGCAACAACACCCTCCCTGGTAGCCGTCGAGGTCAACAGAGGGAAGGGGGAGCCGCGCCCTTGGCAGCTAGGGCGGCAGTAGACGTCGGAGCGAGGGAGAAGATGAACCAGGGCGCACTGGACGGTTCTACCCTCGGGGTATCAAAGAACGGGCTACTTAAGTGGAGGGCAAAATGGTCTTTTCGAAATGTTTTCAAGTTGGGCGAGTACGTTGCATGGATCGAGCGACATGGCATCCTCCCATTGGTCTGAGTAAGTAGATTTATTGCAAAATTCATAACTAAATAATCGTAGCTCGGATTGGTACGTCTCATAAAAATGAGAGGAATCCAATAAAAATATATTTAGAAGTTGATTCCTCTTGCAATTTGAAAAGTAGTGTAAGTTATCAACTTTAATGAATTAAAGATTAAGAAAATCTATTTTGAGATGATTAATATATTTAATCAGGTTTAATGGATGATTAAAGTTGGTATTAACCTGTTAATGATAAAAAGGAACATTAAGAACAAAAAGGATGGACTTTCCACATAATGAGTTTAATTTAGCAGTTCATGTGCATAAATATACTTTAATGGGCCTTGAAACCCTAATATTTGTAATGAGACTCTTAATGGCTTTAATTGATCAATTTTATGATTAAAGTTGAGATAAGATGACTCTAAGATATCTTGAGTATAAAGGTTTCTAATTGTGGATAAATACCTTTAATGTAGAAATTAGGGTTTTCTAATGAATAAAGGTAGAATTAATGACAATTAGAATTTATATGTGAATTAGACCATAATGAACTATGAATTGATGATAAATGAGCATAATGATCTTATCATGGATTAAAAGGATTAAAATGGTAGCTTTATTGTAAAAGAGGCTTAATGGACTTAATTGATGATTAATTGTGCTGTTTCTGAAATTAAGGTTATATGTTGTTAAAAGGTAACCTTAATAACTTTCATGAAGGATAGATGAGAAATTAGGGTTTAAAAGAGTAAAATGAAGTAAAAACCCTACTTGCAAAGTAAACCCTAAAAGAGGTAGAAATCCTAAAAAGGAATAGAAACCTTAAGTAGAAAGATGGTTTGAATAGATTTTGATAAAAAGGAATTGGATGTGATTTCAAGATTCTTGTACTTGCTTAATTGGATTTCCCCTCTTGGTTGATTCTGTCTCAAATCTGCCTGACAGGTATGTGGTTATGCTTATGAATATCTCAAATTAGTTTTTTGAGGTTTTCCGAAGTTTTCCTCGATGACTTAAATTAAACTGTTGGATGAATTTAATTCATGCAAACTATAATGTGGATATGACTATCACTTAAGATATGTGCCTACTAGCTCAGATCCTAGTCCCCTATGTGGCTTGATAGTTTGACCTAGTACATGGCAACCTATGAGGTAGAACCATCAGGTCATTGGATGACTTAGTACATGGCTACCAATGGGGTAGGTCCATCAAGTCACCTTGAGTCATGGATTGGGCTACCTATGGGTAGTGCCATACGACTCTTTAGCACACCATGAGTTAGGGATTGGGCTACCTATGGGTAGTTCCATGCGACTCAACCCTAGATATTGATATACCTGTTAGGTAGGATCATGTGGGGTTTAATGGGGATCTACCATGAGGAAGGTAGCATCCAGGTCCACTACAAGGACATCACAGAGATAGGGGATAGGTAAGGATTGAGCAATATTGCTTAAGACGTAATCTTGGTTGTTAAATGATAATTGGCTGATTACATTGTTATCATAGTTGTACGATTATTGTTCCCCCCCACATACCAGCTTTATACTGACCGACGTTTTGTTTATCGGCGTTTTAGGTACAAGTGAAAAGAACAAACAGTAAAGTGGCATATGTGGAGTTAAATATGTATTAAAGTTCAAAGGAGGATTAGTTAGAATAGACTCCATGTGGATAGAAGTAGATATCCATGTTTTTGAAAAAGGTATGAAAAGTTTAATGTTATTACAACCTTTCAGTTTAGTTTGGTAGAATTTGTTAATTATTATTGATTATTTGTCGAATCTTTGATCTGGAAATTGGGATAACGACTCTGACCTCTTGGTCTCCCTTAATTGGGGGTTACTGGGAGTCGGGGTCGTTACATACACCCATTTAACTGATCCCCAATCAACTCAAATTGCCTTTTTTGTCTAACAACTGCTTGTGTGGAAAATGCTAAAAAACCCACATGCCATATTTTTCTCTCTAGTTGACTTATCATTCACGGTGGATGACATGCTTAGGAATTTAACTCGTTGTAATTAGAAAATCTTGTTCCCACTCTTATGTATCTCATCATTACTTAAGAACGTTAAGTCTTGATAGGATGATGTGCGTGACTATTTTTTCACTATATAGTGTGTTCATATAGAGTTCCAAGGTTACAAAAGTTTGATTAGAATGGACACCTCCTACACAAAAGGTTTTATTTACTAGATCTATTTATCAATTAAGGTTGTAATTTGGCTCAATGAAGCAACCTTTTTAGTTTCCCTCATCCAATTGTATCTTCAATTCCTCATGTATGACAAAACATTTCTTCACTTTTAGATTCATCACAATGTCTGCAACATCTTGTTTATTAGCTATCAACCATCACTACTCATGACTTATACCCACCTTACTTATGAGCATAACTAAGCATACATCGATATACACAATATTCTTCCCATTTGTACACGTAGTTGGCTAGAAAAGACATGGCCTCCACCTTTTCTCATGGCAAGCTAACAAACATCGAGATACCACTAATTGATCATCGTCGTATCGCCAGAAGTCATGTGCAAATTTTCATTTTAAGAGGAAAACAACTTATCATTTTTAAATTTAATCCTACCTAGTCTTATATTTACCCCAAAATCCACCCTAAAAAAGTAATTATGTGTTTCCACGACCAAGATTAAAAGAAATGTGTCTGAAATAACATCCTCGAATAGAAAATGTAGATCCACCTAGAGTGGGGGGAAACCCCTCTCAAACACTACTACATAATTCGATAAAGCCAAAGGCTAAATCCTTGACCAATAGATGTGAATCCCTAGTCAATAGGTGGTGGTCAAGGTCAATCCCTGACCAACGTACCCTCGGCAAAAGTTTGGTGACTAATAATGGTTAGTCAAGTCATATCCCTGACTAATAGAGAAGAAAACCTTGAGCATCTATTTCGAGGACAAAAGAGTGTATCCCATGTTAACAACTTATATCCAAGTAACATATTTGATCAATATGCAAAATAATGTCATTGCAATTTTAGTACATCCATATTATATATATATATATATATATATATATAATAATAATAATAATAATAAAAGAGTAACTCTGTACAAAATATACAACAAAATCGTGAGTATGTACACGATGTCAAAAAAGTAACTATGGTGAACAGAAAGTAACTACACGAATAAAAGAGTAACTCTGTACAAAATATATAACAGATATATATAAGGACGAGTTTTTTGATTTTGGAGGGGCAAATGATATTATTTTTGGCTAAAATTTTTTGGAGAGCTAGACAAAATAGTCCTCTACAATTGCGAAAAAAATTTGAAAAACAATGGTCGGAAGGGTGGGCGGGTAGCTACCCGCGCGGGCAATAAAGATGGGCCATATATATATATATATATATAAGATTCAAAACATTACAAATGATAATCTACTTATTATCCATTAGAAGACCATAAATTGAGTTTAACACATGGGAACTTTTCATTCAATTTTCTATTATACAGTCAACATTCAAAACACATGATTGGAGCATCAGTTTCTCTCAAAAAGATACATAGTATCTACTAAAATCATTTTGACCTAGAATTCATACAAATCGTATTGTTTTACATTTGTTTCTGACTAACGTTTGTACATGAACACAAGAACAAGTTGCATCTTGCATTTTCCTAAAATTACTTCTGTTGCTTCCACGGTAAGGCTTTTCTCTAGCATTTACATAAATCCTTCTATTTTGTCGAGTAATTTCAACATCTTGCATCATAAAACGATATTAGAATTCTATATTTTATGTCTTACAAGTTTGAATCATGAAGATTTTATATGGAACAAAAGTAGAACGTGCATGAAATATAATTATTATTAAAAAATGAGAATTATCACATGTGTAAAGTCCCACAAAATTTTTATGCAATCTATCGCCACATCAAATATTTCATCCATAGAGTGGAATGGTGTTCCTCATCAATCTACTATAGAATCACAATCAAAAGTGTCAGCTCGACATATTCGTCATTTAGGCAAAATTACAATCAAAGATTCACTTTCCTATATTTTGTGTCGTCAAACTAGGCACAATATGAAAGTCTATAAATAAAGCAATGTTGAAAGCTATCTTCTAACATGACTTTAATATATATTGAAAATTTACTATAGATTTACCTATATGTCCGTGCATGAGGACTTGGCATAGCACACACTTATCTGCATATAACAATAAAATCTAATTATTTATAATTTTTCATCACTAGCAACGACATAGCTTATTAGATAGAAAAATGATTAACTAAATTAGCATGATAGAATAAAGAAACTTATACTTCCGCAATGTATCAATGTAGTACAAAAGAGTAGAAAAGATGGCCTTACATATTTTTCTCGAGATCTCCCATAAAGTAGATCTCGTAATTAATATTGGTGTCTGTATTGTTTGGGAATGTGCACTTTCACTATTATATCTTGTAGATGTTGACAACCAATCTGCATCAGATATACTTGAGATGTTAACAACCAATCTACATAAGATATACTTGATCGCTAATGATATAAAATGCAACTGGAAAACACATTGTTCAATCATTTCAGCACAAGGTTCGTCATCGTCAAAAAGTATGTTAAAGATTTAATTATTCAACCAAAGTCTGTATAAAAATTCACATTGTTGATTATGCAATGGACATAATTCTATGACGTTGAAATAAATACGATATAATAATCCACACTCTATTGATTATGCAGTGTACGTATCTACTCGTATTTCTTACTATCTCATGTCTTGGTACATAAAATTTTAAACCAGATCATTCAGAGAAATGGAACTATATATTCATGTAATTGCTAGCTTCCTTAGGGAACTTATGCATATATTCATACATCAAACAAATAAAAACTTCTATACCAATTATCTAAGAAGAGCCCTATTAATTATCAACCTTAATACTCTGTCAGAGAAAGATTAAGCTCCACGGTATGAGGTTCTTTTAGAACAAATAAGTTCTAAACTTGAAACCACATTTTTAAATTGTTGCTCGCTTTCAAAAACTAACCCCAAATCAGAATACAATATAGAAAAGTATGTTACCAACTGTTAAAGAAGACCACTTACTCTTCACGACGATGATGAATGCAACATACAACTCTTCAAACAGTTGCAGATTTACAAACAAAGTATACGACACCGACTGCCGACCCCTAATGGAACATACCATTATATAGAACAAAGATAACTTGTAAACGAACAAAAACCTAGCACATATGTTCCCAACTAAAAGATGTGAACAATCAGATTAATCTCATCGAGGAGGCAATGGTTAGGAAAAGGAGTAGTCATGGATAAAAGAAAGAAGAAATTAGCAATGAGAAACTCACTCGGATGCAACAATACAATTGCCTTTGTAACTGGTTGTCGGAGGTTTCATTCTGCGGGCGGAAACTAATGGGTGGAACTGAATGCGTGAAGAATCAAAACCCTACGCTCAGCAAGATGGGAAGAAGGGGGCGGCTAGGAGCGCGAGGGCGAGGTTCCGTGAAAATGAATCGTCAGGTTTTAATTATGAGACAAAACTGCAGCGAGGTTTTGGCGGAGGGAGGGAATTATTGAGAGAGGGAAAAATAAAATTGGTCAGGGATTAGTCTTCCGAGTGAAACTAAATTTGATCAGGACCTTTATCCCTGACCAACAATGTCTAGCAATGTCATTTAGCTACTCTTTTGCAGCACATTTTCCAGCAATCCTAAGCGGCATCCAAAGTGCCGGACAAATGCTTTGCCAAACTTCAACGCCTGGCCGGACGTTATTGTTTGTACATGAAACATTAAAACGGTAGCTTTGGTATCTATTTTATATATCTACATGAAAACCGCGCCATCAATGGAACATGAGGGATGGCAACAAATCCTATTTACCATCACCCGACCCACCCCACCCCACCCCACCAAATTTGTGAATCCATCTACTGAGATTTTGGATGGTTACTGGGTTTCGATGTCTTCGTACTTGAGTCATCTCGGTCAAAGAGGGTTCCTCACCATCTTGGCGATCATCCACCTATAATAAACAGAAAATGAGAAGCCAACACAGATCTATCACGTGCGACAGAGAGATGGTGCTGATGATCTGATCCTAAGGGAGGAGCAAGGGTCAGGTCTCCTAGCAGCTGCTTCCTTCTTCTCATGGGCAAGTAGATATTACTTGTTAGAATCTGAGCTAATCAACTCCAACTCCACTTCCCAGACATCCCTCTCTCCCTCAGTTGCCCACCCCTTTCCGGTCCTCCCGTCCGTCACCCACTGACTCCATCTCTTCCGCTTTTCGCCCTTTGTACTGAGCAGTTGCTGGCTGCTGCCAACTGCTAGCTAATGGAGCCAATGTTTTGTAGGGTCTCCATAGATGAAGAGAAAGTCGGTTGCGCAATAGACAGGGAACAATAGTAATCGGTTGTATTACTCTAATCGGCACGTTGCTGGGTCTCGACTTTTACTTTGCGTAACATCCTTCCACATTCAGAACCATCAAGTATGATTCAATCATTCACCAACTACACCCATTTAATTGATCCTCAATCAACTCGTCTTTTTGTTTAACAACTGCTTGAATGGAGAATACCGAAAAACTCACACGCCATGTGTGTTTTTTTTCTAACTAATTTACCATTCTTAATTGTTTAGATTACTATATTTGTGAAAAAAACTGATTATATGTTTAGAATCTAATGAACATGCATATCTCACCGGTAGAAATCTAATGTGCGTCGTGCGTCTCAAAATCCAGAGTTTTTTTTTAACTCTTCTTGTGGTTACGTCTGGTAAAAAGTGGAGGGACAAGAACTATCGGCCCAATAGAGATAGATGACCTAACGGGCCAACCTGTTGTGATGGGTCCGTTGATTGATGGTCCGAAATGGGGAAATTACATGCATCCCCCTTTTCTGCAACAAGAACCCGTTTCAGACCCACTAACGACTTCCGCTCTCACCTTTACCGTCCCACCACAACCCCGCCACGTCCGCCGCCCGCCGCTTGCTCCTATCGGGCCTGCTCGGGGCTGGGCGCGACCTCCGCGACCAATTAACTCGTAGAGGAGCCGCCGGTGGTGTCATACGGGACGTCCTTGCAGCTGACAAGGAACTCGACGCTTCCGGCTATGGAGCTTCTCTCCTCAAATAGGTGGCAGATGGAATCTCCGCTCCGCTAGCCATCTTCTGACCGTCGTGGATCTCAGAAATCAGCAGAGCCAGAGATCGGTCGTGCTTGGCGAAGGGAGGAGCAACTCACAGTGGTATCGCGGGTAAGAATCCACCTCGATCTTCTTCTCCTTGGTGATGGAAAGGTGCTTGCCGATTTTGTTCATTTACCCCAATCTATTAGATTCAGATCTCATCCTCTCAATATCCTTCGCAGTTTATCCATTCTGGGAAGAGATCAACGAGTTGTACTTCGTCATTATCAACAACTTCTACTCTTCTGCTAGCTGCTGGCTCGGCTTCCGGAAATAAGTGGCTCCGTGGGCGACTATCCATAGCTAGCGGCGATCAACAATTATTCTACTCTGGTACATAGACTGCAGGTAAGTGTACTGAAAACTTTTCCTCTTAATGTTGGGTTTTTGTATTGTATCTGCATCGCTCGTCTGTTGCTTCTCATGCGTCGGGGTCAGCTGTTCCAGGCTACAGTTGGGTTGGGAAGAATTAATGGTGCTATGCACTTGAACGCCAACCAATGCTTGGCTCTCCATGCGCAACTGGTGGGGATTTCCCATATGCAGCAGCAGTCTGCTCCTTAGGCGCAAGTAATGTCAGTCAAATATATAGTATATAACTACTGGCATTTGAGACCTTTACTTTTAATTAGTATATATTACAGCTGACCGCAGCATGAATTGCATTGCCTTAGCATTTTACTTAACTTTCACGATGTGGATATATATGGATGCAAGTTACAGAGGAATTTGTGAAGTATAATTTTGGTTGTACTTTTAATTAAAGAGGAATTAGTGAAGTATAAAATCAGATAAGTAGCTACGTACATATGACTGATTTACTTGAGATGGTAACATATATAAAATCAATTGTTTGTACTTTACTAGTGAAAAGTGAATCTGCGCATACAGATAATTTCGGTTACTACCAAATCCAAAAAAAAAAAAGAAGTAAAATGACAAATCTGCGCACCAACATGCCACACTTACTACTTCAAGCTAGCAGAATTCTTTTCATTAAATAGTTGCCTAGTTACATTTTAATTCATCAAAAGAAAAGAAAAAGATTTTGAAAAGTGCCAAGTTCATTTTAAGTCACCACCAACACTTCTCGCCATGCTGCCACCAGAACCCCTCTACCACTGGATTTGTAAACTTTACCTGACCAAACTTTAGCATTCGACTACTACTACACAATTTGCTTACACGGGCTTCAAATCCTACTAGTAACACATTGGCATTGCATTAGCACCATATGAGTGTAGGTTCTATAGGCTTTGAAAGCAATTTATCTCGCCTCTCTACCCTGTCCATGACATAATAACCATACCACCATCTGGGTCCAGCTTAGTTTATCAGTACCTGGCCTACTGCATGTTTGCCACATCTTTACTACTTACAGACGACTATCAATTCCACTGCATCCAGTTTCCAACTATATAATGACGTGGTAATAGAAAAGAAAGAACATCTGAGTAGTTTCATGCTATAAATGTTAGTGGAATGCAGCAATGATCAACTATTTGGCCATGATTGAACGTAGCTTTATTCTCATTTCTTGGTTAATTAAACCTATTTTGCAGAATATGTATATGTTGAGAGTAGACTATACTCTAGTACACTAAATTTCTGACATCGAACTTATGGCCATGTAAGCATGGCAGTATGATAAAATGTACGATGCCAGAAAAAAGGAGTCCCTAGTTATTTGCTATGTATACAGGAAAGAAAACAAGATACATGTTGCAAAATGACAACAAAAGCGGGAGTATAGAAAAAGGCAATCTAGCACGGTACATATGTTTTCAAGTACTATTTATAGCGGGCAGAGAAATTTGATCGTTGTAAACTAGTTAAGATTGCTCCTCAAACTTAAGTAGAAGTCACAGTGCAAATTTCCTCCGTATTTTCAAGTCATAATATAGCAAGATGGGTTCCTACCTGAAAGACATTATATAACTAGAACTGGCCCTGCCAATTTTTAAATGAAAAGACTGACAATTAGGAAAGTTGACAATGTAGCTTGTTCAGTTACACTATGTGCTTTGTTTGCCTAGTGTGTTATATGATAGACAGTGAGTAGTATCACTTAGGACAACACGGCAGGGTGTCGTTGATACTATGCCCTCACATTTGACCAACGGGCTTGTCTAGATAGTATGGTCTACCACAACACACCGTAGATCTCAAAGTGACAGCCAATTTGACATGGTGTAAATTAGCCATCTGCAGTCAGCACGAAATAAAAGATTTTGGATATACATAAAAGTCAGAAATATGAGTTGTTTTCCTCTTGCAATCGATCAATTAGTGGTGTCTCAATACTTATTAGCTTGCCATGAGATAAGGTGGAGGCCATGTCCATTCTAGCCAACTACTTGTCCTAAGAGGGGAAGAATACTGCGTGGATTTAATGCTCATCAACAGGGTGGACAGGATGTTCCAAGCATTGCGAAGAACGTGACGGTCAAATTACAATCTTGATTGAGACCTTTTGTGCAGGTGGTGTGCATTCTAATCAAGCTTTCCTAATGCTTATTAGCAGGGTGGCCTTGAATCGTGAGTATTCAAGGCTGTTAGCTTATAAACTGGATGTTCCAAGCATCGTCAGGAATCTGACAGTGTATACACATATTTTCATACATGAGGAACTGAAGATACAACAATGGAATGAGAGAAATTGACATGGAAGTTCCGTTGTGTCAAATTACATCTTGATTGACAAATAGATTCAAGAAAGGAGACTTTTTGTGCAGGTGTTGTGCATTCTAATCAAGCTTTCCTAAACCTGGAATTGTGCACGAACCCATAATTTAGTGGGGAAAAAAAAAGCCAAGCCTAGAGATCTGCCTACATCGTCGTATCAAGGCATAACGCTATGAAGGTGAGATACATAAGAGCAGGAACCAAATTTCTCATTTGAACAAGCTAAATTCCTAGGCATACCGTTAGAATTGAGAGAAGAGATGAAAGCAGGCACAAATGTAGATGGCGAGTTTTAAGCATAAATCAATCCAAAACCGTGTTGAGATTATGGAGCCGGCGCAATGCACCGTAGCTAGATCCGCAGTGACGCTGATATTCCAGAAAGAATGGAGGGCCTTTTTTCAGAAAAAAGATAGGTTTGTTTTTGCCTGGAAACCGAATTAGCAAGTCAGCCGCAGCATTGTAGTAGATTGGGTCACATACGTGATCTGCTTCTCGAGAAGGGGTCAGTTCTAGCTGCGGATTTAAAAATTGGCAGGGCCAGTTCTAGTTATATAATGCCTTTCAGGTAGGAACCCATCTTGCTATATTATGACTTGAAAATACGGAGGAAATTTGCACTGTGACTTCTACTTAAGTTTGAGGAGCAATCTTAACTAGTTTACAACGATCAAATTTCTCTGCCCGCTATAAATAGTACTTGAAAACATATGTACCGTGCTAGATTGCCTTTTTCTATACTCCCGCTTTTGTTGTCATTTTGCAACATGTATCTCGTTTTCTTTCCTGTATACATAGCAAATAACTAGGGACTCCTTTTTTCTGGCATCGTACATTTTATCATACTGCCATGCTTACATGGCAATAAGTTCGATGCCAGAAATTTAGTGTACTAGAGTATAGTCTACTCTCAACATATACATATTCTGCAAAATAGGTTTAATTAACCAAGAAATGAGAATAAAGCTACGTTCAATCATGGCCAAATAGTTGATCATTGCTGCATTCCACTAACATTTATAGCATGAAACTACTCAGATGTTCTTTCTTTTCTATTACCACGTCATTATATAGTTGGAAACTGGATGAAGTGGAATTGATAGTCGTCTGTAAGTAGTAAAGATGTGGCAAACATGCAGTAGGCCAGGTACTGATAAACTAAGCTGGACCCAGATGGTGGTATGGTTATTATGTCATGGACAGGGTAGAGAGGCGAGATAAATTGCTTTCAAAGCCTATAGAACCTACACTCATATGGTGCTAATGCAATGCCAATGTGTTACTAGTAGGATTTGAAGCCCGTGTAGTGTAAGCAAATTGTGTAGTAGTAGTCGAATGCTAAAGTTTGGTCAGGTAAAGTTTACAAATCCAGTGGTAGAGGGGTTCTGGTGGCAGCATGGCGAGAAGTGTTGGTGGTGACTTAAAATGAACTTGGGCATCACTTTTCAAAATCTTTTTCTTATCTTTTGATGAATTAAAATGTAACTAGGCAACTATTAAATGAAAAGAATTCTGCTAGCTTGAAGTAGTAAGTGTGGCATGTTGGTGTGCAGATTTGTCATTTTACTTCTAATTTTTTTTTGGATTTGGTAGTAAACGAAATTATCTGTATGCGCCTAGTCTATGTGTTAGCTTGTCGTCTAGTTTTATATGCATATTTCGCTAGCTTGGTCTTGGTGGCATATTTCTTATCCTAAAAATTGGAAACGATCTATTTTTGGAATCAGGTGCCACAGTTTCTAGGGATACATTTGGGACAATCCAGGTTGCCATCCAACCGTTGAGTACAGCCCATCACCGCGTTGATAAAGGGAGGCTCGGCAAAGTCTTTCTAGTGAGTTGCCAGAAGAGCGAGGTACCAAGACGAGAGTTAGATCTGATATAGTGACAGCTACCATGGCGAGGGCTGGTGGCATCACCAATGCTGTAAATGTTGGAATAGCCGCTCAGGCTGATTGGGAGAATCGTGAGTTTATCTCCCATTTATCACTCAATGTTCGTCGCCTTTTTGAGTTTCTTGTCCAGTTTGAAGCCACAACAAAAAGCAAGTTGCAATGCCTTAATGAGAAGCTTGATACCTTGGAGCGTCGACTAGAGGTGCTTGAAGTCCAAGTGAGCACGGCATCAGCTAATCCATCTGCCTTTTCTTAATTTGATGTGATACTGAATGGTTATGCTACGTGGATAACTGTATGTTGTAATTAACGTGTACCCAAGAGATGGCGTTCTCTTTAACACTCAAACAAACTGTTTTTGGTTTCAATATATATGCACTAAAATGAACGTCCTATCAATGAATCGTGTTTCGTGCCTCAATTGCAAGAGTAACAGTTTTGCCATTTTGTAGTAGCACACAATATATGGATAAAATATTAGTAAAACTGGATAGACATTTTATATGCTGATTGATTGCAGTACATTAATACAATAGTATAATATATGCATATGTACAATTTTGTATGCGCTAACATGCTCGATTAAAAGTGAATTAACAGTAGAAACAAGTATGTTGTATAACCGTAAGTGTAGTGTGATATGGAGGATTTTCCATATCTTATTTCAAAGTCGAGACTAATCTTTCTCCACAAAAATTAGACTAAAGGAATAAGAGTACACATGCATGCACCATTCTAGGTCAGACAAGCCTAAAGAATGGTATTCTGCATCTCTATAGACTATTGATTTTTTTTTAAAAATTAATTTTGACTGAAAGTAAATGTTTTAAGTCATGTATACATGCTTTTACTCCAACTTTGCCTAGTTTCAAAATGGGACCGCCACCTATATCAAAATGGGACTGCCACCTACATATGGAAAGCATAGCGCACAAAAGTCCAGAAAAAGGTTTAGAAAACATCTTGACAATTTTTCACAAAGACTAGAGAAAAGTTTAGAAAATATCTCGCGCAGACAGCAGTGCGCACTGACTCATTTTGTCTGGTCAAATTGGGCTTAGGGGGTGATTATTGGTAATTTTATATATTGTATATTTGATGCAATACAATAATAGTTCAAATAAGTATCAACAATCTTGTTTGAGCATGTTAAGCGGTATGATTTTATAACCCAAACAACCACAACACCACTTCCCATTGAAAAAACCAATTATAGTACTCAGTCCAACATACTCACGTTCTGCATGAGGAACCTTGTTACCAAGTGTAAGACTCCCGACCTAACTTAATGCTTGATTGTGCTTACTTAGTACAATGAGATGCTTAAACTTTAATCCAAAAGATGTTTTAAATCATGTGACAAGCTTATATTTTCATTTTAATTCCAATTTGACTAATGTTTGAACTATCTTACCATATATGTGTATGTTTTGGACTAGTTTGCAATTTACCCACAAGTGACTAGTATCTTACAAAATGTCACATGAAGAGCGTACATCTTGTGTTTTGATATCATGAGAGAGAAGAATATGATATGGGGAACCTTGTTGGAATCATGGATAATGGTGTGACATCATCATGTAATATTAGGGTTTCTAGGGTTTGCTTAGTTGATAAGTGTATAAATTAGGGTTTGAGTGTTGCAGACCTACACCATTTGAGGTGAGGGTCACAAACGAGATTCATGCATTGGAAGGCATGGTCGCGACTAAGACAACCTTGTGAGAGGTGGATCGAAACACCTTGTCTTCTAATGTCTCGACCATGTACAATGGTGACCTAGGGTTTCAACCTTGAAGTGTCTCGATCGAGACAAGAAGATGGTGATGTATCGACCAAGACAAGAGGACAACCAACCTAGTAGGTTGAGACATTGCTGGATAAACATTACCTTGGATATTTGCATGTTATTGGAGGAAAGATTATCTACTTGAAGGGCATGTGTCCCCATGATGATCTAATATGTTGACACCTCAAACACCTCTACTTCTATCCTCTTTGGGTATATAAACCATCCTCTTCACACACAAGCAATCTTTTTGGCCCTAAAGCTCTTTCTTCTACCTTGAGATTGCCCTTGGAGCTTCAAGAGAAAGGAAGGTCATATCTTGGACCTTAGGAGGCCGATCTATCTTGTTTTGTTGGAGATCTTTTGCTAGATCAACATCTTGGTGGTGATTTTGTGGAAGTTTCTACTCTTAGTAAGTGATCTCCTCTCTTGATCACATTTTCCCTCTCCTGGAACTTTCATCCTCTTCCTCCCTCATGAGGTGCGGACCATCCATGGTGGCTGTTTGAAAGGATGATTCTATCTCTTCTCCTTTCTCTTTTGGGTTCATCTTAAGTCTGATTTCCTCTATTCTTGAACTCCCTTGTGACCGTGATTTCTTCTTCCTTTTGGAGGTGATCCTTTGGCCAAAGTTGAAGGTTTGTCGAAGCTTTTGGAGCTTGGAATCTTGGGAGGTGCTTTCTCTCCAAACCAGGCGGATTTTATAACTATTCCTACCCCTATTATATGCAACCTTAAACTTGATCTTACTACTTGCTTTATAGATTCAGTATGCTTGAACAATAGTAAGTTTTGATCTGATTATATGTGCACAAGAATCTCGATTTCCTCCCTTTAAACATATCTCTTTCGATGATTTTCCATCATTACGTTTAGGGTTGTTGAACGCATTACAAAGTAGTGATGCTCACCCTGTGATGCTTGGTATTCTTGGTTGAATCACCTATTTAGATCGTGGATCAGATCTGCTAAGGGGTGGAGCAGGTGGTCGAGTCAGCTCTTAGACTTCTTCTGCGGTCGACACTCCTTGGTGAGTGGTTTCTATCGTGACGTGTAACGACCCCGCCTCCCGGTAACCCCCAATTAAAGGAGACCAGAAGGTCAGAGCCATTATCCAAATTAACAGGATCAAAGGTTTGACAAATAATCAATAACAATTATCAAATTCTACCATCTATATTGAAATCGGGTATAAATTAAAACTTTTTGCATACCTTTGAAAAACTTGGATTACTAATCTTCTATCCATATGAGAGATTATTCTAACTAATCCTCCTTGCTCATTACTCTTCATTTAATTCCACATATGCCACTTTACTGTTTGTTCTTTTCACTTGTACCTAAAACGCCGATAAACAAAACGTCGGTAAGCCTAAAGTTGGTATGTGGGGGAAACAAATAATGTGCAACTATGTTAACAACATAATCATTCAATTAATCAGTTAACAACCAAGATTATGTTTTAAGCTATACTGCGCAATCCTTACCTATCCCCCAACTCTGTGTTGTCCCTGTAGTGGACTTGTATGCTACCTCTCTTTTAGGTAGATTCTTACCCCCATGGTCCTACCTTACAAGTAGCCAATACATAGGGTAATAGAGTCGCATGGCACTACCCAAAGGTAGCCCAATATCTAACTCAAAGTGACTTGATGGTCCTACCCCATTGGTAGCCATGTACTAACTCATCCAATGACCTGATGGACCTACCCCATAGGTAGCCATGTACTAGGTCAACTATTAAGCCACAGAGGGGACCAGGATCTGAGCTAGTAGGCACATATCTTATGTGATAGTCATATCCACATTATAGTTTGCATGAATTAAATTCATCCAACAATTAATTCATGACATCAATGAAAACTTCAGAAAACCTTGGAAAACTAACTCGAGATATTCATAAGCGTAACCACATACCTGTTAAATAGACTCAAGTACAGGAATAATCCAAACAAGCAAGTAATCCAGAATCAAGCAAGCACACAATTCAATCCTGAAATTACATTCAATTCCTCTTTATCAAAATCTATCCAAACCATCTTGCTACTAATAGTTTCTATTCCTTTTTAAGGTTTCTTCCTCTTTTAAGGTTTACTTTGCAATTAGGGTTTTACTTCCCTTTACTCTTTTTTTAAACCCTAATTTTCTCATCTATCCTTTACGAAAGTTATTAAGGTTACCTTTTACAAACACATAACCTTAATTCCAGATTAATGCACAATTAACCATCAATTAAGTCCATTAAGCCTCTTTTACATTAAAGCTATCATTTTTATCCTTTTTAATCTATGACAAAGTCATTATGCTCGTTTATCATCAATTCATAGTTCATTATGCTCTATGAACGTTATTTATCATTAATTCTTCTTTTTATCCACTAGGAAACCCTAAGTCCACATTAAGAATATTTAACCACAATTAGGAACTTTTATACTCAAAATAGCTTAAAATCATCATATCTCGGCTTTATTTATGAATTCGAGCAATTAAAGCCATTAAGAGTCACAATGACTAATATTAGGGTTTCAAGGCCCATTAAAGCTCATTTATGCACATGGAACCCTAAATTAATGCAATTATGTGTAAAGTTCACCCTTATAGATCTTAATGTATCTTTTATAATCAACATGTTAATTTCAACTTTAATCATCCACATAACATTTCCCAATTCAATAATCATCAATGATTAAGGTTTTTCATTGATTAAACCCATAAAGATAACATCTTTATAAACTTTTTGAATTGAAAGTAAAATTAGGCATCAATTTCATTTTCATTGCATTCCTTGCATTTTTCTAATCAATTTTCATATACAACTTATTTTCACCAGAGCTATCAATCTTTTTCTATGATTTTTGCAAGTTAATTACTTTTAAGCCAATAAGAAGATGACACATCGATCAAGCAAAACTTACTTTAGTATCCGCGCAATAGTGGTTGATTACAATTCTACCCTTGAACCCTTCTCACGGCTGTCGGGGCAGGGGAGTCTTTTCACCCTGTCTTCTTCTACCTCGCGCAGTCCAGCACAAGCCCGCGGTCAATTCCATTGTTGACTTTGCGACTTGCTGCACCTGGGCGCATGGCGAGGGCATCCCCACCTTCGTTTCTCCTCCCTAAACTCGAAGCCTGCCGCTATTGCTCCTCGACTTGCCTGAATTGCTCGGACGGCAAAGCTCTTCTCCGGCGAGAAGGGCGGCCTGGTCAGGGTACATGTTGGGAGATCTTCACAATCTGTTTCTCTCATCAACTTGCCTTATCCACGCTGACTCATAGAGGGGTTCTGGGGCTATGCACATGGTGTGTAGCCCCCCCTATATATATAGGTCCTCATATGGCCTTTGAGAAGTCCCAAATTGGGCAAATCGTCCAGAGGCAACAAAACACAGGGAAACCAGGGGTAGATCAACTCAGATTGATCCCCCAGATTCTTTGGAAAGGTTTCTGAGTTTGCCTATGCATTCAAGTGCAAGAAAACTGCTTTGGAAAACTCTGCTTTTACGTTTCCAATTTTCCTTATCTGTTCTGCGGTAGGTGATGATCTCCTGATCATCGGATCTCGATCCCACGGTCATAAGCTCACACAATTCTTTTATTTTAGGGATTTTCAAAAATCCATATCTCCTAATCCGTTAAGCTTTTTGATCCCAAATTTTGAGGGAAAGTTCGTAATTACTTAATCTATCATCATGCCAAATTTGGGATCATTATCTAAAGATATCGGGTCCCTTTCTTTAGTTGCAAGTTATTACTCAATTATGTATATTTCTCAACTATTTTCTCTTTCCTTTGCCATTAAATTATTATTATGGGTTCCTTGAACTCAAGGAACCTTAATGGCTCGAAATCCCATCTTGGGAATATCCCTTAGCCTTTTACTTATCTTTTATCTATTTTCTTATTATCTTACTTATTTTCCTTAATTCTTTTTAAGGATTCCTCTTTATCTTTCCTTTCCTTTTTCCTCTTTGGCATTCCTTTTAATATTAGAAACCTCATGGATACGAAAATCCACCAAGGACAACTCAATTATGCCTCTTTCCACTTATTTCCCACATTTTATCATTGTTTTTAATTTCTTTCTTAATAGAGAATTATTTAATTGGTCTTTTCTTTTCTTATTGCTTTATCTTTGCAATTTTGGACTCCTTGGGACCTAAGGAACCCGAGAGGCACGAAATCCACCTTTGATTATATATTTCTACCTTCTAGAGGTTTCTACATTTTATTTTCTCCATTTCTTATCAATAATGGAGTTCCTTTTGTCTTTTCCTTGTTATTGGGCCCAATAGCCAATAAAGCCCACAAATAAACCAACAAGGCTATTTTAAACAAAATTCATGCATTCAATCAAAAGACATCATTATTTGTTCATTTATCTTTATTATGATAAATTACATTTATCAAATGAACCCAAAAATTGGGGTTGTAACATGACGTCCCCTAACCCTAAGTTGATAACTACCTTTCATCTAGCTTGCGACACAATGTCGTTGTATGGGTTGTTTAGACAGTTAATGGTTAACGTTGCAACTCTGATGGCTAAGTGTAGAGGTCGTAACACTTGACTCGAACTTGGTATCTGGCGAGACGTGATTGTGTTTGGGCTAGACACTTGGTTGTCAAGGTGGTAGCATCAAGTTGCATGATTTGGTCACAACACTGAGCTTAGATGGTCATGACACACCTTGGAAGGTTTCAGTCGTGATTCATTATGTGTTGCAGTCACGATGTTGCATTACTTGTCCCTGGTGTCGCGCTCGCGACGTCGTACTGCTAAGGGGTTGAGATGCCTGGAGTTGGTGCTAAGTGCAACGACATGCTATGTTGTGTTTTGGTCAAAACGTTTAGCTGGTCAAGACTAGGTTGAAGAGTATTGGTTGCAACACCTCTTGAGCCACGGTCGAAACGCCATGCTGGAGTTTTCCTGTGACGGGGTTGTGACGTTGTGCCTAGATGATGTCTTGGTTGTAACTAGGTGTAGATGGTGATCAAGGCCAAGTTGGAGTGTAACAGTCAACACACACATATGAGGTGATAGTTGAGACACCTGGGTTGTGTAGCGGTCACGACACCCCATACCTAATCAAGTCATGACGCCTCGTTGCTGGTTATGTCGACACTCATGTGTTGAAAGGTCGAGACACTTGTGTTATGAGGCGTTGAGTCATATGTGTTAAAGATGGATACATATAAGTATGAACATGGTCAGTACACAAGGTAATGGTCTACCTAAAAGTGTTGTGAGTATGAATGGCTAATCATCAACCATAATGCTTAATTCTCCTATAAAATGGGGAGTCATGAAATTAGGGTTTACAGGTGGTATGTGTTGAATCTAGGGCTCTAGAGGGGGGTGAATAGAGCTTCAAAATTCTCACAAGAATAGTTAGACCTTCAAATTACATCAATTGAAATGAAATGCTTAAGAACAATTTGAAGTCCTATCTAAGAAAGCATAGCAAGGATGAGAGAGATTCAAGCATACACTTGGATAAGGTAGTTAGAGTGGTTCCAATCTCCAAACTAGGAG
Source organism: Alisma plantago-aquatica (assembly GCA_963693085.1). NCBI lineage: Eukaryota > Viridiplantae > Streptophyta > Magnoliopsida > Alismatales > Alismataceae > Alisma > Alisma plantago-aquatica. Next base: position 545,090,226 of record OY856412.1, on the reverse strand, counting down.
ATCGTCAATCCACTATCTAGAGAGGTCAACCTCTAGGACTTTGCAACCTATGTATACTTATATTCCATCATAAGTGATACAAGGAGACCACCATACATCCAAGGACTTACCTACTCAAGACAAGAGTCTTTCACCTACACAAGGACTTACCCACTTGATCAAGATGTCTTTAGCCTTCAACAAGGACTTACCCACATTTGCATCAAGTCTTTGTCCTTGAAGGAAGTGCCCACTCTTCTTGAATCTTCGCCTTGCCCTTCTCCTTCACATGGAGAAGATCTTCAACCCTTCTTCAACCTTAAAGATGAACAACAACTTCACCTTCACTCGGAGAAGCTCACTTCAACCTTTGCTCTTTGAGAAAGGGGATTGGAAAGATGGAAGGAATGAGAGCTTTACAAGATAACACGGAGGTAGATCTCATACAACATGCTTAACTCACTCATAATCATGAAATGATTTATAAATGAGAGAGAGAAAGGGGCTCAAAGGGTTGCAACACACTCAACTATAGCAAGGACCAAGGATGTCATGAATGAGCAAACTTGGAATGAAGTCCAAATGGTCCTATTTATAGCTAGGGATGTTCCTCTGAGTGTGAGATCACTTCAGAATGAAAAATAGCCATTTTACAACTTACGACGGATCTATTTTCATTTCTAACAACTCTTCAATGGTTGGAATCACTTTTTCTACATTTTACATACAGTACATTCAGTCGAGTTTCAATAAAGGTAACTTGACTGATCCACTAATTGACAAATCCAATTTTCAAGCTATCGGTCGAGTTTGTCCTAGAAAACTCGACCGATGAGTCAAAATTAGTTTTAATAGTTTTAGTCAGTGAGTCGGTCGGTCGAGTTCTGTGAGTGTACAACTCTACTGATTGACCCATTTCCAAAAATCCATCACTGGTCAGTCAAGATCCAAACTCAACCGATAGAGTTGTTGTGACAAACTTTTTAAAATGGTTTATGAGTGACCAAACATTGGAATTAAGTGTCCCTGGTTTTTTCTCATCTTAGTTACATGTCATATCATCAATATAAGTGATTAAAAAAATATATTCTAAGGTGGTTTGGAGTGATTTCCAAATCGCACACTTGCATTGCTTTTGAATTGAACTTGGACAAGATAGGGCTTGCGTAATTTGATCCTTTTCATGTACCTAAAGCCTAAAATCAATCTTAAATAAACATATTAGATGCACATGAATGGAATGGTTAAGTCATTATCAAAATATGGACAATGTATAACTCTCAAGTCAATTATCTCCCCCTTTTTGATAATGACAAATCATTCCCTAATCATATTAAAAAGGATATGTAAAGTTATACCTTAGCCTTGTGAATTGCAAGGGATTCAAAATTTTAACAATGTGAAGTGCTCCCCCTCAATATATTCTCACTCCTACCTACATAGTTAGTCTTTATACACACATATATACTATATGGTCCTTTAGCAAGTCACACGATAAAGAATATATTGAACAAGAAAAGGATTACATAAGCAATAATGGAAATATGGTTGAGCTTCAAAACATTAAAATCCCCCCCATTTTGACATTATAAAAAAGGAAAGGAGGGTAGAAGAGCACAAAAAAGTCTTCTCCAAGCACAACCAAAACATACATCCATAAGACAAAACATGCAACCTCAAAACACACAACAAACATAGACTAGAGAGAGAGACAAGCAATCCATGTCATAATCAAAATATGGGTAACATACCACCAACTGATGAGATATAGTCAACCAAAGAGTAAGTTTACATATGATTAATATTACAACATTGAAAGCATGTTTTCAAAAACAACTGCAATCCAAAACAATGAAAACAATATGATGATAGAAATAGTACATCTCAGATAATGTGCCTAGATGTTTTTAGTACAAAATAGTCTAGAAATATATATATGATAAGTATGTACAGAATAAAAACTAAAACATATAAACATCTAGGCTATCTATGTCCAAAACATCATCATCATCTTCATCAACATCATCACTAGAAGCTTCAGGCTTGTAGTCATCATCCTCATCTGAAGGTGCAACATAGATAGCAGCTTCATCTCCATCACCAGATGCACCAACAAATCCATCATCAAAACCATTTGAACCATCCTCGCCATCATCCTCAGATGCCTCCTCATCAGCAACAACAACTTCCTCATTAGTCTGGTCTGGAATCTCCTCATCGACAGAAGGAACAAAACCATGATCGGGCCACATGGCATTCTGCTCAGCCCAAGACATACCAAGGTCATGCAACTATTGGGCTTGAGGAAAAGTAGGAGCAGAGGTGCCAAGTCCTGCAAGAAAGGTAGCTATAGGACCGGCATGAAGAGGTAGCACTCCAGGGGTAGATACACCAACAACAGAGGGTGTAGTAGAGGAAGAAGCAGGTGGAGGGGTTGGGTAAAAATGATTGTATGCATAGGATGCATAATAACCTCCTGGGTACGACTGGTAGACATGGTAAGGATGGGGACAAGAAAGGTTCATGGTAGACATGATAGCACAGAGATCTCGATGCATATGTTCCTAAACCTAAAGGTTATACACCTGTTGATGCATCATGTAACCCATGATGGTTTCATATGATACATGAAAGGAGACATGGGCATGTCGGGATGGCTGATGTGGTCGAGGTGCCTGGGTGGAGGTGGAGGCTCCGGGTGTGGTAGAAGAAGGGGTAGGTACACTCTTCTAAATTGCGGTCTCACTGATACAAACTCCGTTTCTAGTAGGTTTGTAATGAAGGTCATGAAAAAGAGACTTTCCAATGACAGATTGAAACATACCACAAATCAGGGATGGGTAGGGTGGGTGGGTTCCACATGTTCTTACTAGAGCCGAAGCAGGGCATGTGACAAAGAATATATTGAGACCACTTGACTCTGATGTTCATCAGGATACATAACATAATCACTACGGTATTCTCTGCAATCTCAATTTGATTTTTCTTTGGATGAATATTGCAATTGACTACCAGGTTGAGAATGTGGTTCTTCATGTCTAAGGCATAGGAGGGAAGGGTAGACTTCTTCCTCTAGGGAAATCAAGACTTCTTCAAGAATTTATGTATGTCAGGGAGTGTGATAGAATATTGCTTGTAGAAGGCCTCAGGATCTAGGAGGTCAAAATACTCGGGGTAATCCTTCCTCCATGTGTCGGTCACCTCAGTCAGAGAAAAAATATTCAAGATATCCTCTGAGACTTGGAATTTCTTCCCGACAATCATGAAAGTAAGAATGACTTGACTATTTGGTGAGGGTACAAGAGTGTCATAATTCCATTGCAAATTAGCATAGAATTTGTGGAAAACTTTAATGCTTGTGATGGAATTGTTGCAGAATGCACGTTCAACACTTAGGGATGAGAGGTGATGGTCGTACAATAACTCAGCAACCTGATCAATGACATTTTTTCTGTGTGGGCGTGGCTCAAATAAGACACGAAAAGGGAAAGGGTTCCTAGGATGGAGCTCCTTGTACCTATTTAGAGCATTATTTGAGACAAAGAAGGGTTTTACATCACATACCATGAATTAGGGTTACTCATGTCATTACCCTAGATTCATATCACATTATCTTCCTAAATTAGAGTTTCTCTCAGAATTGCCCTAATTTAGGATTTGAGTTCATCAATTAACTCAATTAGGGTTTCATGATCTCTTTACCAAGGATCATACCCTTATTATACATCACACTCATTTTGAATGTGTTAGTCTTGATTACTACATGATTATCTTACATGTATAAATCTCTCTCTCATCCTCTTCTAGGATGTCCAGAAGATTTGATCAATTGAGCCTTCAATCCCATGAGTATTCACATGAATTGACCAATTGAATCTTCAATTATATAAGATATCCAAACAGATTAATCATATTGGACCTCAAACGGTCTTGCTTACATAGACCCTAAACGGTCTTAGATACTCAAAGTTCAAACGGTTTGAAACTGTTTGGGCACATTGCCCTTGAAACCGTTTAAGCAATCATTGGCTTGAAACCGAATGAGCTAGAAAGTGTTGAAACCGCATGAGCTTGGGTCTCCAAACGGTTTGGGATCGTTTGGTCCCAAACGATCTTGAGACCTTTTGGACTCAAACGGTCTTGAGACCGTTTGGTCCAAACCCTCTCAAAACCGCATGGACCAGAAAGTCCTTTCAACACCTACACGATTCATGATTTCAATGGATGATCCAATTATCAATTGAGTCCTTGATCACTTTATTACTTGATCTATTGAATCAACCTTCAATTAGGTTTTTGAACCCAATTAATCTAGGATTTCAACTCAAGGAACCTTCAATTAGGGCTTTGAACCGAATACCCATCAATGTTCAACATTGTGGAATTGATTCCATTGCAACTAATGAATCATCATTAAATTTTTGATATGGTAAGACCCCATACGGTCTTGAGGTCGTTTGGATGACCTCCAAATGGTCTTGAGACCGTTTGCCTTATCCTATCCTTGGATTTTGTGAAATTCCATTAGGGTTTAGATCATTAGATTGATCAACAAATCATCACTTAATTGCATTTTGATTTGGTATATTTAGACCTTCAATTACTCATCCATACTTAACCATAGACCTACAAACGGTCTTGAGACCATTTGGGTGACCTCCAAACGGTCTTGAGGCCGTTTGGGCTCAATCACCCAAAAATCTAAATTAACCAAATTGAATTTCAGCACTTAATCCAATTAGGGTTTTCCAATTGATTAACCTTCAACTGATGAATCCTTTGGAATTAATCCATCAAATTTGATGGGTCATCAACCATCAATATTAGCATCAATTTCTCCAAATGGTCAACCCTGGTCAACTTTCCCAAACGGTTTGAAATCATTTAACTTCAAACGGTTTGATGAAACTGTTTGCTTTCAAACGGTTTTGTTGAAACCGAATGAGCAACTTGCTTGAAACCGAATGAAGTACAATTTCTTTGGGAAATGTGTTCAAGATGATGTCATCATCATATACATTCATCCCTGAAGATCCTAGTACTTCTGATTTCATGGAATTATCAATTTCAACCAACAATTAATCAAGATGATGAAGGAATCAACGAAATTGCAAGATTAATACTTGAATAACAATGTAAAGGGGTTCAAGTTATAAAACTCGCCTCCAATTGAGCTTAAAATCTTCAACCTCCACGTATTTAATGGTGAAAGCAACTCCTTCAACCATCCCAAGCTCGACCTCAAGTTTTGAGTGAAAAGGAATGGCTAGAAGTGAAGATTGAGTGAAGATAAGAAGAAATCAAGCATTTATTTTCGATTTCCACCATGGATTCAAGGTGAAAGAGGGTCAAAAAGCTTACCAACAGGTTGGGGCTCGTTCTCCTCTTGCTCCCAAGCTCCCAAGGTCGTTTTGCAAGCAAATGGTGGGAGTGAATTCGAAATTCCCCCTTACTCTATGGATAAATGAGCTTATATGCAATTTTTATTAAAAATTCAATTAGGAGAGAGAAAGTAGGAATTATCTCTCCCTTATCCTTGCCACTTGCCCCCTTCCCTTCCTTAGGGACTAGGCTATCCTATTTGCCTCTTATTACTCTCAATTATACATAATTTAAAGAAAAGAAAATTAAGCACCTTAATCCATTTAATAGTAATATCCATACGTGAGTGGATATTTCTTTTTCTTATAATAATGTGAGTGGGTTTTTCACCTCCTTGAGATATTTCGTGGCCCTTGCAAGGCACAAGGACTTCCACACATATCTGAATTCAACCATTTCAATTTTGGTTGAAAGGCATTTCAATTAATATATTTATTTTTGCATTAAATTGAATCAGGGTTTCAATTATGCTTAAATCTTGATTATTTGAATGTCAAGATTCTCTTTCCTCCAAAGTAATTTAAATGAGATGCCCCTCTTATTTTATTTGCTTTAGATGATGCCAAGAAACATTAGGGACCTTATTGAAGTGGTAATTTGCATATTGAACCCTAGATTTTGGATAAATTGCACATTAAACCAAAACTAAGTTTTAATGCACATACATTGCTTTATCAGCTCTTTCTTGGTACTCAGGCTTCCATAAGCCATACCTCTGCATCATTTTCACTCTCATGATGCTTCAACACATGAGGAACATATTATCATGCACAATTTGCACTTAAACCCCTCAACTTAGGTAATTTGCACATTAGTCCAAAACAAGCAAAACATTGATTTCAACAATATTAAAAAAGGACTAGAATTGCAACATAAGTGCTTCTTGAGCCCTAATTACTTTTTACAAGATAAGATTAAGCATATCATCATCTTTCTTAATTAAAACACCTAGGGTTAAAGCACAACCCATGTCAGAGATGTTACAGTTTTGGCCACGGCTTGGAGGCGCCTCGCGTGCGCCAGGGTAGGGCGGAGGCAACAACACCCTCCCTGGTAGCCGTCGAGGTCAACAGAGGGAAGGGGGAGCCGCGCCCTTGGCAGCTAGGGCGGCAGTAGACGTCGGAGCGAGGGAGAAGATGAACCAGGGCGCACTGGACGGTTCTACCCTCGGGGTATCAAAGAACGGGCTACTTAAGTGGAGGGCAAAATGGTCTTTTCGAAATGTTTTCAAGTTGGGCGAGTACGTTGCATGGATCGAGCGACATGGCATCCTCCCATTGGTCTGAGTAAGTAGATTTATTGCAAAATTCATAACTAAATAATCGTAGCTCGGATTGGTACGTCTCATAAAAATGAGAGGAATCCAATAAAAATATATTTAGAAGTTGATTCCTCTTGCAATTTGAAAAGTAGTGTAAGTTATCAACTTTAATGAATTAAAGATTAAGAAAATCTATTTTGAGATGATTAATATATTTAATCAGGTTTAATGGATGATTAAAGTTGGTATTAACCTGTTAATGATAAAAAGGAACATTAAGAACAAAAAGGATGGACTTTCCACATAATGAGTTTAATTTAGCAGTTCATGTGCATAAATATACTTTAATGGGCCTTGAAACCCTAATATTTGTAATGAGACTCTTAATGGCTTTAATTGATCAATTTTATGATTAAAGTTGAGATAAGATGACTCTAAGATATCTTGAGTATAAAGGTTTCTAATTGTGGATAAATACCTTTAATGTAGAAATTAGGGTTTTCTAATGAATAAAGGTAGAATTAATGACAATTAGAATTTATATGTGAATTAGACCATAATGAACTATGAATTGATGATAAATGAGCATAATGATCTTATCATGGATTAAAAGGATTAAAATGGTAGCTTTATTGTAAAAGAGGCTTAATGGACTTAATTGATGATTAATTGTGCTGTTTCTGAAATTAAGGTTATATGTTGTTAAAAGGTAACCTTAATAACTTTCATGAAGGATAGATGAGAAATTAGGGTTTAAAAGAGTAAAATGAAGTAAAAACCCTACTTGCAAAGTAAACCCTAAAAGAGGTAGAAATCCTAAAAAGGAATAGAAACCTTAAGTAGAAAGATGGTTTGAATAGATTTTGATAAAAAGGAATTGGATGTGATTTCAAGATTCTTGTACTTGCTTAATTGGATTTCCCCTCTTGGTTGATTCTGTCTCAAATCTGCCTGACAGGTATGTGGTTATGCTTATGAATATCTCAAATTAGTTTTTTGAGGTTTTCCGAAGTTTTCCTCGATGACTTAAATTAAACTGTTGGATGAATTTAATTCATGCAAACTATAATGTGGATATGACTATCACTTAAGATATGTGCCTACTAGCTCAGATCCTAGTCCCCTATGTGGCTTGATAGTTTGACCTAGTACATGGCAACCTATGAGGTAGAACCATCAGGTCATTGGATGACTTAGTACATGGCTACCAATGGGGTAGGTCCATCAAGTCACCTTGAGTCATGGATTGGGCTACCTATGGGTAGTGCCATACGACTCTTTAGCACACCATGAGTTAGGGATTGGGCTACCTATGGGTAGTTCCATGCGACTCAACCCTAGATATTGATATACCTGTTAGGTAGGATCATGTGGGGTTTAATGGGGATCTACCATGAGGAAGGTAGCATCCAGGTCCACTACAAGGACATCACAGAGATAGGGGATAGGTAAGGATTGAGCAATATTGCTTAAGACGTAATCTTGGTTGTTAAATGATAATTGGCTGATTACATTGTTATCATAGTTGTACGATTATTGTTCCCCCCCACATACCAGCTTTATACTGACCGACGTTTTGTTTATCGGCGTTTTAGGTACAAGTGAAAAGAACAAACAGTAAAGTGGCATATGTGGAGTTAAATATGTATTAAAGTTCAAAGGAGGATTAGTTAGAATAGACTCCATGTGGATAGAAGTAGATATCCATGTTTTTGAAAAAGGTATGAAAAGTTTAATGTTATTACAACCTTTCAGTTTAGTTTGGTAGAATTTGTTAATTATTATTGATTATTTGTCGAATCTTTGATCTGGAAATTGGGATAACGACTCTGACCTCTTGGTCTCCCTTAATTGGGGGTTACTGGGAGTCGGGGTCGTTACATACACCCATTTAACTGATCCCCAATCAACTCAAATTGCCTTTTTTGTCTAACAACTGCTTGTGTGGAAAATGCTAAAAAACCCACATGCCATATTTTTCTCTCTAGTTGACTTATCATTCACGGTGGATGACATGCTTAGGAATTTAACTCGTTGTAATTAGAAAATCTTGTTCCCACTCTTATGTATCTCATCATTACTTAAGAACGTTAAGTCTTGATAGGATGATGTGCGTGACTATTTTTTCACTATATAGTGTGTTCATATAGAGTTCCAAGGTTACAAAAGTTTGATTAGAATGGACACCTCCTACACAAAAGGTTTTATTTACTAGATCTATTTATCAATTAAGGTTGTAATTTGGCTCAATGAAGCAACCTTTTTAGTTTCCCTCATCCAATTGTATCTTCAATTCCTCATGTATGACAAAACATTTCTTCACTTTTAGATTCATCACAATGTCTGCAACATCTTGTTTATTAGCTATCAACCATCACTACTCATGACTTATACCCACCTTACTTATGAGCATAACTAAGCATACATCGATATACACAATATTCTTCCCATTTGTACACGTAGTTGGCTAGAAAAGACATGGCCTCCACCTTTTCTCATGGCAAGCTAACAAACATCGAGATACCACTAATTGATCATCGTCGTATCGCCAGAAGTCATGTGCAAATTTTCATTTTAAGAGGAAAACAACTTATCATTTTTAAATTTAATCCTACCTAGTCTTATATTTACCCCAAAATCCACCCTAAAAAAGTAATTATGTGTTTCCACGACCAAGATTAAAAGAAATGTGTCTGAAATAACATCCTCGAATAGAAAATGTAGATCCACCTAGAGTGGGGGGAAACCCCTCTCAAACACTACTACATAATTCGATAAAGCCAAAGGCTAAATCCTTGACCAATAGATGTGAATCCCTAGTCAATAGGTGGTGGTCAAGGTCAATCCCTGACCAACGTACCCTCGGCAAAAGTTTGGTGACTAATAATGGTTAGTCAAGTCATATCCCTGACTAATAGAGAAGAAAACCTTGAGCATCTATTTCGAGGACAAAAGAGTGTATCCCATGTTAACAACTTATATCCAAGTAACATATTTGATCAATATGCAAAATAATGTCATTGCAATTTTAGTACATCCATATTATATATATATATATATATATATATATATATAATAATAATAATAATAATAAAAGAGTAACTCTGTACAAAATATACAACAAAATCGTGAGTATGTACACGATGTCAAAAAAGTAACTATGGTGAACAGAAAGTAACTACACGAATAAAAGAGTAACTCTGTACAAAATATATAACAGATATATATAAGGACGAGTTTTTTGATTTTGGAGGGGCAAATGATATTATTTTTGGCTAAAATTTTTTGGAGAGCTAGACAAAATAGTCCTCTACAATTGCGAAAAAATTTTGAAAAACAATGGTCGGAAGGGTGGGCGGGTAGCTACCCGCACGGGCAATAAAGATGGGCCATATATATATATATATATATAAGATTCAAAACATTACAAATGATAATCTACTTATTATCCATTAGAAGACCATAAATTGAGTTTAACACATGGGAACTTTTCATTCAATTTTCTATTATACAGTCAACATTCAAAACACATGATTGGAGCATCAGTTTCTCTCAAAAAGATACATAGTATCTACTAAAATCATTTTGACCTAGAATTCATACAAATCGTATTGTTTTACATTTGTTTCTGACTAACGTTTGTACATGAACACAAGAACAAGTTGCATCTTGCATTTTCCTAAAATTACTTCTGTTGCTTCCACGGTAAGGCTTTTCTCTAGCATTTACATAAATCCTTCTATTTTGTCGAGTAATTTCAACATCTTGCATCATAAAACGATATTAGAATTCTATATTTTATGTCTTACAAGTTTGAATCATGAAGATTTTATATGGAACAAAAGTAGAACGTGCATGAAATATAATTATTATTAAAAAATGAGAATTATCACATGTGTAAAGTCCCACAAAATTTTTATGCAATCTATCGCCACATCAAATATTTCATCCATAGAGTGGAATGGTGTTCCTCATCAATCTACTATAGAATCACAATCAAAAGTGTCAGCTCGACATATTCGTCATTTAGGCAAAATTACAATCAAAGATTCACTTTCCTATATTTTGTGTCGTCAAACTAGGCACAATATGAAAGTCTATAAATAAAGCAATGTTGAAAGCTATCTTCTAACATGACTTTAATATATATTGAAAATTTACTATAGATTTACCTATATGTCCGTGCATGAGGACTTGGCATAGCACACACTTATCTGCATATAACAATAAAATCTAATTATTTATAATTTTTCATCACTAGCAACGACATAGCTTATTAGATAGAAAAATGATTAACTAAATTAGCATGATAGAATAAAGAAACTTATACTTCCGCAATGTATCAATGTAGTACAAAAGAGTAGAAAAGATGGCCTTACATATTTTTCTCGAGATCTCCCATAAAGTAGATCTCGTAATTAATATTGGTGTCTGTATTGTTTGGGAATGTGCACTTTCACTATTATATCTTGTAGATGTTGACAACCAATCTGCATCAGATATACTTGAGATGTTAACAACCAATCTACATAAGATATACTTGATCGCTAATGATATAAAATGCAACTGGAAAACACATTGTTCAATCATTTCAGCACAAGGTTCGTCATCGTCAAAAAGTATGTTAAAGATTTAATTATTCAACCAAAGTCTGTATAAAAATTCACATTGTTGATTATGCAATGGACATAATTCTATGACGTTGAAATAAATACGATATAATAATCCACACTCTATTGATTATGCAGTGTACGTATCTACTCGTATTTCTTACTATCTCATGTCTTGGTACATAAAATTTTAAACCAGATCATTCAGAGAAATGGAACTATATATTCATGTAATTGCTAGCTTCCTTAGGGAACTTATGCATATATTCATACATCAAACAAATAAAAACTTCTATACCAATTATCTAAGAAGAGCCCTATTAATTATCAACCTTAATACTCTGTCAGAGAAAGATTAAGCTCCACGGTATGAGGTTCTTTTAGAACAAATAAGTTCTAAACTTGAAACCACATTTTTAAATTGTTGCTCGCTTTCAAAAACTAACCCCAAATCAGAATACAATATAGAAAAGTATGTTACCAACTGTTAAAGAAGACCACTTACTCTTCACGACGATGATGAATGCAACATACAACTCTTCAAACAGTTGCAGATTTACAAACAAAGTATACGACACCGACTGCCGACCCCTAATGGAACATACCATTATATAGAACAAAGATAACTTGTAAACGAACAAAAACCTAGCACATATGTTCCCAACTAAAAGATGTGAACAATCAGATTAATCTCATCGAGGAGGCAATGGTTAGGAAAAGGAGTAGTCATGGATAAAAGAAAGAAGAAATTAGCAATGAGAAACTCACTCGGATGCAACAATACAATTGCCTTTGTAACTGGTTGTCGGAGGTTTCATTCTGCGGGCGGAAACTAATGGGTGGAACTGAATGCGTGAAGAATCAAAACCCTACGCTCAGCAAGATGGGAAGAAGGGGGCGGCTAGGAGCGCGAGGGCGAGGTTCCGTGAAAATGAATCGTCAGGTTTTAATTATGAGACAAAACTGCAGCGAGGTTTTGGCGGAGGGAGGGAATTATTGAGAGAGGGAAAAATAAAATTGGTCAGGGATTAGTCTTCCGAGTGAAACTAAATTTGATCAGGACCTTTATCCCTGACCAACAATGTCTAGCAATGTCATTTAGCTACTCTTTTGCAGCACATTTTCCAGCAATCCTAAGCGGCATCCAAAGTGCCGGACAAATGCTTTGCCAAACTTCAACGCCTGGCCGGACGTTATTGTTTGTACATGAAACATTAAAACGGTAGCTTTGGTATCTATTTTATATATCTACATGAAAACCGCGCCATCAATGGAACATGAGGGATGGCAACAAATCCTATTTACCATCACCCGACCCACCCCACCCCACCCCACCAAATTTGTGAATCCATCTACTGAGATTTTGGATGGTTACTGGGTTTCGATGTCTTCGTACTTGAGTCATCTCGGTCAAAGAGGGTTCCTCACCATCTTGGCGATCATCCACCTATAATAAACAGAAAATGAGAAGCCAACACAGATCTATCACGTGCGACAGAGAGATGGTGCTGATGATCTGATCCTAAGGGAGGAGCAAGGGTCAGGTCTCCTAGCAGCTGCTTCCTTCTTCTCATGGGCAAGTAGATATTACTTGTTAGAATCTGAGCTAATCAACTCCAACTCCACTTCCCAGACATCCCTCTCTCCCTCAGTTGCCCACCCCTTTCCGGTCCTCCCGTCCGTCACCCACTGACTCCATCTCTTCCGCTTTTCGCCCTTTGTACTGAGCAGTTGCTGGCTGCTGCCAACTGCTAGCTAATGGAGCCAATGTTTTGTAGGGTCTCCATAGATGAAGAGAAAGTCGGTTGCGCAATAGACAGGGAACAATAGTAATCGGTTGTATTACTCTAATCGGCACGTTGCTGGGTCTCGACTTTTACTTTGCGTAACATCCTTCCACATTCAGAACCATCAAGTATGATTCAATCATTCACCAACTACACCCATTTAATTGATCCTCAATCAACTCGTCTTTTTGTTTAACAACTGCTTGAATGGAGAATACCGAAAAACTCACACGCCATGTGTGTTTTTTTTCTAACTAATTTACCATTCTTAATTGTTTAGATTACTATATTTGTGAAAAAAACTGATTATATGTTTAGAATCTAATGAACATGCATATCTCACCGGTAGAAATCTAATGTGCGTCGTGCGTCTCAAAATCCAGAGTTTTTTTTTAACTCTTCTTGTGGTTACGTCTGGTAAAAAGTGGAGGGACAAGAACTATCGGCCCAATAGAGATAGATGACCTAACGGGCCAACCTGTTGTGATGGGTCCGTTGATTGATGGTCCGAAATGGGGAAATTACATGCATCCCCCTTTTCTGCAACAAGAACCCGTTTCAGACCCACTAACGACTTCCGCTCTCACCTTTACCGTCCCACCACAACCCCGCCACGTCCGCCGCCCGCCGCTTGCTCCTATCGGGCCTGCTCGGGGCTGGGCGCGACCTCCGCGACCAATTAACTCGTAGAGGAGCCGCCGGTGGTGTCATACGGGACGTCCTTGCAGCTGACAAGGAACTCGACGCTTCCGGCTATGGAGCTTCTCTCCTCAAATAGGTGGCAGATGGAATCTCCGCTCCGCTAGCCATCTTCTGACCGTCGTGGATCTCAGAAATCAGCAGAGCCAGAGATCGGTCGTGCTTGGCGAAGGGAGGAGCAACTCACAGTGGTATCGCGGGTAAGAATCCACCTCGATCTTCTTCTCCTTGGTGATGGAAAGGTGCTTGCCGATTTTGTTCATTTACCCCAATCTATTAGATTCAGATCTCATCCTCTCAATATCCTTCGCAGTTTATCCATTCTGGGAAGAGATCAACGAGTTGTACTTCGTCATTATCAACAACTTCTACTCTTCTGCTAGCTGCTGGCTCGGCTTCCGGAAATAAGTGGCTCCGTGGGCGACTATCCATAGCTAGCGGCGATCAACAATTATTCTACTCTGGTACATAGACTGCAGGTAAGTGTACTGAAAACTTTTCCTCTTAATGTTGGGTTTTTGTATTGTATCTGCATCGCTCGTCTGTTGCTTCTCATGCGTCGGGGTCAGCTGTTCCAGGCTACAGTTGGGTTGGGAAGAATTAATGGTGCTATGCACTTGAACGCCAACCAATGCTTGGCTCTCCATGCGCAACTGGTGGGGATTTCCCATATGCAGCAGCAGTCTGCTCCTTAGGCGCAAGTAATGTCAGTCAAATATATAGTATATAACTACTGGCATTTGAGACCTTTACTTTTAATTAGTATATATTACAGCTGACCGCAGCATGAATTGCATTGCCTTAGCATTTTACTTAACTTTCACGATGTGGATATATATGGATGCAAGTTACAGAGGAATTTGTGAAGTATAATTTTGGTTGTACTTTTAATTAAAGAGGAATTAGTGAAGTATAAAATCAGATAAGTAGCTACGTACATATGACTGATTTACTTGAGATGGTAACATATATAAAATCAATTGTTTGTACTTTACTAGTGAAAAGTGAATCTGCGCATACAGATAATTTCGGTTACTACCAAATCCAAAAAAAAAAAAGAAGTAAAATGACAAATCTGCGCACCAACATGCCACACTTACTACTTCAAGCTAGCAGAATTCTTTTCATTAAATAGTTGCCTAGTTACATTTTAATTCATCAAAAGAAAAGAAAAAGATTTTGAAAAGTGCCAAGTTCATTTTAAGTCACCACCAACACTTCTCGCCATGCTGCCACCAGAACCCCTCTACCACTGGATTTGTAAACTTTACCTGACCAAACTTTAGCATTCGACTACTACTACACAATTTGCTTACACGGGCTTCAAATCCTACTAGTAACACATTGGCATTGCATTAGCACCATATGAGTGTAGGTTCTATAGGCTTTGAAAGCAATTTATCTCGCCTCTCTACCCTGTCCATGACATAATAACCATACCACCATCTGGGTCCAGCTTAGTTTATCAGTACCTGGCCTACTGCATGTTTGCCACATCTTTACTACTTACAGACGACTATCAATTCCACTGCATCCAGTTTCCAACTATATAATGACGTGGTAATAGAAAAGAAAGAACATCTGAGTAGTTTCATGCTATAAATGTTAGTGGAATGCAGCAATGATCAACTATTTGGCCATGATTGAACGTAGCTTTATTCTCATTTCTTGGTTAATTAAACCTATTTTGCAGAATATGTATATGTTGAGAGTAGACTATACTCTAGTACACTAAATTTCTGACATCGAACTTATGGCCATGTAAGCATGGCAGTATGATAAAATGTACGATGCCAGAAAAAAGGAGTCCCTAGTTATTTGCTATGTATACAGGAAAGAAAACAAGATACATGTTGCAAAATGACAACAAAAGCGGGAGTATAGAAAAAGGCAATCTAGCACGGTACATATGTTTTCAAGTACTATTTATAGCGGGCAGAGAAATTTGATCGTTGTAAACTAGTTAAGATTGTTCCTCAAACTTAAGTAGAAGTCACAGTGCAAATTTCCTCCGTATTTTCAAGTCATAATATAGCAAGATGGGTTCCTACCTGAAAGACATTATATAACTAGAACTGGCCCTGCCAATTTTTAAATGAAAAGACTGACAATTAGGAAAGTTGACAATGTAGCTTGTTCAGTTACACTATGTGCTTTGTTTGCCTAGTGTGTTATATGATAGACAGTGAGTAGTATCACTTAGGACAACACGGCAGGGTGTCGTTGATACTATGCCCTCACATTTGACCAACGGGCTTGTCTAGATAGTATGGTCTACCACAACACACCGTAGATCTCAAAGTGACAGCCAATTTGACATGGTGTAAATTAGCCATCTGCAGTCAGCACGAAATAAAAGATTTTGGATATACATAAAAGTCAGAAATATGAGTTGTTTTCCTCTTGCAATCGATCAATTAGTGGTGTCTCAATACTTATTAGCTTGCCATGAGATAAGGTGGAGGCCATGTCCATTCTAGCCAACTACTTGTCCTAAGAGGGGAAGAATACTGCGTGGATTTAATGCTCATCAACAGGGTGGACAGGATGTTCCAAGCATTGCGAAGAACGTGACGGTCAAATTACAATCTTGATTGACAAATAGATCCAAAAGAGGAGACCTTTTGTGCAGGTGGTGTGCATTCTAATCAAGCTTTCCTAATGCTTATTAGCAGGGTGGCCTTGAATCGTGAGTATTCAAGGCAGTTAGCTTATAAACTGGATGTTCCAAGCATCGTCAGGAATCTGACAGTGTATACACATATTTTCATACATGAGGAACTGAAGATACAACAATGGAATGAGAGAAATTGACATGGAAGTTCCGTTGTGTCAAATTACATCTTGATTGACAAATAGATTCAAGAAAGGAGACTTTTTGTGCAGGTGTTGTGCATTCTAATCAAGCTTTCCTAAACCTGGAATTGTGCACGAACCCATAATTTAGTGGGGAAAAAAAAAGCCAAGCCTAGAGATCTGCCTACATCGTCGTATCAAGGCATAACGCTATGAAGGTGAGATACATAAGAGCAGGAACCAAATTTCTCATTTGAACAAGCTAAATTCCTAGGCATACCGTTAGAATTGAGAGAAGAGATGAAAGCAGGCACAAATGTAGATATGAGTTTTAAGCATAAATCAATCCAAAACCGTGTTGAGATTATGGAGCCGGCGCAATGCACCGTAGCTAGATCCGCAGTGACGCTGATATCCCAGAAAGAATGGAGGGCCTTTTTTCAGAAAAAAGATAGGTTTGTTTTTGCATGGAAACCGAATTAGCAAGTCAGCCGCAACATTGTAGTAGATGGGGTCACATACGTGATCTGCTTCTCGAGAAGGGGTCACGGCTTTCTCGAGAAGGGGTCACGGCCTTCTCGAGAAGGGGTCACGGCTAGAAGTGAAGATTGAGTGAAGATAAGAAGAAATCAAGCATTTATTTTCGATTTCCACCATGGATTCAAGGTGAAAGAGGGTCAAGAATCTTACCAACAGGTTGGGGCTCGTTCTCCTCTTGCTCCCAAGCTCCCAAGGTCGTTTTGCAAGCAAAGGGTGGGAGTGAATTCGAAATTCCCCCTTACTCTATGGATAAATGAGCTTATATGCAATTTTTATTAAAAATTCAATTAGGAGAGAGAAAGTAGGAATTATCTCCCCCTTATCCTTGACACTTGCCCCCTTCCCTTCCTTAGGGACGAGGCTATCCTATTTGCCTCTTATTACTCTCAATTATACATAATTTAAAGAAAAGAAAATTAAGCACCTTAATCCATTTAATAGTAATATCCATACATGAGTGGATATTTCTTTTTCTTATAATAATGTGAGTGGGTTTTTCACCTCCTTGAGATATTTCGTGGCCCTTGCAAGGCACAAGGACGTCTACACATATCTGAATTCAACCATTTCAATTTTGGTTGAAAGACATTTCAATTAATATATTTATTTTTGCATTAAATTGAATCAGGGTTTCAATTATGCTTAAATCTTGATTATTTGAATGTCAAGATTCTCTTTCCTCCAAAGTAATTTAAATGAGATGCCCCTCTTATTTTATTTGCTTTAGATGATGCCAAGAAACATTAGGGACCTTATTGAAGTGGTAATTTGCATATTGAACCCTAGATTTTGGGTAAATTGCACATTAAACCAAAACTAGGTTTTAATGCACATACATTGCTTTATCAGCTCTTTCTTGGTACTCAGGCTTCCATAAGCCATACCTCTGCATCATTTTCACTCTCATGATGCTTCAACACATGAGGAACATATTATCATGCACAATTTGCACTTAAACCCCTCAACTTAGGTAATTTGCACTTTAGTCCAAAATAAGCAAAACATTGATTTCAACAATATTAAAAAAGGACTAGAATTGCAACATAAGTTCTTCTTGAGCCCTAATTACTTTTTACAAGATAAGATTAAGCATATAATCATCTTTCTTAATTAAAACACCTAGGGTTAAAGCATAACCCAGGTCAGAGATGTTACAGTTTTGGCCACGGCTTGGAGGCGCCTCACGTGCGCCAGGGTAGGGCGGAGGCAACGACACCCTCCCTGGTAGCTGTCGAGGTCAACAGAGGGAAGGGGGAGCCGCGCCCTTGGCAGCTAGGGCGGCAGTAGACGTCGGAGCGAGGGAGAAGATGAACCAGGGCGCACTGGACGGTTCTACCCTCGGGGTATCAAAGAACGGGCTACTTAAGTGGAGGGCAAAATGGTCTTTTCGAAATGCTTTCAAGTTGGGCGAGTACGTTGCATGGATCGAGCGACGTGGCATCCTCCCATTGGTCCGAGTAAGTAGATTTATTGCAAAATTCATAACTAAATAATCGTAGCTCGGATTGGTACGTATAAAATATGAAAATTTCTCATAAAAACGAGAGGAATCCAATAAAAATATATTTAGAAGTTGATTCCTCTTGCAATTTGAAAAGTAGTGTAAGTTATCAACTTTAATGAATTAAAGATTAAGAAACTCTATTTTGAGATGATTAATATATTTAGTCGGGTTTAATGGATGATTAAAGTTGGTATTAACCTGTTAATGATAAAAAGGAACATTAAGAACAAAAAGGATGAACTTTGCACATAATGAGTTTAATTTAGAAGTTAATGTGCATAAATATGCTTTAATGGGCCTTGAAACCCTAATATTTGTAATGAGACTCTTAATGGCTTTAATTGATCAATTTTATGATTAAAGTTGAGATAATATGACTCTAAGATATTTTGAGTATAAAGGTTTCTAATTGTGGATAAATACCTTTAATGTAGAAATTAGGGTTTTCTAATGAATAAAGGTAGAATTAATGACAATTAGAATTTATATGTGAATTAGACCATAATGAACTATGAATTGATGATAAATGAGCATAATGATCTTATCATGGATTAAAAGGATTAAAATGGTAGCTTTAATGTAAAAGAGGCTTAATGGACTTAATTGATGATTAATTGTGTTGTTTCTGAAATTAAGGTTATATGTTGTTAAAAGGTAACCTTAATAACTTTCATGAAGGATAGATGAGATATTAGGGTTTAAAAGAGTAAAATGAAGTAAAAACCCCACTTGCAAAGTAAACCCTAAAAGAGGTAGAAATCCTAAAAAGGAATAGAAACCTTAAGTAGCAAGATGGTTTGAATAGATTTTGATAAAAAGGAATTGGATGTGATTTCAAGATTCTTGTACTTGCTTGATTGGATTTCCCTTCTTGGTTGATTCTGTCTCAAATCTGCCTGACAGGTATGTGGTTATGCTTATGAATATCTCAAATTAGTTTTTGAGGTTTTCCGAAGGTTTCCTCGATGACTTAAATTAAACTGTTGGATGAATTTAATTCATGCAAACTATAATGTGGATATGACTATCACTTAAGATATGTGCCTACTAGCTCAGATCCTAGTCCCCTCTGTGGCTTAATAGTTTGACCTAGTACATGGCAACCTATGGGGTAGGACCATCAGGTCATTGGATGACTTAGTACATGGCTACCAATGGGGTAGGTCCATCAAGTCACCTTGAGTCAGGGATTGGGCTACCTATGGGTAGTGCCATACGACTCTTTAGCACACCATGAGTTAGGGATTGGGCTACCTATGGGTAGTGCCATGCGACTCAACCCTAGATATTGATATACCTGTTAGGTAGGATCATGTGGGGTTTAATGGGGATCTACCATGAGGAAGGTAGCATCCAGGTCCACTACAGGGACATCACAGAGATAGGGGATAGGTAAGGATTGAGCAGTATTGCTTAAGACGTAATCTTGGTTGTCAAATGATAATTGGCTGATTACATTGTTATCATAGTTGCAGGATTATTGTTCCCCCCCACATACCAGCTTTATACTGACCGACGTTTTGTTTATCGACGTTTTAGGTACAAGTGAAAAGAACAAACAGTAAAGTGGCATATGTGTAGTTAAATATGTATTAAAGTTCAAAGGAGGATTAGTTAGAATAGACTCCATGTGGATAGAAGTAGATATCCATGTTTTTGAAAAAGGTATGAAAAGTTTAATGTTATTACAACCTTTCAGTTTAGTTTGGTAGAATTTGTTAATTATTATTGATTATTTGTCGAATCTTTGATCTGGAAATTGGGATAACGACTCTGACCTCTTGGTCTCCCTTAATTGGGGGTTACTGGGAGGCGGGGTCGTTACATACACCCATTTAACTGATCCCCAATCAACTCAACTTGCCTTTTTTGTCTAACAACTGCTTGTGTGGAAAATGCTGAAAAACCCACATGCCATATTTTTCTCTCTAGTTGACTTATCATTCACGGTGGATGACATGCTTAGGAATTTAACTCGTTGTAATTAGAAAATCTAGTTCCCACTCTTATGTATCTCATCATTACTTAAGAACGTTAAGTCTTGATAGGATGACGTGCGTGACTATTTTTTCACTATATAGTGTGTTCATATAGAGTTCCAGGGTTACAAAAGTTTGATTAGAATGGACACCTCCTGCACAAAAGGTTTTATTTACTAGATCTATTTATCAATTAAGGTTGTAATTTGGCTCAATGAAGCAACCTTTTTAGTTTCCCTCATCCAATTGTATCTTCAATTCCTCATGTATGATAAAACATTTCTTCACTTTTAGATTCCTCACAATGTCTGCAACATCTTGTTTATTAGCTATCAACCATCACTACTCATGACTTATACCCACCTTACTTATGAGCATAACTAAGCATACATCGATATACACAATATTCTTCCCATTTGTACACATAGTTGGCTAGAAAAGACATGGCCTCCACCTTTTCTCATGGCAAGCTAACAAACATCGAGACACCACTAATTGATCATCGTCGTATCGCCAGAAGTCATGTGCAAATTTTCATTGTAAGAGGAAAACAACTTATCATTTTTAAATTTAATCCTACCTAGTCTTATATTTACCCCAAAATCCACCCCTAAAAAAGTAATTAGGTGTTTCCACGACCAAGATTAAAAGAAATGTGTCTGAAATAACATCTTCGAATAGAAAATGTAGATCCACCTAGAGTGGGGGGGAAACCCCTCTCAAACACTACTACATAATTCGATAAAGCCAAAGGCTAAATCCCTGACCAATAGATGTGAATCCCTAGTCAATAGGTGGTGGTCAAGGTCAATCCCTGACCAACGTACCCTCGGCAAAAGTTTGGTGACCAATAATGGTTAGTCAAGTCATATCCCTGACTAATAGAGAAGAAAACCTTGAGCATCCATTTCGAGGACAAAAGAGTGTATCCCATGTTAACAACTTATATCCAAGTAACATATTTGATCAATATGCAAAATAATGTCATTGCAATTTTAGTACATCCATATTATATATATATATATATATATATATATAATAAAAGAGTAACTCTGTACAAAATATACAACAAAATCGTGAGTATGTACACGATGTCAAAAAAGTAACTATGGTGAACAGAAAGTAACTACACGAATAAAAGAGTAACTCTGTACAAAATATATAACATATATATATATATAAGGACGGGTTTTTTGATTTTGGAGGGGCAAATGATATTATTTTTGACTAAAATTTTTTGGAGAGCTAGACAAAATAGTCATCTACAATTGCAAATTTTTTTTTAAAAAAAAATGGTCGGAAGGGTTGGCGGGTAGCTACCCGCGTGGGCAATAAAGATGGGTCTTATATATATATATATATATATATATATATAAGATTCAAAACATTACAAATGATAAGCTACTTATTATCCATTAGAAGACCATAAATTGAGTTTAACACATGGGAACTTTTCATTCAATTTTCTATTATACAGTCAACATTCAAAACACATGATTGGAGCATCAGTTTCTCTCAAAAAGATACATAGTATCTACTAAAATCATTTTGACCTAGAATTCATACAAATCGTATTGTTTTACATTTGTTTCTGACTAACGTTTGTACATGAACACAAGAACAAGTTGCATCTTGCATTTTCCTAAAATTACTTCTGTTGCTTCCACGGTAAGGCTTTTCTCTAGCATTTACATAAATCCTTCTATTTTGTCGAGTAATTTCAACATCTTGCATCATAAAACGATATTAGAATTCTATATTTTATGTCTTACAAGTTTGAATCATGAAGATTTTATATGGAACAAAAGTAGAATGTGCATGAAATATAATTATTATTAAAAAATGAGAATTATCACATGTGTAAAGTCCCACAAAATTTTTATGCAATCTATCGTCACATCAAATATTTCATCCATAGAGTGGAATGGTGTTCCTCATCAATCTACTATAGAATCACAATCAAAAGTGTCAGATCGACATATTCGTCATTCAGGCAAAATTACAATCAAAGATTCACTTTCCTATATTTTGTGTCGTCAAAATAGGCACAATATGAAAGTCTATAAATAAAGCAATGTTGAAAGCTATCTTCTAACATGACTTTAATATATATTGAAAATTTACTATAGATTAACCTATATGTCCGTGCATGAGGACTTGGCATAGCACACACTTATCTGCATATAACAATAAAATCTAATTATTTATAATTTTTCATCACTAGCAACGACATAGCTTATTAGATAGAAAAATGATTAACTAAATTAGCATGATAGAATAAAGAAACTTATACTTCCGCAATGTATCAATGTAGTACAAAAGAGTAGAAAAGATGGCCTTACATATTTTTCTCGAGATCTCCCATAAAGTAGATCTCGTAATTAATATTGGTGTCTGTATTGTTTGGGAATGTGCACTTTCACTATTATATCTTGTAGATGTTGACAACCAATCTGCATCAGATATACTTGAGATGTTAACAACCAATCTACATAAGATATACTTGATCGCTAATGATATAAAATGCAACTGGAAAACACATTGTTCAATCATTTCAGCACAAGGTTCGTCATCGTCAAAAAGTATGTTAAAGATTTAATTATTCAACCAAAGTCTGTATAAAAATTCGCATTGTTGATTATGCAATGGACATAATTCTATGACGTTGAAATAAATACGATATAATAATCCACACTCTATTGATTATGCAGTGTACGTATCTACTCGTATTTCTTACTATCTCATGTCTTGGTACATAAAATTTTAAACCAGATCATTCAGAGAAATGGAACTATATATTCATATAATTGCTAGCTTCCTTAGGGAACTTATGCATGTATTCATACATCAAACAAATAAAAACTTCTATACCAATTATCTAAGAAGAGCCCTATTACTTATCAACCTTAATACTCCGTCAGAGAAAGATTAAGCTCCACGGTATGAGGTTCTTTTAGAACAAATAAGTTCTAAACTTGAAACCACATTTTTAAATTGTTGCTCGCTTTCAAAAACTAACCCCAAATCAGAATACAATATAGAAAAGTATGTTACCAACTGTTAAAGAAGACCACTTACTCTTCACGACGATGATGAATGCAACATACAACTCTTCAAACAGTTGCTGATTTACAAACAAAGTATACGACGCCGACTACCGACCCCTAATGGAACATACCATTATATAGAACAAAGATAACTTGTAAACGAACAAAAACCTAGCACATCTGTTCCCAACTAAAAGATGTGAACAATCAGATTAATCTCATCGAGGAGGCAATGGTTAGGAAAAGGAGTAGTCATGGATAAAAAAAGAACACAACCCGATCAGAAAGAAGAAATTAGCAATGAGAAACTCACTCGGATGCAACAATACAGTTGCCTTTGTAACTGGTTGTCGGAGGTTTCATTCTGCGGGCGTCAACTAATGGGTGGAACTGAATGCGCGAAGAATCAAAACCCTACGCTCAGTAAGATGGGAAGAAGGGGGCGGCTAGGAGCGCGAGGGCGAGGTTCCGTGAAAATGAATCGTCAGGTTTTAATTATGAGACAAAACTGCAGCGAGGTTTTGGCGGAGGGAGGGAATTATTGAGAGAGGGAAAAATAAAATTGGTCAGGGATTAGTCTTCCGAGTGAAACTAAATTTGATCAGGACCTTTATCCCTGACCAACAATGTCTAGCAATGTCATTTAGCTACTCTTTTGCAGCACATTTTCCAGCAATCCTAAGCGGCATCCAAAGTGCCGGACAAATGCTTTGCCAAACTTCAACGCCTGGCCGGACGTTATTGTTTGTACATGAAACATTAAAACGGTAGCTTTGGTATCTATTTTATATATCTACATCAAAACCGCACCATCAATGGAACATGAGGGATGGCAACAAATCCCATTTACCATCACCCGACCCACCCCCCCCCCCCACCAAATTTGTGAATCCATCTACTGAGATTTTGGATGGTTACTGGGTTTCGATGTCTTTGTACTCGAGTCATCTCAGTCAAAGAGGGTTCCTCACCATCTTGGTGATCATCCACCTATAATAAACAGAAAATGAGAAGCCAACACAGATCTATCACGTGCGACAGAGAGATCACGTGAGACAGAGAGATGGTGCTGATGATCTGATCCTAAGGGAGGAGCAAGGGTCAGGTCTCCTAGCAGTGTTCCACCGAGCTGCTTCCTTCTTCTCATGGGCAAGTAGATATTACTTGTTAGAATCTGAGCTAATCAACTCCAACTCCACTTCCCAGACATCCCTCTCTCCCTCAGTTGCCCACCCCTTTCCGGTCCTCCCGTCCGTCACCCACTGACTCCATCTCTTCCGCTTTTCGCCCTTTGTACTGAGCAGTTGCTGGCTGCTACCAACTGCTAGCTAATGGAGCCAATGTTTTGTAGGGTCTCCATAGATGAAGAGAAAGTCAGTTGCGCAATAGACAGGGAACAATAGTAATCGGTTGTATTACTCTAATCGGCATGTTGCTGGGTCTCAACTTTTACTTTGCGTAACATCCTTCCACATTCAGAACCATCAAGTATGATTCAATCATTCACCAACTACACCCATTTAATTGATCCTCAATCAACTCGTCTTTTTGTTTAACAACTGCTTCAATGGAGAATACCGAAAAACTCACACGCCATGTGTGTTTTTTTTCTAACTAATTTACCATTCTTAATTGTTTAGATTACTATATTTGTGAAAAAAACTGATTATATGTTTAGAATCTAATGAACATGCATATCTCACTGGTAGAAATCTAATGTGCGTCGTGCGTCTCAAAATCCAGAGTTTTTTTTAACTCTTCTTGTGGTTACGTCTGGTAAAAAGTGGAGGGACAAGAACTATCGGCCCAATAGAGATAGATGACCTAACGGGCCAACCTGTTGTGATGGGTCCGTTGATTGATGGTCCGAAATGGGGAAATTACATGCATCCCCCTTTTCTGCAACAAGAACCCGTTTCAGACCCACTAACGACTTCCGCTCTCACCTTTACCGTCCCACCACAACCCCGCCTCGTCCGCCGCCCGCCGCTTGCTCCTATCGGGCCTGCTCGGGGCTGGGCGCGACCTCCGCGACCAATTAACTCGTAGAGGAGCCGCCGGTGGTGTCATACGGGACGTCCTTGCAGCTGACAAGGAACTCGACGCTTCCGGCTATGGAGCTTCTCTCCTCAAATAGGTGGCAGATGGAATCTCCGCTCCGCTAGCCACCTTCTGACCGTCGTGGATCTCAGAAATCAGCAGAGCCAGAGATCCTACCCTCCCCATCTCGCCGCCGCTCCATCGCTACAACGCTGCTTCCGGTTATGGAGCTTCTCTCCTCAAATAGGTGGCAGATGGAATCTCCGCTCCGCTAGCCATCTTCTGACCGTCATGGATCTCAGAAATCAGCAGAGCCAGAGATCGGTCGTGCTTGGCGAAGGGAGGAGCAACTCACAGTGGTATCGCGGGTAAGAATCCACCTCGATCTTCTTCTCCTTGGTGATGGAAAGGTGCTTGCCGATTTTGTTCATTTACCCCAATCTATTAGATTCAGATCTCATCCTCTCAATATCCTTCGCAGTTTATCCATTCTGGGAAGAGATCAACGAGTTGTACATCGTCATTATCAACAACTTCTACTCTTCTGCTAGCTGCTGGCTCGGCTTCCGGAAATAAGTGGCTCCGTGGGCGACTATCCATAGCTAGCGGCGATCAACAATTATTCTACTCTGGTACATAGACTGCAGGTAAGTGTACTGAAAACTTTTCCTCTTAATGTTGGGTTTTTGTATTGTATCTGCATCGCTCGTCTGTTGCTTCTCATGCGTCGGGGTCAGCTGTTCCAGGCTACAGTTGGGTTGGGAAGAATTAATGGTGCTATGCACTTGAACGCCAACCAATGCTTGGCTCTCCATGCGCAACTGGTGGGGATTTCCCATATGCAGCAGCAGTCTGCTCCTTAGGCGCAAGTAATGTCAGTCAAATATATAGTATATAACTACTGGCATTTGAGACCTTTACTTTTAATTAGTATATATTACAGCTGACCGCAGCATGAATTGCATTGCCTTAGCATTTTACTTAACTTTCACGATGTGGATATATATGGATGCAAGTTACAGAGGAATTTGTGAAGTATAATTTTGGTTGTACTTTTAATTAAAGAGGAATTAGTGAAGTATAAAATCAGATAAGTAGCTACGTACATATGACTGATTTACTTGAGATGGTAACATATATAAAATCAATTGTTTGTACTTTACTAGTGAAAAGTGAATCTGCGCATACAGATAATTTCGTTTACTACCAAATCCAAAAAAAAATTAGAAGTAAAATGACAAATCTGCGCACCAACATGCCACACTTACTACTTCAAGTCATAATATAGCAAGATGGGTTCCTACCTGAAAGGCATTATATAACTAGAACTGGCCCTGCCAATTTTTAAATGAAAAGACTGACAATTAGGAAAGTTGACAATGTAGCTTGTTCAGTTACACTATGTGCTTTGTTTGCCTAGTGTGTTATATGATAGACAGTGAGTAGTATCACTTAGGACAACACGACAGGGTGTCGTTGATACTATGCCCTCACATTTGACCAACGGGCTAGTCTAGATAGTATGGTCTACCACAACACACCGTAGATCTCGAAGTGACAGCCAATTTGACAGGGTGTAAATTAGCCATCTGCAGTCAGCACGAAATAAAAGATTTTGGATATACATAAAAGTCAGAAATATGAGTTGTTTTCCTCTTGCAATCGATCAATTAGTGGTGTCTCAATACTTATTAGCTTGCCATGAGATAAGGTGGAGGCCATGTCCATTCTAGCCAACTACTTGTCCTAAGAGGGGAAGAATACTGCGTGGATTGATGTATGTTCAGTAATGCTCATCAACAGGGTGGACAGGATGTTCCAAGCATTGCGAAGAACGTGACGGTCAAATTACAATCTTGATTGACAAATAGATCCAAAAGAGGAGACCTTTTGTGCAGGTGGTGTGCATTCTAATCAAGCTTTCCTAATGCTTATTAGCAGGGTGGCCTTGAATCGTGAGTATTCAAGGCTGTTAGCTTATAAACTGGATGTTCCAAGCATCGTCAGGAATCTGACAGTGTATACACATATTTTCATACATGAGGAACTGAAGATACAACAATGGAATGAGAGAAATTGACATGGAAGTTCCGTTGTGTCAAATTACATCTTGATTGACAAATAGATTCAAGAAAGGAGACTTTTTGTGCAGGTGTTGTGCATTCTAATCAAGCTTTCCTAAACCTGGAATTGTGCACGAACCCATAATTTAGTGGGGAAAAAAAAAGCCAAGCCTAGAGATCTGCTTAGTCGTATCAAGGCATAACGCTATGAAGGTGAGATACATAAGAGCAGGAACCAAATTTCTCATTTGAACAAGCTAAATTCCTAGGCATACCGTTAGAATTGAGAGAAGAGATGAAAGCAGGCACAAATGTAGATGGCGAGTTTTAAGCATAAATCAATCCAAAACCGTGTTGAGATTATGGAGCCGGCGCAATGCACCGTAGCTAGATCCGCAGTGACGCTGATATCCCAGAAAGAATGGAGGGCCTTTTTTCAGAAAAAAGATAGGTTTGTTTTTGCCTGGAAACCGAATTAGCAAGTCAGCCGCAGCATTGTAGTAGATGGGGTCACATACGTGATCTGCTTCTCGAGAAGGGGTCAGTTCTAGCTGCGGATTTAAAAATTGGCAGGGCCAGTTCTAGTTATATAATGCCTTTCAGGTAGGAACCCATCTTGCTATATTATGACTTGAAAATACGGAGGAAATTTGCACTGTGACTTCTACTTAAGTTTGAGGAGCAATCTTAACTAGTTTACAACGATCAAATTTCTCTGCCCGCTATAAATAGTACTTGAAAACATATGTACCGCTAGATTGCCTTTTTCTATACTCCCGCTTTTGTTGTCATTTTGCAACATGTATCTCGTTTTCTTTCCTGTATACATAGCAAATAACTAGGGACTCCTTTTTTCTGGCATCGTACATTTTATCATACTGCCATGCTTACATGGCCATAAGTTCGATGCCAGAAATTTAGTGTACTAGAGTATAGTCTACTCTCAACATATACATATTCTGCAAAATAGGTTTAATTAACCAAGAAATGAGAATAAAGCTACGTTCAATCATGGCCAAATAGTTGATCATTGCTGCATTCCACTAACATTTATAGCATGAAACTACTCAGATGTTCTTTCTTTTCTATTACCACGTCATTATATAGTTGGAAACTGGATGAAGTGGAATTGATAGTCGTCTGTAAGTAGTAAAGATGTGGCAAACATGCAGTAGGCCAGGTACTGATAAACTAAGCTGGACCCAGATGGTGGTATGGTTATTATGTCATGGACAGGGTAGAGAGGCGAGATAAATTGCTTTCAAAGCCTATAGAACCTACACTCATATGGTGCTAATGCAATGCCAATGTGTTACTAGTAGGATTTGAAGCCCGTGTAGTGTAAGCAAATTGTGTAGTAGTAGTCGAATGCTAAAGTTTGGTCAGGTAAAGTTTACAAATCCAGTGGTAGAGGGGTTCTGGTGGCAGCATGGCGAGAAGTGTTGGTGGTGACTTAAAATGAACTTGGGCATCACTTTTCAAAATCTTTTTCTTTTCTTTTGATGAATTAAAATGTAACTAGGCAACTATTAAATGAAAAGAATTCTGCTAGCTTGAAGTAGTAAGTGTGGCATGTTGGTGCGCAGATTTGTCATTTTACTTCTAATTTTTTTTTGGATTTGGTAGTAAACGAAATTATCTGTATGCGCCTAGTCTATGTGTTAGCTTGTCGTCTAGTTTTATATGCATATTTCGCTAGCTTGGTCTTGGTGGCATATTTCTTATCCTAAAAATTGGAAACGATCTATTTTTGGAATCAGGTGCCACAGTTTCGAGGGATACATTTGGGACAATCCAGGTTGCCATCCAACCGTTGAGTACAGCCCATCACCGCGTTGATAAAGGGAGGCTCGGCAAAGTCTTTCTAGTGAGTTGCCAGAAGAGCGAGGTACCAAGACGAGAGTTAGATCTGATATAGTGACAGCTACCATGGCGAGGGCTGGTGGCATCACCAATGCTGTAAATGTTGGAATAGCCGTTCAGGCTGATTGGGAGAATCGTGAGTTTATCTCCCATTTATCACTCAATGTTCGTCGCCTTTTTGAGTTTCTTGTCCAGTTTGAAGCCACAACAAAAAGCAAGTTGCAATGCCTTAATGAGAAGCTTGATACCTTGGAGCGTCGACTAGAGGTGCTTGAAGTCCAAGTGAGCACGGCATCAGCTAATCCATCTGCTTTTTCTTAATTTGATGTGATACTGAATGGTTATGCTACCTGGATAACTGTATGTTGTAATTAACGTGTACCCAAGAGATGGCGTTCTCTTTAACACTCAAAACAAACTGTTTTTGGTTTCAATATATATGCACTAAAATGAACGTCCTATCAATGAATCGTGTTTCGTGCCTCAATTGCAAGAGTAACAGTTTTGCCATTTTGTAGTAGCACACAATATATGGATAAAATATTAGTAAAACTGGATAGACATTTTATATGCTGATTGATTGCAGTACATTAATACAATAGTATAATATATGCATATGTACAATTTTGTATGCGCTAACATGCTCGATTAAAAGTGAATTAACAGTAGAAACAAGTATGTTGTATAACCGAAGTGTAGTGTGATATGGAGGATTTTCCATATCTTATTTCAAAGTCGAGACTAATCTTTCTCCACAAAAATTAGACTAAAGGAATAAGAGTACACATGCATGCACCATTCTAGGTCAGACAAGCCTAAAGAATGATATTCTGCATCTCTATAGACTATTGATTTTTTAAAAAAATTAATTTTGACTGAAAGTAAATGTTTTAAGTCATGTATACATGCTTTTACTCCAACTTTGCCTAGTTTCAAAATGGGATCGCCACCTATATCAAAATGGGACTGCCACCTACATATGGAAAGCATAGCGCACAAAAGTCCAGAAAAAGGTTTAGAAAACATCTTGACAATTTTTCACAAAGACTAGAGAAAAGTTTAGAAAATATCTCGCGCAGACACCAGTGCGCACTGACTCATTTTGTCTGGTCAAATTGGGCTTAGGGGGTGATTATTGGTAATTTTATATATTGTATATTTGATGCAATACAATAATAGTTCAAATAAGTATCAACAATCTTGTTTGAGCATGTTAAGCGGTATGATTTTATAACCCAAGCAACCACAACACCACTTCCCATTGAAAAAACCAATTATAGTACTCAGTCCGACATACTCACGTTCTGCATGAGGAACCTTGTTACCAAGTGTAAGACTCCTGACCTAACTTAATGCTTGATTGTGCTTACTTTGTACAATGAGATGCTTAAACTTTAATCTAAAAGATGTTTTAAATCATGTGACAAGCTTATATTTTCATTTTTAGTCCAATTTGACTAATGTTTGAACTATCTTACCATATATGTGTATGTTTTGGACTAGTTTGCAATTTACCCACAAGTGACTAGTATCTTACAAAATGTCACATGAAGAGCGTACATCTTGTGTTTTGATATCATGAGAGAGAAGAATATGATATGGGGAACCTTGTTGGAATCATGGATAATGGTGTGACATCATCATGTAATATTAGGGTTTCTAGGGTTTGCTTAGTTGATAAGTGTATAAGTTAGGGTTTGACTGTTGCAGACCTACACCACTTGAGGTGAGGGTCACAAACGAGATTCATGCATTGGAAGGCATGGTCGCGACTAAGACAACCTTGTGAGAGGTGGATCGAAACACCTTGTCTTCTAATGTCTCGACCATGTACAATGGTGACCTAGGGTTTAAACCTTGAAGTGTCTTGACCGAGGCAAGAAGATGGTGATGTATCGACCAAGACAAGAGGACAACCAACCTAGTAGGTTGAGACATTGCTGGATAAACATTACCTTGGATATTTGCATGTTATTGGAGGAAAGATTATCTACTTGAAGGGCATGTGTCCCCATGATGATCTAATATGTTGACACCTCAAACACCTCTACTTCTATCCTCTTTGGGTATATAAACCATCCTCTTCACACACAAGCAATCTTTTTGGCCCTAAAGCTCTTTCTTCTACCTTGAGATTGCCCTTGGAGCTTCAAGAGAAAGGAAGGTCATATCTTGGACCTTAGGAGGCCGATCTATCTTGTTTTGTTGGAGATCTTTTGCTAGATCAACATCTTGGTGGTGATTTTGTGGAAGTTTCTACTCTTAGTAAGTGATCTCCTCTCTTGATCACATTTTCCCTCTCCTGGAACTTTCATCCTCTTCCTCCCTCATGAGGTGCGAACCATCCATGGTGGCTGTTTGAAAAGATGATTCTATCTCTTCTCCTTTCTCTTTTGGGTTCATCTTAAGTCTGGTTTCCTCTATTCTTGAACTCCCTTGTGACCGTGATTTCTTCTTCCTTTTGGAGGTGATCCTTTGGCCAAAGTTGAAGGTTTGTCGAAGCTTTTGGAGCTTGGAATCTTGGGAGGTGCTTTCTCTCCAAACCAGGCGGATTTTATAACTCTTCCTACCCCTATTATATGCAACCTTAAACCTGATCTTACTACTTGCTTTATAGATTCAGTATGCTTGAACAATAGTAAGTTTTGATCTGATTATATGTGCACAAGAATCTCGATTTCCTCCCTTTAAACATCTCTCTTTCGATGATTTTCCATCATTACGTTTAGGGTTGTTGAACGCATTACAAAGTAGTGATGCTCACCCTGTGATGCTTGGTATTCTTGGTTGAATCACCTATTTAGATCGTGGATCAGATCTGCTAAGGGGTGGAGCAGGTGGTCGAGTCAGCTCTTAGACTTCTTCCGCGGTCGACACTCCTTGGTGAGGTGGTTTCTATTGTGACGTGTAACGACCCCGCCTCCCGGTAACCCCCAATTAAAGGAGACCAGAAGGTCAGAGCCATTATCCAAATTAACAGGATCAAAGGTTTGACAAATAATCAATAACAATTATCAAATTCTACCATCTATATTGAAATCGGGTATAAATTAAAACTTTTTGCATACCTTTGAAAAACTTGGATTACTAATCTTCTATCCATATGAGAGATTATTCTAACTAATCCTCCTTGCTCATTACTCTTCATTTAATTCCACATATGCCACTTTACTGTTTGTTCTTTTCACTTGTACCTAAAACGCCGATAAACAAAACGTCGGTAAGCCTAAAGTTGGTATGTGGGGGAAACAAATAATGTGCAACTATGTGAACAACATAATCATTCAATTAATCAGTTAACAACCAAGATTATGTTTTAAGCCATACTGCGCAATCCTTACCTATCCCCCAACTCTGTGTTGTCCCTGCAGTGGACTTGTATGCTACCTCTCTTTTAGGTAGATTCTTACCCCCATGGTCCTACCTTACAGGTAGCCAATACATAGGGTAATAGAGTCGCATGGCACTACCCAAAGGTAGCCCAATATCTAACTCAAAGTGACTTGATGGTCCTACCCCATTGGTAGCCATGTACTAACTCATCCAATGACCTGATGGACCTACCCCATAGGTAGCCATGTACTAGGTCAACTATTAAGCCACAGAGGGGACCAGGATCTGAGCTAGTAGGCACATATCTTATGTGATAGTCATATCCACATTATAGTTTGCATGAATTAAATTCATCCAACAATTAATTCATGACATCAATGAAAACTTCAGAAAATCTTGGAAAACTAACTCGAGATATTCATAAGCGTAACCACATACCTGTTAAGTAGACTCAAGTACATGAATAATCCAAACAAGCAAGTAATCCAGAATCAAGCAAACACACAATTCAATCCTAAAATTACATTCAATTCCTCTTTATCAAAATCTATCCAAACCATCTTGCTACTAATGGTTTCTATTCCTTTTTAAGGTTTCTTCCTCTTTTAAGGTTTACTTTGCAATTAGGGTTTTACTTCCATTTACTCTTTTTTTAAACCCTAATTTTCTCATCTATCCTTTACGAAAGTTATTAAGGTTACCTTTTACAAACACATAACCTTAATTCCAGATTAATGCACAATTAACCATCAATTAAGTCCATTAGGCCTCTTTTACATTAAAGCTATCATTTTTATCCTTTTTAATCTATGACAAAGTCATTATGCTCGTTTATCATCAATTCATAGTTCATTATGCTCTATGAACGTTATTTATCATTAATTCTTCTTTTTATCCACTAGGAAACCCTAAGTCCACATTAAGAATATTTAACCACAATTAGGAACTTTTATACTCAAAATAGCTTAAAATCATCATATCTCAGCTTTATTTATGAATTCGAGCAATTAAAGCCATTAAGAGTCACAATGACTAATATTAGGGTTTCAAGGCCCATTAAAGCTCATTTATGCACATGGAACCCTAAATTAATCCAATTATGTGTAAAGTTCACCCTTATAGATCTTAATGTATCTTTTATAATCAACATGTTAATTTCAACTTTAATCATCCACATAACATTTCCCAATTCAATAATCATCAATGATTAAGGTTTTTCATTGATTAAACCCTTAACGATAACATCTTTATAAACTTTTTGAATTGAAAGTAAAATTAGGCGTCAATTTCATTTTCATTGCATTCCTTGTATTTTTCTAATCAATTTTCATATACAACTTATTTTTACCAAAGCTATCAATCTTTTTCTATGATTTTTGCAAGTTAATTACTTTTAAGCCAATAAGAAGATGACACGTCGATCAAGCAAAACTTACTTTAGTATCCGCGCAATAGTGGTTGATTACATTTCTAGCCTTGAACCCTTCTCACGGCTGCCGGGGCAGGGGAGTCTTTTCACCCTGTCTTCTTCTACCTCGCGCAGTCCAGCACAAGCCCGCAGTCAATTCCATTGTTGACTTTGCGACTTGCTGCACCTGGGCGCATGGCGAGGGCATCCCCACCTTCGTTTCTCCTCCCTAAACTCGAAGCTTGCCGCTATTGCTCCTCGACTTGCCTGAATTGCTCGGACGGCAGAGCTCTTCTCCGGCGAGAAGGGCGGCCTGGTCAGGGTACAGGTTGGGAGATCTTCGCAATCTGTTGCTCTCATCAACTTGCCTTATCCAAACTGACTCATAGAGGGGTTCTGGGGCTATGCACATGGTGTGTAGCCCCTCCTATATATACAGGTCCTCATATGGCCTTTGAGAAGTCCCAAATTGGGCAAATCGTCCAGAGGCAACAAAACACAGGGAAACCAGGGGTAGATCAACTCAGATTGATCCCCCAGATTCTTTGGAAAGGTTTCTGAGTTTGCCTATGCATTCAAGTGCAAGAAATCTGCTTTGGAAAACTCTGCTTTTACGTTTCCGATTTTCCTTATCTGTTCTGCGGTAGGTGATGATCTCCTGATCATCGGATCTCGATCCCACGGTCATAAGCTCACACAATTCTTTTATTTTAGGGATTTTCAAAAATCCATATCTCCTAATCCGTTAAGATTTTTGATCCCAAATTTTGAGGGAAAGTTCTTAATTACATAATCTATCATCATGCCAAATTTGGGATCATTATCTAAAGATATCGGGTCCCTTTCTTTAGTTGCAAGTTATTACTCAATTATGTATATTTCTCAACTATTTTCTCTTTCCTTTGCCATTAAATTATTATTATGGGTTCCTTGAACCTCAAGGAACCTTAATGGCTCGAAATCCCATCTTGGGAATATCCCTTAGCCTTTTACTTATCTTTTATCTATTTTCTTATTATCTTACTTATTTTCCTTATTCTTTTTAAGGATTCCTCTTTATCTTTCCTTTCCTTTTTCCTCTTTGGCATTCCTTTTAATATTAGAAACCTCATGGATACGAAAATCCACCAAGGACAACTCAATTATGCCTCTTTCCACTTATTTCCCACATTTTATCATTGTTTTCAATTTCTTTCTTAATAGAGAAATATTTAATTGATCTTTTCTTTTCTTATTGCTTTATCTTTGCAATTTTGGACTCCTTGGGACCTAAGGAACTCGAGAGGCACGAAAACCACCTTTGATTATATATTTCTGCCTTCTAGAGGTTTCTACATTTTATTTTCTCCATTTCTTATCAATAATGGAGTTCCTTTTGTCTTTTCCTTGTTATTGGGCCCAATAGCCAATAAAGCCCACAAATAAATCAATAAGGCTATTTTAAACAAAATTCATGCATTCAATCAAAAGACATCATTATTTGTTCATTTATCTTTATTATGATAAATTACATTTATCAAATGAACCCAAAAATTGGGGTTGTAACATGACGTCCCCTAACCCTAAGTTGATAACTACCTTTCATCTAGCTCACGACACAATGTCGTTGTATGGGTTGTTTAGACAGTTAATGGTTAACGTTGCAACTCTGATGGCTAAGTGTAGAGGTCGTAACACTTGACTCGAACTTGGTATCTGGCGAGACGTGATTGTGTTTGGGCTAGACACTTGGTTGTCAAGGTGGTAGCATCAAGTTGCATGATTTGGTCACAACACTGAGCTTAGATGGTCACGACACACCTTGGAAGGTTTCAGTCGTGATTCATTATGTGTTGCAGTCGCGATGTTGCATTACTTGTCCCTGGTGTCGCGCTCGCGACGTCGTACTGCTAAGGGGTTGAGACGCCTGGAGTTGGTGCTAAGTGCAACGACATGCTATGTTGTGTTTTGGTCAAAACGTTTAGCTGGTCAAGACTAGGTTGAAGAGTATTGGTTGCAACACCTCTTGAGCCACGGTCGAAACGCCATGCTGGAGTTTTCCTGTGACGGGGTCGTGACGTTGTGCCTAGATGATGTCTTGGTTGTAACTAGGTGTAGATGGTGATCAAGGCCAAGTTGGAGTGTAACAGTCAACACACACATATGAGGTGATAGTTGAGACACCTGGGTTGTGTAGCGGTCACGACACCCCATACCTAATCAGGTCATGACGCCTCGTTGCTGGTTATGTCGACACTCATGTGTTGAAAGGTCGAGACACTTGTGTTATGAGGCGTTGATTCATATGTGTTAAAGATGGATACATATAAGTATGAACATGGTCAGTACACAAGGTAATGGTCTACCTAAAAGTGTTGTGAGTATGAATGGCTAATCATCAACCATAATGCTTAATTCTCCTATAAAATGGGGAGTGATGAAATTAGGGTTTACAGGTGGTATGTGTTGAATCTAGGGCTCTAGAGGGGGGTGAATAGAGCTTCAAAATTCTCACAAGAATAGTTAGACCTTCAAATTACATCAATTGAAATGAAATGCTTAAGAACAATTTGAAGTCCTATCTAAGAAAGCATAGCAAGGATGAGAGAGATTCAAGCATATACTTGGATAAGGTAGTTAGAGTGGTTCCAATCTCCAAACTAGGAGATCGTCAATCCACTATCTAGAGAGGTCAACCTCTAGGACTTTGCAACCTATGTATACTTATATTCCATCATAAGTGATACAAGGAGACCACCATACATCCAAGGACTTACCTACTCAAGACAAGAGTCTTTCACCTACACAAGGACTTACCCACTTGATCAAGATGCCTTTAGCCTTCAACAAGGACTTACCCACATTTGCATCAAGTCTTTGTCCTTGAAGGAAGTGCCCACTCTTCTTGAATCTTTTCCTTGCCCTTCTCCTTCACATGGAGAAGATCTTCAACCCTTCTTCAACCTTAAAGACGAACAACAACTTCACCTTCACTCGGAGAGCTCACTTCAACCTTTGCTCTTTGAGAAAGGGGATTGGAAAGATGGAAGGAATGAGAGCTTTACAAGATAA
The DNA here is from genome assembly GCA_963693085.1 of Alisma plantago-aquatica. NCBI lineage: Eukaryota > Viridiplantae > Streptophyta > Magnoliopsida > Alismatales > Alismataceae > Alisma > Alisma plantago-aquatica. The sequence continues at coordinate 545,052,884 of OY856412.1, read as the reverse complement.
CATGGAGGTAGATCTCCTACAACATGCTTAACTCACTCATAATCATGAAATGATTTATAAATGAGAGAGAGAAAGGGGCTCAAAGGGTTGCAACACACTCAACTATAGCAAGGACCAAGGATGTCATGAATGAGCAAACTTGGAATGAAGTCCAAATGGTCCTATTTATAGCTAGGGATGTTCCTCTGAGTGTGAGATCACTTCAGAATGAAAAATAGCCATTTTACAACTTACGACGGATCTATTTTCATTTCTAACAACTCTTCAATGGTTGGAATCACTTTTTCTACATTTTACATACAGTACATTCAGTCGAGTTTCAATAAAGGTAACTTGACTGATCCACTAATTGACAAATACAATTTTCAAACTATCGGTCGACTTTGTCCTAGAAAACTCGACCGATGAGTCAAAATTAGTTTTAATAGTTTTAGTCAGTGAGTCAGTTGGTCGAGTTCTGTGAGTGTACAACTCTACTGATTGACCCATTTCCAAAAATCCATCACTGGTCAGTCAAGATCCAAACTCAACTGATAGAGTTGTTGTGACAAACTTTTCAAAATGGTTTATGAGTGACCAAACATTGGAATTAAGTGTCCCTGATTTTTTCTCATCTTAGTTACAAGTCATATCATCAATATAAGTGATTAAAAAAATATATTCTAAGGTGGTTTGGAGTGATTTCCAAATCGCACACTTGCATTGCTTTTGACTTGAACTTGGACAAGATAGGTCTTGCGTAATTTGATCCTTTTCATGTACCTAAAGCCTAAAATCAATCTTAAATAAACATATTAGATGCACATGAATGGAATGGTTAAGTCATTATCAAAATATGGACAATGTATAACTCTCAAGTCAATTATCTCCCCCTTTTTGATAATGACAAATCATTCCCTAATCATATTAAAAAGGATATGTAAAGTTATACCTTAGCCTTGTGAATTGCAAGGGATTCAAAATTTTAACAATGTGAATTGCTCCCCCTCAATATATTCTCACTCCTACTGTTATGACCTGTTTCAAAGCTTATCGGTAAGCATCATGATTTGAGCATAATTAAAGTTATTTGAGCTAACCTAAGTGCTCATGTGATGGTTAGTGCATTAATAACTTAATTTAGTTGAATCAAGCACATAAGATTAATTAGTGCATAATTAAGATGATTAATTTGAGTAAAGTGATGATTGAATGCGATTTGAAACTTTGAACCATATAAATAGTAAAATTAGTATGATATATTGCTCTGAGGGCGTAGAGAAATTCACGCTTGAAATAATGCAAAAGAAATCCTGTTATTTGGACCTCCCAATCAATAGTTATGACCTTTTCCGTTTTTAGGGTCAAACTTGCAATTTTTCCATTTATTTAGCTTTATAACCCTCCTTCCTTTATCCTTTCTTCCTGATCATCATCCCGATTCAACGCAAACCGCTTAAAGCGGCGCTTTGTAGCAGGTCTCGACCGAGCAGCTGAAGGAAATCGCTCAGGGTGATTTTAGGGCGATTGAACCAGCGACCAAGCTCCCTCCATCCCTGACCTTCCATCCCTTCTTCTTCTTTGCCAATCGAGGTCGACACTGGGTGGCGCCCTACCTACAGCCATACCACAGCACAGAGCTGCGGCCAGCAGCAGGAGCACCTGTGGGCGCGACCAAAGCTTCAAATCAAGGTCATGGACCTTGGCTAGGAGGTCTAAATAAGAAACCGCCGTCAATTTAGCTTGGAGCAACACTTAGCTGAGGTATTCAGTTGGGCGTGCGGCTGCTGTATATAGCAGGACCGTGAACAGGAAGAATAGGAAGCTAAATCAAAGGAAGAAGACAATAGAAATCCACCCGGAAATAGGCCCTGGGCACATCTCCGGACGAATCCGGACAGTCCAAATCACTGTGAGTAGGGTTTCATTTATTTATCATTAATAAACTCAGGCGTTTGAATATTTTCTGTTTTGTACGCGAATTACGCTGATAACAGGCGTTATCAGGTGTCGGGCAGCGTTTGGCGTCGCCCGACTTTTTATTTCATAAAATACTTCTAGACGCTGTTATATGATTACATTTAGCATTTGAACAGTATGGATTGAATCAGTAGATTTATATGGTTCATTGGAACCTAAATTGCTCATTTGAATGTTGAAATTAGAAATTCATGTCTGAAAATGGTATGGTTTGGGTATGAACCCAGACAATGAAGATTTCTGATAAATTATCAGATGTACGATTTCAAAGTTGATATGAATAAATAAAAATATGCAAGAAAACCCTAATTGCATATATCTTTTGACGTTAATATGTGTAAATTGATATTTACATGAAATGGCACATTTCTCTGAAATATTACCAGAAATTCTCAAGTATTATTATTAAATTGTGTTGTGATATGTAATTAACTCTTAATTGAGTTAAGTGATGCACAAACCAGGATTAGGGTTAATGTGCACTTTTTTGAGAATTTTAGAGGATTGATAATTGTTGAGTATGATTCTCATATGTGAAGTAAATTTCTTTAATTTGTGCAATAAGATGTTCAATTGCGTAAATTCGCTATGTATGTGCCAAATTGAAATAAGTTGGGTTATTTATGCATTTCTAATTTGTCTGAATGCATGGTATGAGAATTTCTCAGAAATTACAATGATTTGAAATATATTGCTCTGTCGGTTTAGAATGACAGTGTATTGTGATATGATCTGAAATCAGTAAATGTGGTATCATAGAGAAACCAGAGTTTGGAACAAGAACATGAGTTATGTATTTTAGATTAATGTGTTCTATAATAATAAAATAATATACTTAGGTGCCCCAACAACGTAGAACCCCATTGCGCGGTCTGTACCTTTGGGGTGAAACGACCTACCTAGCGTGTGTCTAGATGGTCAGTGACTCGTGTTCAACAATAATCCGTGCGTGTGTCACGGTGGCACGAGGACAGAAAGGCAGTGTTCAACAATAATCTGTGCGTGTGTCACGGTGGCACTGGAGTAAATAGGGGTTATTCAACAATAATCCGTGCGTGTGTCACGGTGGTAACCCAGACCCTCCGACTGTGCACTACAGGTTGCGGGAGGAGTCCAGGGCACTCAGAGTTAGTGCAGTGAGGCCCTTGTGAGCCTGAGGCCCTTGTGAGCCTGAGAGTCCTGTGCAGACCAGGACGAGAAGTCAGACTTAGCATTTCCCGGGTGTGTCGCTAAGTCTTGTACGGTGGGATCGTAGTTCGCTACAGATCTTCATATGCAGAGTGCACTGCATATGTTTGGGGCATAATAATATAAAAGTGTAATCATATAGGATCACAGTAAATTTAATATGTCAAGAGATTTGAACTTTTGTGCCAATTCTCTATAACTGTTTATTTGTTTAAAATATCTGTTGTTAAATAGAAATGTGATTATTATCTGTAAATCTGCTATGTCATTAGAACTGCCCTGCTTAGTATTGCACTTATGCTTTAATTCAATTTTATATATCTGATGAGTTGTTTAGTGATAGCTAAATGAAAGGCTATTTACTGAGCGAGTAGGCTCACTCCTCTACTCAAACATTTTCAGGTCAGCGACAGTTCCAGGAATCTGAAGGATCTTACCACCCTAGTCAGTAGAAGGTATATGTAGTTAGTTAGATAGTGGTCTCTTAGTCCTTTCCCCTCGGTCCTTGGGACATGGTGTGGGTGAGAGAGAGTATGTATGGCGAATGTGTAAAAGATGTAAATTAATTGTTATGTTTTACTTTCTGTTAAACAATGTTACATGTTGTAAACTCTGTTTATGTTCTCTAGCCAGTTTAATTGAAATGCTTCCGCAATAGTTTATTATGTTTTAGTTTACAACAATAATCCGGATATCATTATGAGGTTTTAAAAAGAAAAAGTTCTCAGTGATTTGTTTATGTGATAATCCCTCCGTCGTTCCCTAATCTCATGATTAGTGGTTAGTGTGAGATCGGGGTGTGACACCTACCTACATAGTTAGTCTTGATACACACATATATACTATATGGTCCTTTAGCAAGTCACACGATAAAGAATATATTGAACAAGAAAAGGATTACATAAGCAATAATGGAAATATGGTTGAGCTTCAAAACATTAAAATTCTCCCCCCCCTTTGACATTATAAAAAAGGAAAGGAGGGTAGAAGAGCAAAAAAAAGTCTTCTCCAAGCACAACCAAAACATACATCCACAAGACAAAACATGCAACCTCAAAACACACAACAAACATAGACTTGAGAGAGAGACAAGCAATCCATGTCATAATCAAAATATGGGTAACATACCACCAACTGATGAGATATAGTCAACCAAAGAGTAAGTTTACATATGATTAATATTACAACATTGAAAGCATGTTTTAAAAAACAACTGCAAGCCAAAACAATGAAAACAATATGATGATAGAAATAGTACATCTCAGATAATGTGCCTAGATGTTTTTAGTACAAAATAGTCTAGAAATATATATATGATAAGTATGTACAAAATAAAAACTAAAACATATAAACATCTAGGCTATCTATGTCCACAACATCATCATCATCTTCATCAACATCATCACTAGAAGCTTCAGGCTTGTAGTCATCATCCCCATCTGAAGGTGCAACATAGATAGCAACTTCATCTCCATCACCAGATGCACCAACAAATCCATCATCAAAACCATCTGAACCATCCTCGCCATCATCCTCAGATGCCTCCTCATCAGCAACAACAACTTCCTCATTAGTCTGGTCTGGAATCTCCTCATCGACAGAAGGAACAAAACCATGATCGGGCCACATGACATTCTGCTCAGCCCAAGACATACCAAGGTCATGCAACTATTGGGCTTGAGGAAAAGTAGGAGCAGAGGTGCCAAGTCCTGCAAGAAAGGTAGCTATAGGACCAGCATGAAGAGGTAGCACTCCAGGGGTAGATACACCAACAACAGAGGGTGTAGTAGAGGAAGAAGCAGGTGGAGGGGTTGGGTAAAAATGATTGTATGCATAGGATGCATAATAACCTCCTGGGTACGACTGGTAGACATGGTAAGGATGGGGACAAGAAAGGTTCATGGTAGACATGATAGCACAGAGATCCCGATGCATATGTTCCTAAACCTAAAGGTTATACACCTGTTGATGCATCATGTAACCCATGATGGTTTCATATGATACATGAAAGGAGACACGGGCATGTCGAGATGGCTGATGTGGTCGAGGTGCCTGGGTGGAGGTGGAGGCTCCGGGTGTGGTAGAAGAAGGGGTAGGTACACTCTTCTAAATTGCGGTCTCACTGATACAAACTCCGTATCTAGTAGGTTTGTAATGAAGGTCATGAAAAAGAGACTTTCCAATGACAGATTGAAACATACCACAAATCAGGGATGGGTAGGGTGGGTGGGTTCCACATGTTTTACTAGAGCCGAAGCAGGGCATGTGACGAAGAATATATTGAGACCACTTGACTCTGATGTTCATCAGGATACATAACATAATCACTGCGGTATTCTCTGCAATCTCAATTTGATTTTTCTTTGGATGAATATTGCAATTGACTACCAGGTTGAGAATGTGGTTCTTCATGTCTAAGGCATAGGAGGGAAGGGTAGACTTCTTCCTCTAGGGAAATCAAGACTTCTTCAAGAATTTATGTATGTCAGGGAGTGTGATAGCATATTGCTTGTAGAAGGCCTCAGGATCTAGGAGGTCAAAATACTCGGGGTAATCCTTCCTCCATGTGTCGGTCACCTCAGTCAGAGAAAAAATATTCAAGATATCCTCTGAGACTTGGAATTTCTTCCCGACAATCATGAAAGTAAGAATGACTTGACTATTTGGTGAGGGTACAAGAGTGTCATAATTCCATTGCAAATTAGCATAGAATTTGTGGAAAACTTTAATGCTTGTGATGGAATTGTTGCAGCATGCACGTTCAACACTTAGGGATGAGAGGTGATGGTCGTACAATAACTCAGCAACCTGATCAATGACATTTTTTCTGTGTGGGCGTGGCTCAAATAAGACACGAAAAGGGAAAGGGTTCCTAGGATGGAGCTCATTGTACCTATTTAGAGCATTATTTGAGACAAAGAAGGTATCATCAAATAGGATAAGGCGAGAGTTGGAGGAGGGCAGTGGTGCTCCGGAGGGGGTAGCTCTCTTTCTCCTATTGGAATCCATGGAGGCGAGATAAGAAGATTGGGAGGTCAAAGTGTAGGAAATTCCACCAAGAATCGACCAAAAACCCAGGGTTGATGTGCAAATGGTCTAGAAAGGTCAAGCACGTGCCGACTAGGACTAGGAAAGGAAGGTTGGGGCTAGGGTGAGAGGCTGAGGGAGCTGGTGAGTGAATCAATCGATTTTTCTCTAGTTGAGGGAGAAAAGTCAGACGAGCCACACTTAAGTTTGCTCCAGCCCGACCATCAGTTGAGTTCTAAGATTTGGAAACTCAACCAAACAACTTTTCACAAAATCTCTCAGCCACCCATCGATCAAGTCTGTAACTCGATCGATAGAGAGTCTATCCCAAATTTAGAAATCTTAATTTCTAGCCATTTGAGTGATAATTAAATTTATTTTTCTAGACCATTTTGTTTTTTAAACATACTTAGGCACATATCACTCATCATTGTGTACTATTTAATGATAAAACAAACGTTTAAAAATACCCAAAATAACTGATAAACAAGGCAAAAGAACATGAAATTTTAGCACTTTAGCAAGCAAAGGTGATTAAGACTTGAGCAAAGCATATATGATAGATAGCAACTAGCTAGAAGGAATATACAATTCATCTAAAGCAATTACGTATAGTTTAGATCTAATAATATTAAATTACTCTCTAGCTAGAGGTTTAGTAAAAATATTCGCCAACTGATTTTTTGTGTCCACATGCATGATATTATATCCTTTTTGGCAATATGATCATGAAGAAAATGATGAAGAACCTCTATATGCTTGGCTCTACTATGAATTATAGGATTGTAAGATAAATTGATTACACTAGTATTATCACAATAGATAGGAGAATCATCAAAATAAATGTTAGTGTTGGAGCATTTGCTTCATCCATATAACTTGGGAACAATAACTCCCAACTACAATGAATTCAGCCCCGGTAGTTGATAAATTCACTATACTATGTTTCTTATAAAACTAAGACACCAAGCATGGTCCTAGGAAGAAGAAAGTGCCACTTGTGCACTTTCTATCAATCAAGCAGCCTGCATAATCCGCATCACTATAAGCTGTAAGAGTAAAGTCCCTTGACTTGGGATACCATAGTCTAAAATTTGGAGTTTTGGCTAAGTACTTAACATCCTCTTAACAACTATAAGATGCAATTTCTTGGGTTTTGATTGAAAGCAAGAAAACAAGACAACACTAAACATTATATTAGGTCGTTAAATAAAGCAAACTTCCAATCATACCTCTATAGAGCTTCTCATCCACTTTCTCACCTTCTTCATCTTTATCAAGTTTTGCAGTGTTTGACATGGGGATGTCCATCGGCTTGGTGTTCTCCATCCCAAAGTACTTAAGTATCTCGCTTGCGTACTTGCCTTGATTGATGAAGTTCCCATCTTTAGTTTTCTTGATTTGAAAGCCGAAGAAGAATGTAAGCTCACCCATCATGCTCATCTCGAACTCACTATGCATAAGATCACTAAACTCATTGCAAAGATTAAAATTAGCTTCACCAAAAATGATATCACCAACATAAATTTGAATGATAAGAAAATTGTTAGAATTGTGTTTGAGAAATAAGGTAGAATCTACTTTGCCCATGATATACCCATGATCTAACAAAAAGTTCTTTAATTTCTCATACCAAGCTCGAGGTGCTTTTTTGAGTCCATAGAGAGCTTTTTGCAATAGATAAACATGGTTAGGTAAACTATCATGTTCGAATCCTAGGGGTTGTGTGACATACACTTCCTCCTCAATTGTACCACTCAAAAATGAACTTTTAACATCCATTTATAAAGAAGAAAGTTCTTATAACTAGCAAAAGCAAGCAGCATACAAATGGACTCAAGTCTAGCTACAAGTGCATATGTTTCATCAAAATCTATACCTTCTTGATGATTGTAGCCTTAAGCTACCAACCTTGCTTTGTTTCTTACCACCTTTCCACTTTCATCTAGCTTTTTGTGGTAGACCCACTTGATGCTAATGAACTTTCTATCATATGGTCTTGTCACTAGGGTCCACACTTTGTTCTTCTCAAATTGTTCCAATTCTTCTTACATGGCTAGGATCCATTCATCATCCCCAAGAGATTATTTGATGTTCTTTGGCTTGAGTTGTGAGATGAAGGTGATGCTGGCTTGTTCTTTGTTGAAGGCAGCCCTAGTCTTCATTCTTGCAAATGTGTCACCTAAAATCATCTCTTTTGGATGGTTTTTCGCAAAGCGGGGGGTTGGCTCCTTCTTCTCTTCGTCTTTTTCTTCTTCTTGAGTAGCCACCTATTTTCCTTTTTGGGTGATGTTGAGTTCTTTTAAAATAGGAATCACCTCACCTGTAACATCATAATTTGGAACAATATCTTTGGGAATAGAGGGGTTAGTATCAATGAACTTTACATTAATTGATTCTTCTACTTTAGCAAGATCAACATTAAATACTCTATAAGCCTTGCTAGTAGTGTTGTAGCCAAGAAAGAAAGCCTTGTAAGATTTTGGATCAAATTTGTTGAGAGAATCTTTTGTGTTAAAAAAAGGACATTTGAAGAGATAACAATACTCTATAGAAGGCTTCCTACCACACCATATCTCATAGGGGGTTTTCTTTAAAGAAGGATGTGAAAAAATCTGATTTTGCACAAAACATGAGGTACTAACGACTTCGGCCCAAAAATTATTTAGAGTGTCATACTCTAAAAGCATGGTCCTATCCATTTCCTATAGTGACCTATTCTTCCTCTCTACAACCCCATTTTGTTGAGGTGTTTGAGATGAAGAGAAGTTATGTGAATATCCAGATTCTTCACAAAAGTTTTCAAAGAGATGATTTTCAAATTCTCCCCTATGATCTCTGTTGGATAAATTGGATATTATGATAAATCCCTTTGTTTCGATGATGACAAACATTTCATTCTTGTTGATCTAACGTGCTACTTGAGTATTGCAGGAATAAAGTGGATGACAAAGTTCTAGGGAAACTATACGCTTGAATGATTGTAAATGTCATGCAATGTAATCAATTGTAAACTTGTACAAACATATAATGTACAAGTACTTAGATCTCATGTAAATCAAGCGTTAGATCTTCCCTAGCCAATCACCACACTTAGATAGGTCATCCCTTTTAAATAGGATCACATATGCACACTCATGCATTTACTTAGTGCCTAAATTGAAAGATTGAAACAGGGTCAATCTCGGTCGACCAAACTCCTCGACCGAGACACTCTCGGTCGACAAACTTCTCGACCGAGAATGACCCAAGTAGCCGTTAGACACAGCTGACAAGGTAGTTGGCAGTTGCAAATGAACGTTGATCCAGAGAGCTTGTCGGTCGATAAAACTTCGACCGAGTAGGTATCTCGGTCGACAAATTGTCGACCGAGATGGTCTCTGACAGCAACTGCAGAATAAAGCAACTAGCCGTTACTAACACACCTAACTTATACCTAACGGCTAGTTAAGCACTTAGAAACCCCTAGAAGTTGTCTAGAACGTCCTTAAGCATCCATAGGCCATTCCTATAAATAGGACATGCCTTAGAACACCAATAAATACAAAAGCTACACTTGTGCTATACTTGAGCAAGCAATTACATTTGCAATCTGTTTTGAGCAATAGAGCAATTCCTACATTGGCTATTCATTACCATTGCTCCCATTTTGTGTCCTATAGGCTAGCATCTCCTTACCACAGCACTTACACTTCTACACTCATTGGTTAGGAGATCGATACGCTTGATATAGGCAAATCAAGCCTTGTGCTCCAAAGGATAAGTTGTAATTTCTATTTTCCTTCTTGTTCCTTTTTATCCTTTGTATTCTCCTTGCTACTCCTAGGGTTGGAGGCTGCGGATTGGAGAGAGTTTGACTTCTCAGGTGGAGAAGGGGACTTCAAGCTACTTCAAGAAGGCTATCGCACGGGAAGCTACTTCAAGAAGGCTATTACAACGGGAAGCTACTTCAAGAGGAAGGCTGCTTCAAGGTGGTGCAATTACTTCTAGGTGAAGGCTGCTTCAAGGTTGGGCGATTACTTCTAGGTGAAGGCTGCTTGAAGGGTTTAGGAAAAGAAATTGTATTTTATGTAAAATCCTTGCGAGGTAATAAAATAAATTTCTTTTCAAATCCCGGTTGGGTAAGCAACCGGGTAGTGGACTGACTTCCTTAGTATTTGCTAAGGTTGGAACCACTCTAAACTCTTGTCTCCTTGTCCAATATCTTTGTGATTGATTGTTTGAGTTAATTAATTATTAAAATCTTTATAAAACTCTATTCACCCCCCTCTAGTAATTTTCAGTTGGTATCAGAGCAGGCTTCAAGGAACCCTAACCAGGTCTTGAAGAATGAAGGGTGGAGGTGACTACAACCGCAGGCAAAGGAGCAACTTGGACCAACTTTCAACAAGCTGCAATTGGTGTTTAGGAACAAACCATACAACAATCGGTTGTCCATGGAGAGAAAAGAAGAAAGAGGTCCACAAAAATTGTCTCATTGCTACAACCAATGAAGAAGAAGAAGAAGAGGTAAGCCTTCTTGATTTATCAAAAGAAGAGCTAATTTCTAGTCTTGAAGAAACACACAATAAGTATATTGAGTGCAAGAAGAAATTAAAGAAATCTAGTAAAACAAACGATGAGTTAAATGCTAGACTTCTTGCTCTTACATCCGAAAATGAAGATTTATATGCTAAATTGAATAATCTTGGTTTTGAAAAAGATAGCATTGTTTCTGAAAATCGTACTTTGAAATCATCTCTAAGTAGTAGTGATGTGAAGATTTTTACTCTAGAAACAAATTATGATCTTCTATATCAAGAAAAGGTTGAATTACTTGCAAAGTTAAATGATTTTCAAAAACAACCTGTTTTGTGTACACATCTAGATTATGATAATATAGTGAAAGAAAGGAATTCTTTATCATCTAATCTAGATCAAGCAAAACTAGATATTAAGAAAAGAATGGATGAGATCGCTAAGTTGCAACAAGAAGTTAGTAGGTTAAGCAACAATGGAATCCTTGATAGAATATTGGATAATTCCTATCATCAAATTTGGAGAAGAGGACTAGGTTATAAGCCCAAAGGGAAATCTCATCAACAACCTAGTTGGAGAAAGACACGAGCACATCAAGCTACATTTGTACCAAAGAACAACCTAGAACAAAACCATAGAAAAAGACTTGAGGTTCGTTCTATATGTTGCCATTATTGCTCACGTCTTGGACATTACTCTTTTTCATGCCCATACAAGAAAAAGAATGTTGAGTTAGTATGGGTTCCAAAACCCCCAAACTAAATGGATAAAATTAAGTTGAGATATGACCAAAGACTCTAAGTGGTATATCTCTATGTCTATCTCAACTTAACATAATAGGACACCAAGTTAATCCAAGAAATTAAATTTCCAAATATACATCTTAAACTACTTGTTTAGTTTGGATTCACAAAATGTATATGATTAGTTGAGATTTAACCTAAATGTTGCTTTGATATTTAAATATCTCAACTAAATCGAGCTTTAACTTTCATACTTTTGCTTTTAATTATAAACAATATTTGAAAACAGGTTTGAAACAACACAGAACCTTTCTCGGTCGAGACACTGTCGACTGAGGGATCTGTCGGTCAAGAAATGGTCGACCGAGCAGGCTTCTGTTGTCAAGTCTGACATAAATCTTCTGAAATTGTTTTTCAATCAACCTAGTTTGCTATCAAATTGTTATTGATGATTGAATTAACATGCAAATCAAGAATAAAATCTTGGAAGACAATTTTTGTAGCAAGACATATTGATTGTTTACATTATATGACATTATGAGTAGAAAATCCTTAAACATATTGCAAAAGTACTGTGAGAAGACTAATCTTGAACAAACCTTATTCATTGTTTGAAAAGTTTCTTCGGCATGATCAGTTATAAAAGTTTGTCTTAAAATTGAAAACTTATATGAGACTATTTTGGTTTACTCTCAATGGTTGGATTTAAAACTGAAAAATCATGATTGGCTTAACCAAGGAAATTACTGTTTTATCATAGATATGCTTCATCATGATCATTATGTTTCATTGGTTTAAAATAAGCTTTGATTCATATATACAAACCATGAATGATCATTGTGATTCATAAAATTGCAAATGTCATTAGCATAAAAGCATCTTGACATAATAGATAATGCTTGTGGACACAGCTTGTAATGATGATGTTGCTATGACAAGCCAAACGGTGCCTCTTAGAACAAAATATTAATGTTTTTATCTATTTGCTTGTTCTAAGAAATTAAAAGCAAAAATCTTGACTCTAAGATATTAATCTTGCTTTCAAAATATATGTTTCTAAAGGATCTTATGATAAGGGTATAAGAAGAAATGAGATTTGATATTTATGTACCCATAGCAAAGCATATGAAACATCTTTTACAATGAATGTAAAACATGCATTCTAGAAAAATCAAGGTCAAAGACTTCACTATGATGCTCATATTAAGTCTTCATAATAGGTACATCTTAATGTGCTTCAAAATTGATAATTATAGCTATCTGCAGAAATTATACTTCACATATGAATGTTTATCTTGGAAATCTGCAGAATTTGCCTCTTGGTTAAAATTAAAATTGACCAAGGGGCGCCATGGTCGTAGTCAAGGGCGACCTAAAATAAGCTTTGACAAAATGCTTATTTGGACATCATTTATTGCACTTAATCTTAGTATACTTTTGATAAAGGTCAAAATCAAAATTTAAAATTATTTGTGACCTTAGAAGCATCAAACTGCTTAAATTGTAAGATTAAGGGGGAGCTCATAACAACAAATTGGTTTAATTGATTAAGAAGCTTAGAAAAACATTGTAAACATCATTTGAAGCTTGTTACGACCTTAGTATTTTTACTCTTGATTATGAAGAAATCTATGAATTTCATAAAAATGATATAGCTTGTACTTAAAGGAACTCTCTAAACAAATCAGGGCTTAACATCCCTTGCATTTGGTTGGAGACATTTTTATGTACTCTAAGATTAAAGGATTCTCATTTAATTTAGGGCTTAACATCCCTTGATAAATGAGAAATAAATATACATTCATCATAAGCTTAAGGGAATCTCATATCATTTCAAGGCTTAACATCCTTTGCAAATGATTGAGAAACAAATTGTGGATAAATTAGACAAAAATCCATGTTCCTAATAGGATATCTATTTAAGGGGGAGCATAATATAAAATTAAGGGGAGAAGAAAAATAAAATATTCAACTTGGATATCTTTTTGAAATGACAAAGGAGGAGAAAGAACATAAAATCAAAAATATAAATGAGTTTCATAACATCTTGGCCAGCACTCACTTGCAAAACATAAATGGCTACAAAAGGTAATTTTCAGGTATGAAACTCACATGCTTTATATTTTTGATTTCATATTTAGGAAATGTTTGTCATCTTCAAAAAGGGGGAGATTGTTGGATAAATTGGATATTATGATAAATCCCTTTGTTTCGATGATGACAAACATTTCATTCTTGTTGATCTAACGTGCTACTTGAGTATTGCAGGAATAAAGTGGATGACAAAGTTCTAGGGAAACTATACGCTTGAATGATTGTAAATGTCATGCAATGTAATCAATTGTAAACTTGTACAAACATATAATGTACAAGTACTTAGATCTCATGTAAATCAAGCGTTAGATCTTCCCTAGCCAATCGCCACACTTAGATAGGTCATCCCTTTTAAATAGGATCACATATGCACACTCATGCATTTACTTAGTGCCTAAATTGAAAGATTGAAACAGGGTCAATCTCGGTCGACCAAACTCCTCGACCGAGACACTCTCGGTCGACAAACTTCTCGACCGAGAATGACCCAAGTAGCCATTAGACACAGCTGACAAGGTAGTTGGCAGTTGCAAATGAACGTTGATCCAGAGAGCTTGTCGGTCGATAAAACTTCGACCGAGTAGGTATCTCGGTCGACAAATTGTCGACCGAGATGGTCTCTGACAGCAACTGCAGAATAAAGCAACTAGCCGTTACTAACGCACCTAACTTATACCGAACGGCTAGTTAAGCACTTAGAAACCCCTAGAAGTTGTCTAGAACGTCCTTAAGCATCCATAGGCCATTCCTATAAATAGGACATGCCTTAGGACACCAATAAATACAAAAGCTACACTTGTGCTATACTTGAGCAAGCAATTACATTTGCAATCTGTTTTGAGCAATAGAGCAATTCCTACATTGGCTATTCATTACCATTGCTCCCATTTCGTGTCCTATAGGCTAGCATCTCCTTACCACAGCACTTACACTTCTACACTCATTGGTTAGGAGATCGATACGCTTGATATAGGCAAATCAAGCCTTGTGCTTCAAAGGATAAGTTGTAATTTCTATTTTCCTTCTTGTTCCTTTTTATCCTTTGTATTCTCCTTGCTACTCCTAGGGTTGGAGGCTGCGGATTGGAGAGAGTTTGACTTCTCAAGTGGAGAAGGGGACTTCAAGATACTTCAAGAAGGCTATCGCACGGGAAGCTACTTCAAGAAGGCTATTGCAACGGGAAGCTACTTCAAGAGGAAGGCTGCTTCAAGGTGGTGCAATTACTTCTAGGTGAAGGCTGCTTCAAGGTTGGGCGATTACTTCTAGGTGAAGGCTGCTTGAAGGGTTTAGGAAAAGAAATTGTATTTTATGTAAAATCCTTGCGAGGTAATAAAATAAATTTCTTTTCAAATCCCGGTTGGGTAAGCAACCGGGTAGTGGACTGACTTCCTTAGTATTTGCTAAGGTTGGAACCACTCTAAACTCTTGTCTCCTTGTCCAATATCTTTGTGATTGATTGTTTGAGTTAATTAATTATTAAAATCTTTATAAAACTCTATTCACCCCCCCTCTAGTAGTTTTCAATCTCTACATATGAAAAAAATCTGGCAATAAGATTCATTTTCTAGAGAAATAATCAAGAATATCACTCTTGGAAATGAGAAAGAAGGTCCAAGTATATCGAGAGAAATTATCGACAATAATAAGACAATACTTGGAACCAAGAAGCGGTTGAGTTCTCATAGATCCAAATAGATCAATATGGAGAAGTTCAAGAGCTTTATTGGTACTAAGGACTCCTTTGTATTTGAAGGAGGACTTAGTTTGCTTTACTTAGGTACAAGGTTGGAATTCCTCATCCTTTTTAAAATCCAATTTAGGAAGTCCCTTGACCAAGTCCTTTTTTCTTAACTTCTTCAACTGATGCATATTTACATGACCAAGCCGACGATGCCAAAGAGAAATATCATTAAAATTGACTACTAGGCATCTAACAACAATAAGCTTAATAGAGTCAAGAACAATTACATAGAGATTACCATTTTTAGATCCCTTATATATGACATTATAAGTGAGGGAATCTAGAATCAAGTATTGAAAAGAAGTAAATAGCATAAGGTAACCATTGCCACATAATTGACTTACACTTATTAAAATTGTGATGTATTCCATCCACAAAAAGAACATTCTTGATGAACAAAGATTCACCTACATAACCCTCACCTTTCACCTTACCTTTCTTGTTGTCCCCGAAAGTAACCGAACCTCCTTTCTTCTTTGTGAATTTGTTGAAATGGCTTATATCACTTGTCATGTGTTTAGTGCAGCCACTATCAACAATCCATCTTCTTTTTTCCTATAAGAAAGGAGAGTTTTGGTTCCCAACTCAAACTTTGGGATCCGGAGTTAGCTTAGGTACCCATTTCATCTTTGGGTTGGTACCCTTAGGCTTGTAAGGACAATAAGTAGAATAATGATCATCACTTTTGCAATGAGATAAAATCATAGGGTTATTAGTGCCAAAAGACTCTCCAGTGTAATAGGAGATTTCCTTACTCTTTTTCTTACCTTTGGACTTATTTTTGACCTTAGGTGTGTCCCCTACAAATCCCAAACCACTAGTACCACTTTGTTGGGTAGAATGGTCAAACATTTCATTTTGGGAGTTTTTCCCTTTGAAGAATTTTTGTAGAGAGGCTCTAAGTCTATGATTGTCATCAGTGAGAGATATAACAGTAGAAAACAAACTAATAAGATCATCTCTAGCATGAATGAGTCTAGCCTCTAAACAAAGGGCTTTAGTCAAATAAGAGTCTTTTTCAAGAGAAATAGAAGCAACGTCATTACTAGGCAAAATAGGTCTAGAGGATAAATCATTATGGAGCTTCTTAGGTTTTGTCTGCATATGGAAACAACGAACAAGGAAAGGATCATGCACTTTGAGAAGGGATTGAGTACTAAGCTATCAACCCCAGTGTCATCCTTAGAGAACAGAGAAAGGTTTACAACTTTTGTGGAGTAAGTTAGGAGAGTGGAGGGATTCATGATAGATAAACTTGAGTCAAAGGATAAGAAGAGGCTTATGCTGTATAAAGACAATCTTCCGGAGGCTTAAGAAGCCCATGTACTCAACACCTCAGTCTCAGTAGAGGGCAGGAGAGCAGAGGTAGAGTCCATAGTCTTCCATCTACAAAGATCTCCTAGTGTAACATCAATGTCTATGATAGAGTCGTCTCGGCTGTGATATGAGGTTAAAACCTATTTTAAGTGTGGATAGGTAGGGTATACTAAGTGGTATTGCCCTATAAAGGATGAAGAAGTGACTCAACAAATGAGGTAGAGTCAGCAAGGGTTGCAGTAATGACAACAACATAGTGGTAAAGGACAAGGTCAAGTGTCACAGGTCGGTTCTTCAATACAAGCTAATAAAGGTAGGGGATGACAATAGGCAATGACTAGATTCTATGTGATGAGTCATCCAGAAGGAGTTGTCAACCCAAGAGTCATGACAGGTCAGATGGAATTATTTCATTCTGATTTGTCTTCTTCAAGTTTTGTGTAGCATCCAACTCACAAAACATGATTAACTAATACAGAAGTGTTTACTAAGCAGTGGATTACTGAAAATCACAAAAAATTAAAACCTTTTTACCAAGAGGTCCATCAAAGGAAAACTTTCTCACATAGAACCAAAGTAACACATTTACATTCTGGTTTAAAGGTACATGTCCTTCATCATCTCCTTCTGAAAATTACAAGCATCAACTGCTCTT
This sequence comes from Alisma plantago-aquatica, assembly GCA_963693085.1. NCBI lineage: Eukaryota > Viridiplantae > Streptophyta > Magnoliopsida > Alismatales > Alismataceae > Alisma > Alisma plantago-aquatica. The sequence continues at coordinate 545,035,642 of OY856412.1, read as the reverse complement.
CTTAAACTAAGCACAAGCAGTATAAAATCTTGAGGCACTGAGCCAAAATATCGAAAGCACTAACTACTACTCCGAGGACCTAAGAGTATAGAGACGACACATAGGACTCTATATACATCTATACAAGGCATATGAGCCAGTGTCTCCACCTGAGACTTCACTACTGTCCCTGTTATTGTTGTTGCTGTCCTTCACCTACTGAAGGATTCCTGCCTCCTCGTCCACGTCCACCTAAAAATGTGGTTCCCACGGGGTGAGACAATTGTAAATTGCCCCAACGAGAGATATAACTCTCGGCCAGCAACATTATTATTATAATTTAATAAGATGAATATGAACAGAGGAATTATAATTGTTTGAAAACAGTTAATTCAATGTCTAACATATTAGAACATTATTCTTATCAAAAGCATTACAGCTATAACTGGATAGAGCAACATGTCACTTATCCATTAAGGAATATGAAGAACATGTATAACATTTATTCACTATAGAGTTATAACCACAACATATACTCTCTTCAGGCTTAGATCACATATCTAATGCCTGGCATTGTCTTGTGGAGTCATGGCCTATAGCCATACTCTTTTCACAAAGTATTGGGATCTTAATCCCTCATCTCATCAAGTACATTTCCATTTCTTAACAAGTTCATCATCATGATCATAGAATATGGGTATTTGAACCCTTAACTCATTATAGAACACTTGTTACCACTTATTAGGTAATTTCATACCTTCAGGTCATCTGACCAAGCACATTATGATTCTTGCTACACAAAGCATTCCACATAGTTCACAAAGCTAATATTTCCTCTTGTTACCCCTTAATAGGCCACAAGGCATATTATGGCTTATAAAGTCCATAAATAATTTTAATAAGTAAAACATCATATGGCACACAAGTCTCATTAATTTCAAGTCACCTCTCACTAAGAAACAAAGCATATGAAGGCTCATAAGGCCTTTAAAACATTTTCAATATACAGAGCATCATAGTCCATACCTGGCTATGCCATCATCACAACATACCTGCATGATTAGTACTCATGATAACAATTGTATATCAGTACCATGCAATATAAGGGTTTTCTTATTACATTCATAACTCATCAATTTGTATTTGAGCTTCATATAGGATTACTCTGTGTTAGGTCTTCACATAGCATCACCCTGTATTAGGGTTTCACATAGCATTACCCTGTATTAGAGTTTCACATAGCATTACTCTGCATTAGGGTTTCACATAGCATTACCATGCATTAGGGTTTTATATCACATTCATCATCCTATATTAGGGATTTACACATCATTACCCTGAATTAGGGTTTTCCATAAGTAACCATATAGGTTCTCAAGATCATATTATTAATGATCAAATCCTATTTCATTGCTTCACACAACTAGGAATCATTATGGATAACATAAGTATTCAATCATACTTATTTATTCTCATCATTCATCATTAAATGAATGATCAACACAAAGTATGAGTTTCTCTCTCATCTTTACCAGAATATGATTGTATCATAGTTTATTGGTTTGAATTATCCTTTTCATAAGGCATGCTAGCCTACATTTATCAAAGGGCATTACATCTCAATGTAGCAATTGACATGTCACACTTCATGTGTCACTCATCCAAATATATTGGATTTAAAACACATCAAGGTATATCAGTCTTGAGGTGTTGGATGTGATATCTATCATATCTTGATGTATCACTTCCCTCATCACCTTTATGTTACTTGAGTTCATCCACTTAGCTTGTATTAGAGTATTCCTCATCCTAATACTTTATGCACCAGTTCATCACATTTATCATGTAATGTATTGGTCATAAGTCACCTATTTAGAATATACAACCATTGCTAATGATATGGACTCGTCCTTGAGTTAGAACTACTAATGTAAGGATATCCATCGTCAACCTCTCTAGGTGTCATATTTTTCAATATATTAATCACTATTCCATTATTAGGAATAGGGTTTTCCATATTTATAAATTGAGGTTCACATAGCATCTCACATATATATGGATTTGACCTAGTATCACTCTTCATTAGAGTTTCACATAACATCCTTCTATATCAGTGTTTCACCTAGTATTATGTGAAATTAGGATTTCACAACACATCACCCAGTGATAGGACTTCACATAGAATTAGTAGCACTACCCTATATTAGGGTTTCATGCACCTTTACCCCATTTTAGGGATTAAGGTTTACTATTCACATCCAAGTAAGGTTTCTCGTACCTCATTACCCAAATTAGGGTTAGGATGTACATTTCCCATTAAATTAGGGTTTCTTACATTGTTACACTAAGTTAGGGTTACATCATTACCCTAGATTATGGTTTCACTGAGCTTTTCCCTAAATTAGGGTTTCACATGGCCTTGCCCTAAATTAGGGTCAAGGTACATCAATCTTTTCAATGAGGATTTCATGATCTCATCATTATGGATCAAACCCTGATTACATATTTATTCATAATGAGAGAATTAGAGCTTATTATGTAAGAAATCATCTTTCCCATTCTCTCTTCCTCTCATCCTCTCTAGGATGTTAAATACTCCAAGATTGATCTAGGTCAACTCTTCAATTAAGTATACATAGTTAGGGTTAACCTTCATAATCATCATTGATCCACATCATTAATAATCAAATAGCTATTTGACCTTTGATCATATTAGGTGTCCAAATGGTTTAACCAATTTGAACCTCAAAAGGCCTTGGTCACTTAGACCTCAAACGGTCTTGATCACTTAGACCTCAAACGGTCTTGGTCACTTAGACCTCAAACGGTCTTGACCAAAAAAGTTCAAACGATTTGAAACCGTTTGGCAAAGTTAGTACATGAAACCGTTTGACAAAGTAGGTGTTTGAAACCGAATGAGCTTGGGTCTCCAAATGGTTTGAGACCGTTTGGTCTCAAACGGTCTTGAGACCATTTGGTCCCAAACGGTCTTGAGACCGTTTGGTCCAAACCCTCTCAAAACCGAATGGACCAAAAAGGGTCTTCAACACTTAAACAATTCAAGGTTCCAATCCATGGACCAACTATAAATTGGACCACTAATTTATTCTTCAATTAAACCACTGTATCACCCTTCAATTGGACCTTCAATTAGGGTTTTGAACCCAATTGAACTAGGGTTGATAATCAAGAAACCATCACTTAGAGTTTTGAAACTCAAGAACCATCAATGGTTGACATTGTGGAACCAATTCAATTGAAATCAGTGAACCATCATCATTGCATGATATGACCTGACCTCAAACAGTCAACCCATCCAAATGGTCAACTCCTCTAAACGGTTTGGGGTTCAAGTCTCCAAACGATTTGGAAACTGTTTGGTCTCCAAACGGTTTGGTGAAACCGTTTGGACCATTTTGTTGAAACCGTTTGCAAGAGATATTTGGAGAGGTGTGTGCTTATGATGATGTCATCATCATGAAGCTTCAAACCCACGAAGTTTTCTGTGAATTCCATGGTGGTTGCATCAATCAACCAAATACAATTCTGAGAATGAAGAAAGTATCAACAATTGATAAGGAATTGAATGCAATAACAATATTAAGGGTTCAAGTTATAAAACCCGCCTCCAATTGGGATCCAAATCTTCAAGCTCACGTCAACAATGGTGGATGCAACTCCTTTCACTATTACAAGGCTCATCCTCAAGATTTGAGTGAAAAGGAATGGTTAGAATTGAAGAGGGGATCAAGATATGAAGAATTCATGCATTGATTTTCGATTTTCACCATGGATTCAAGGTGAAAGGAGGTCAAGAAGCTTACCAACAGGTTGGGGGTCTTCCTCCTGATCCTACAAAGATCCTTTGGTCGTTTTCCAAGCAAGGAGAAGTAGTGGAAATGAAAAAGCCTCTCATTTGGCTTGTAAAGGGTCATTTTATAATAAAATCAATGAGAGAGAAAATGCTTTATAAAAATTCATTTAATCCCAAAAATAGAGCCGCCTCTTCCCCCTCAACTTCTTGGATCTGAGGATGTCTTCTTTGCCTCTTATTACTCTCAATTATCCATGATTTAAAGAAAAGCAAATCAAGCACCTTAAATCATATAATACTAATATCCATAAGTGAGTGGATATTTCTTTTTCTTATAATAATGTGAGTGAGTTATCCACTTCCCTTGGATATTTTCGTGGCCTAGAAAAGGCACAAAGGTTTTCACACTTGAGCAAATTCAACCAACTCGTTTTTGGTTGAAGGCCCTTCAATTATTTTATTTATTTTTGCATTAAATGGAAGTAAAGTTTCAATTATGCTTAAATCTTGATTATTTTAATATGAAGATTCTCTCTCCTCCAAAATGATTCTAACGAGGCACCCCTCTCATTTTCTTACCTCAAAATGATGCCAAGATACATTAGGGACCTTATTGAGTTGGTAATTTTCATATTGAACCCTGGGTTTTGGGTAAATTGCACATTACACCAAAACTAGGTTTTAATGCACAAACATTGCTTTATCAGCTCTTTCTTGGTACTCAGGCTACCACAAGCCATACCTCTGCATCATATTCATTCTCATGATGCTTCAACACATGAGGAACATTTTATCATGTAACATTTGCAATTGAACCCCTCAACTTGGGTAATTTGCATTTTAGTCCAAAACAAGCAAAATAATGTTTCAACATTATTCAAAAAGGACTAAAATTGAAATATAAGTTCCTCTTGATCCTTAATTACTTTCCACAAAATAAGATTAAGCATATAATTATATTTCTTAATCAAAACACCTAGGGTTAAAGCATAACCCAGGTCAGGGATGTTACAAGTTATAAACCCCTAATAAGGATTTCATCCCCGAAATCCCAGGAAAAAGGAGAGACAAATTTTTAATCATTTATCATACCATCAAATCTCCACATAACATCTTAATGTTATGGAGATACCATAGATCTTTAATCCACACAAATTTCCTTTCATGAGTTCAACCTTATCAATGTTTATGTTTATGCAGAGCATAAACCCCTAACATATGATGCCCATATTATTTTAGATAACAAGATTGATTTCAAAGTTGGCTAATATAGATAACCAACATAATCATCTCTTATTTCTCAGGTAGCATAATCCTTACTTTGGTATTCATCATATGTGTTGAGAACACATCTCATCCTTATCATATTCATTTCTCTGCTATTACCACCAAAGGTATATGCACAAAGTATTTCTTTTATCTTAGGACATTGCTTGTTCCATATATCATTATCTTGGAACCAAGGTCCAAAGCAAACTGATACTTTTCTAAGTATCCATCAATGGATTATTTCTAATCCATGCACATCAAATGTCATAATACTTACTTTATTGCCATGTTAATTGAAAGGAAGAAACATAAAGGAACATACTCCTATCATCACCCAAGTTTGTTTATCAAAGGGAGAACATATATATATATATATATATATATATATATAACAGAGGTAATCCACTCAACAATCCTTTATTTGTTTGGGAAAGTTCACTTAGAAAACCCTATGTGGTTAGAAAATTTCACTTAGAAATTCCTATGTAATTGGGGAAATTCACTCAACAACTCTTATGTAATTGGGAAAGTTCACTGAGCTCTTCCTCATTGGTTGGAAATGCTTACTTAGCACTTTTTCATTAGTTGGGAATGTTCACTTAGCTCTTCCTTATTGGTTGGGAATGCTCACTTAGCTCTTATTCATTAGTTGGGAATGTTCACTTAGCTCTTCTTATTGGTTGGGAATGCTCACTTAGCTCTTCCTCATTAGTTGGGAATGTTCACTTAGCTCTTCCTATTTAATTGGGAATGTTCACTTAGCTCTTCCTATTTAATTGGGAATGTTCACTTAGCTCTTCCTATTTAATTGGGAATGTTCACTTAGCTCTTCCTATTTAATTGGGAATGTTCACTTAGCTCTATCTATTTAATTGGGAATGTTCACTTAGCTCTTCCTATTTAATTGGGAATGTTCACTTAGCTCTTCCTGTTTAATTGGGAATGTTCACTTAGCTCTTCCTGTTTAATTGGGAATGCTCACTTAGCTCTTCCTGTTTAATTGGGAATGTTCACTTAGCTCTTCCTATTTAATTGGGAATGTTCACTTAGCTCTTCCTATTTAATTGGGAATGTTCACTTAGCTCTTCCTATTTAATTGGGAATGTTCACTTAGCTCTTCCTATTTAATTTCATTATACTCTCTAGATTGTTTCAAAATGACTACTTGATCAGAGTAATCAAAAAGATAACAATCTAAGAGTTTCATACTTGCCTTATCTCCAATAATCATATACATGGACAGGGTATACAAGTATTTAGATTAGGTAGTATGCACTTTATTTGCTATCAAGTTCCTCACTTTTCATATCATTATACACACAATATTTTTCATTTCTGGATTTTCTTCAGGCATCACTTCTATATCTCATCTTTTATCACACAGATAAGAGAGATTATAAAGAATTTTAAGGAATACTGAGTAAAATGTAAATTCTCATCTCCCTCATGTCCTGATAGGACTAGTCAGGGAAAACTCAACACAACTACTTTCTTATTTTTAACACATAGAATCATGAAATGAAATATTAAAATGACACTATTTCATCTGACCTGCCTGGGACGTCTGTCCACATCCTCTATTGTTACTAGAAAACTGCCTCCTTTGTGAGCCTTGCTGACTTTGCCCCTGGGGTTGAGTCATCATCAAATTCCCGTCTGGATAATCCTTTGCTAGATGTCCCAGTTGTCTACATCAGTAACAGATCCTGGGCGCAATATAGGGTCTATGAGATCCAGTCACCGATGTTGATGCTATGTCGGAGGCTCTACTTGGAACATTACTATGATCCCTACCCCTACTTGACATCCATTGCGTCTGGGTATGGAATCTCGATGATGCTGCTGATGTAGAAAATATCGACTTCTTAAAACTTTCAGATCTTTGTCCTTGAGACTGAGTGCATACCTTCTTGCCACTAGTCTGTCGTTTCTCGATTTCAGACCTCTCTATCCTCCTTATCGACTCCACAAAGGTGGAAAACCTCTCCCTGTTGTCTAAAGCAGATACATGAGTGGTCAGTTTAGCGTTCAATCCCTTTTCAAAATGCCGAATTCTTTCCTCATCATTAACTACAATTTGCGGACAAAACCGCAACAGCTCCATGAACTTAGCTGCATACTCACTAACATTCATCTGTCCTTGTCTGATCCTCTCAAATTGAGAGATCTTGTCGTTTAGATACGTCTTAGGGAAGTATCTACTGACGAACTCTCATCAGAATACCACCCATCCAATTTCTTCACATGGTCTCTTATCTTCCTCTATCATCCACCAATGACCACCACTACCTTTTAGGAGGTACACAACATGTCTTACCTTTTCAGCTTCAGGAATATCAAGGATCCTAAAACCCTTTTCCAGCTCTGTCAGCCACAAATCAGCATCTGCTGGATCAGATTTACCAGCATAATCTATGGCTCCAACCCGGCAAAATCTCTCAAAAGTCTTGCGGGCTCCATAACCCTCATGATGGGATGGTGCCCTATGTGCAGGTGGTGGCATCCTGTCTGCCATGTGTGTCATGGTTGTCAAGAATTTATCAAATAGAGCATGGAGGGCTGGGTTTTCTATCACAGCTGGGTCAATCTGGGCTGTTTAGGTACAGACCCTTCCCTATTCTGATCTCTTGCACCTCCTCCTGGCACAACAGCGCTGCTCTTAGCAGCATGTTCTTCATGTGGTCCAGAAATCTTCAAGTTCTTCTTCTCCTATGTGAGCAGAAGATACTATCAGATAAACTGGAAGACACTTAGAACAGACTCAACAACCTTAGTCCTATGTCTCTATAGACTCAGTGAACCTAGAGCTCTGATACCACTAAATTGTAGCATCCAACTCACAAAACATGATTAACTAACGCGGAAGCGTTCACTAAGCAGTGGATTACTGAAAATCACTAAAAATTAAAACCTTTTTACCAAGAGGTCCATCAAAGTAAAACTTTCTCACATAGAACCAAAGTAACACATTTACATTCTGGTTTAAAGGTACATGTCCTGCATCATCTCCTTCTGAAAATTACAAGCATCAACTGCTCTTGTTAAACTAAACACAAGCAGTATAAAATCTCGAGGCACTGAGCCAAAATCTCGAAAGCACTAACTACTACTCCGAGGACCTAAGAGTACAGAGACGACACATAGGACTCTATATACATCTATACAAGGCATATCAGCCAGTGTCTCCACCTGAGACTTCACTACTGTCCCTGCTGTTGCTGTTGCTGTCCTTCACCTACTAAAGGATTCCTGCCTCCTCGTCCACGTCCACCTAAAAATGTGGTTCCCACGGGGGTGAGACAATTGTAAATTGCCCCAACGAGAGATATAACTCTCCGCCAGAAACATTATTATTGCAATTTAATAAGATGAATATGAACAGAGGAATTATAATTGTTTGACAGCAGTTAATTCAATGTCTAACAGATTAGAACATTATTCTTATCACAAGCATTGCATCTATACTGGATAGAGAAAAATGTCACTTATCCATTAAGGAATATGAAGAACATGTATAACATTTATTCACTATAGAGTTATAACCACATCATATACTCTCTTTAGGCTTAGATCACATATCTAATGCCTGGCATTGTCTTGTGGAGTCATGGCCTGTAGCCATACTCTTTTCACAAAGTATTGGGATCTTAATCCCTCATCTCATCAAGTACATTTCCATTTCTTAACAAGTTCATCATCATGATCATAGAATATGGGTATTTGAACCCTTAAGTCATTATAGAACACTTGTTACCACTTATTAGGTAATTTCATACCTTCAGGTCATCTGACCAAGGACATTATGATTCTTGCTACACAAAGCATTCCACATAGTTCACAAAGCTCATATTTCCTCTTGTTACCCCTTAATAGGCCACAAGGCATATTATGGCTTATAAAGCCCATAAATAACTTTAATAAGTAAAACATCATATGGCACACACGACTCATTAATTTCAAGTCACCTCTCACTAAGCAACAAAGCATATGAAGGCTCATAAGGCCTTTAAAACATTTTTAATATACATAGCATCATAGCCCATACCTGGCTATGCTCATCATCACAGCATACCTGCATGATTAGTACTCATGATAACAATTGTATATCAGTACCATGCAATATAAGGGTTTTCTTATCACATTCATAACTCATCAATTTGTATTTGAGCTTCACATAGGATTACTCTGTGTTAGGTCTTCACATAGCATCACCCTGTATTAGGGTTTCACATAGCATTACCCTGTATTATAGTTTCACATAGCATTACTCTGCATTAGGGTTTCACATAGCATTACCCTGCATTAGGGTTTTATATCACACTCATCATCCTATATTAAGGATTTACACATCATTACCCTGGATTAGGGTTTTCCATAAGTAACCATATAGGTTCTCAAGATCATATTATTAATGATCAAATCCTATTTCATTGCTTCACACAGCTAGGAATAATTATGGATAACATAAGTATTCAATCATACTTATTTATTCTCATCATTCATCATTAAATGAATGATCAACACAAAGTATGAGTTTCTCTATCATCTTTACCAGAATATGATTGTATCATAGTTTATTGGTTTGGATTATCCTTTTCATAAGGCATGCTAGCCTACATTTATCAAAGTGCATTACATCTCAATGTAGCAATTGACATGTCACACTTCATGTGTCATTCATCCAAATATATTGGATTTAAAACACATCAAGGTATATCAATCTTGAGGTGTTGGATGTGATATCTATCATATCTTGATGTTCACTTCCCTCATCACCTTTATCTTACTTGAGTTCATCCACTTAGCTTGTATTAGGGTATTCCTCATCCTAATACTTTATGCACCAGTTCATCACATTTATCATGTAATGTATTGGTCATAAGTCACCTATTTAGAATATACAACCATTGCCAATGATATGGACTCATCTGTGAGTTAGAACTATTAATGTAAGGATATCCATCATCAACCTCTCTAGGTGTCATATTTGTCAACATATTAATCACTATTCCATTATTCCGAATAGGGTTTTCCATATTTATAAATTGAGGTTCACATAGAATCTCACATATATATGGATTTCACCTAGTATCACTCTTCATTAGAGTTTCACATAACATCCTTCTATATCAGGGTTTCACCTAGTATTATGTGAAATTAGGATTTCACAACACATCACCCAGTGATAGGACTTCACATAGAATTAGTAGCACTACCCTATATTAGGGTTTCATGCACCTTTACCCCATTTTAGGGATTAAGGTTTACCATTCACATCCAAATAAGGTTTCTCGTACCTCATTACCCAAATTAGGGTTAGGATGTACATTTCCCATTAAATTAGGGTTTCTTACATTGTTACACTAAGTTAGGGTTACATCATTACCCCAGATTATGGTTTCACTGAACTTTGCCCTAAATTAGGGTTTCACATGGCCTTGCCCTAAATTAGGGTCAAGGTACATCAATCTTTTCAATGAGGATTTCATGATCTCATCATTATGGATCAAACCCTGATTACATATTTATTCATAATGAGAGAATTAGAGCTTATTATGTAAGCAATCATCCCTCCCATTCTCTCTACCTCTCATTCTCTCTAGGATGTTAAATATTCCAAGATTAATCTAGGTCAACTCTTCAATTAAGTATACATAGTTAGGGTTAACCTTCATAATCATCATTGATTCACATCATTAATAATCAAGTAGCTATTTGACCTTTGATCATGTTAGGTGTCCAAATGGTTTAACCAATTTGAACCTCAAAAGGCCTTGGTCACTTAGACCTCAAACGGTCTTGATCACTTAGACCTCAAACGGTCTTGGTCACTTAGACCTCAAACAGTCTTGACCAAAAAAGTTCAAACGGTTTGAAACCATTTGGCAAAGTTAGAACATGAAACCATTTGACAAAACAGGTGTTTGAAACCGAATGAGCTTGGTTCTCCAAATGGTTTGAGACCGTTTGGTCTCAAACGGTCTTGAGACCGTTTGGACTCAAACGGTCTTAAGACCGTTTGGTCCAAACCGTCTCAAAACTGAATGGACCAAAAAGGGTCTTCAACACTTAAACAATTCAAGGTTCCAATCCATGGACCAACTATAAATTGGAACACTAATTTATTCTTCAATTGAACCACTTAATCACCCTTCAATTGGACCTTCAATTAACGTTTTGAACCCAATTGAACTAGGGTTGATAATCAAGAAACCATCACTTAGAGTTTTGAAACCGAGGAATCATCAATGGTTGACATTGTGGAACCAATTCAATTGAAATCAGTGAACCATCATCATTACATGATATGACCTGACCTCAAACGGTCAACCCATCCAAACGGTCAACTCCTCTAAACGGTTTGGGGTTCAAGTCTCCAAACGGTTTGGAAACCGTTTGGTCTCCAAATGGTTTGGTGAAACCGTTTGGACCATTTTGTTGAAACCGTTTGCAAGAGATATTTGTAGAGGTGTGTGCTTATGATGATGTCATCATCATAAATCTACAAACCCACGAAGTTTTCTGTGATTTCCATGGTGGTTGCATCAATCAACAAAATACAATTCCGAGAATGAAGAGAGTATCAACAATTGATAAGGAATTGAATGCAATAACAATATTAAGGGTTCAAGTTATAAAACCCACCTCCAATTGATCTCCAAAGCTTCAAGCTCACGTCAACAATGGTGGATGCAACTCCTTTCACTATTCCAAGGCTCGTCCTCAAGCTTTGAGTGAAAAGGAATGGTTAGAATTGAAGAGGGGATCAAGATATGAAGAATTCATGCATTGATTTTCGATTTTCACCATGGATTCAAGGTGAAAGGAGGTCAAGAAGCTTACCAACAGGTTGGGGGTCGTCCTCCTGATCCTCAAAACCTCCTTTGGTCATTTTCCAAGCAAGGAGAATAAGTGGAAATGAAAAAGCCTCTCATTTGGCTTGTAAAGGGTCTTTTTATAAGAAAAAATCAATGAGAGAGAAAATGCTTTATAAAATTCATTTAATCCCAAAAATAGAGCCGCCTCTTCCCCCTCAACTTCTTGGATCCGAGGCTATCTTATTTTCCTCTTATTCCTCTCAATTATCCATGATTTAAAGAAAAGCAAATCAAGCACCTTAAATCATATAATACTAATATCCATAAGTGAGTGGATATTTCTTTTTCTTATAATAATGTGAGTGAGTTATCCACTTCCCTTGGATATTTTCGTGGCCTAGAAAAGGCACAAAGGTGTTCACACAAGAGAAAATTCAACCATCTCATTTTTGGTTGAAGGCCCTTCAATTATTTTATTTATTTTTGCATTAAATGGAAGTAAAGTTCCAATTATGCTTAAATCTTGATTATTTTAATATCAAGATTCTCTCTCCTCCAAAATGATTATAATGACGCACCCCTCTCATTTTCTTGCCTCAACATGATGCCAAGATACATTAGGGACCTTATTGAATTGGTAATTTGCATATTTAACCCTGGGTTTTGGGTAAATTGCACAGTACACCAAAACTAGGTTTTAATGCACAAACATTGCTTTATCAGCTCTTTCTTGGTACTCAGGCTACCACAAGCCATACCTCTGCATCATATTCATTCTCATGATGCTTCAACACATGAGGAACATTTTATCATGTAACATTTGTAGTTTAACCCCTCAACTTGGTTAATTTGCATTTTAGTCCAAAATAAGCAAAACAATGTTTCAACATTATTCAAAAAGGACTAAAATTGAAATATAATTTTCTCTTAAGCCTTAATTACTTCCCAAAAAATAAGATTAAGCATATAATTATCTTTCTTAATCAAAACACCTAGGGTTAAAGCATAACCCATGTCAGGGATGTTACATTTTGTATCCATTTTGATTGACCCGGGTGTGACACATCCTTTTATTACTAGAAGTAATTGCTAGATGTTTCTTACATGTTAGTCATAGACAAGATAGTCTTCATCAATAAACTCCTCTTGTTGGTTCCGCCAAGCTACGGGAAGTATGCCCATCATGTGTTCTAACTTTTTCAGGACATAGCATCCAAGTAGATCTCCTACCACTCGATATTCATGGGTTTGATGTAATTCTTGGGATGGATACTTTGGAAAAGTATCAGGCGATCTTGGACTATAGTGCCAAGATAGAAACCTTTGTATATGGTGATGTTTCATTAGTCTTCCAGGGTGATAAAAAGATTCTTCTAACATTTTTGTTTCAACTATTACAATAGAGAAGTGGATGAGATAGGGTTGTGAGGTGTTCTTGGCAGATGTGGTGGATACACAGGCAAAGGGTCCTAGTATGCAGGAAGTTCCAATTGTATGAGTATTTGAGGATGTTTTCCCTATGAGTTCCCAGGTGTAACTCCTCCTAGAGAGATTGACTTTGAAATCAATCTAGTTCCAGGTACCCAACCCATAGCACAAACACCATATAGGATGACACTAGTAGAAATGAAAGAGCTTAGGTAGCAGTTACAATATCTGCTTGAGAATGGTTTCATTAGGACAAGCACATCTCCTTGGGGTTCTCCCATTTTATTTTAAAAAAATAAATATGGATCGATGAGGTTGTGCATTGACTACCGATAGCTAAATAAGATGACAAATAAGAATAAGTACCCGTTGCCACATATAGCTGATTTGTTTGATCAATTACAAGGTACCACCATTTTTTCTAAGATAGATATGAGGTCGGGTTATCATCAGTTGAGGATTAAGGCAAATGACATACCTAACTCAACTTTTAGGAAAAGGTATGGTCATAATGAGTTTGTTGTTATGCCATTTGGGCTAACCAATGTACCATTAGCCTTTATGGATCTGATGAAAAAAGTATTCTGTGATGACCCGATTACAAATCAAGCCATCACTAGTAAAAATCACAGAATAACCATAAACAATAGAATTAACAAAAATCCATAAAAATTTAAATCATTTTGCACATAGATCCTTTTCCAGTAAACTTTTACAAAAGGAACCAAAACTTTATTTACATATGGTTTATAATGTACATTCAGTGTTCTGTCTCTTCTCGAGGATAACAAGTACCAGTTTCTTTACTCTAATATATACAATAGCAACATAAAAACCTTGAGATAAGAAAACCAAAATCTCAAGTCATTCGTAAAAACCACTTAGAGCTACCTCCCAAGGAACTGAGAGTACAAAGATGACACATAGACTTCTATATAAAGGACCTTGACAGTCAGTGTACTCAGCCTGAGCTACTACTGTTATCCCTGCTGATACGATCCTTCTTATGCAATCCGGTTCCTAGTCCCTCGTCCGCATCCACCTAAAAAATTGTGGATCCCATGGGGTGAGACTATTGTCCCAGTGAGAGATATAACTCTCTACAAACAATATTATTATCACAAGAAATAGTAAAGACTGAACAAAGGATATTTATGCAACTAGTAGGTATATTTGTTGATAACATAATTATAAAACATCCATTTTCTTGAAAAGGAAAATGAAGAACATGTATAACTTCTATCTACTAAGATGTATGAAAATAATAAGGCATCAACCAATGTTTTACATGTTCAATCCTTAAGCAGATATGCTACACAGCTGATTACATGTTCACATTCATACTTATGCCCAGAGGAGATGAGATATACCGTTCATACTCTAACCGACCACTAGTAAGTCAAAATCGGTACCATACAAGGTCAATGGCAGTGCCGGCTGTCAAGACCTCACCTTCTCTTGGTCAGTACGAGACCACTTAGATTGAGCATGACATTTTGTGTCTGCTGTAATTAGCTATGACGAGGTATAGCGACATCTTCGCTATAGAGTTATAGACGTAGCATGTACTCTCTTTGAGAGAAGACCACTTAGCTTTCCCAGATTATCAGGATGACCACTGAGCGATGCTAGTTTAATTTTATTAGGAAGTCCACTGAGCAACCTGATGTATTTGGGGAGTCCAATGAGCACCCTTATTTAGTTTAGGGAGTCCACTGGGCACCCTTATATAATTAGCACATATTCAAAAATATGTGTTTCGAGTAAAACTCGTTTCACCATTCAACAAATATTGACACTGAATGGATCTATGGTCTGGGCAACTACATTATAATATTTGGATTGTTTAATTAAATGCATTACTATATCTTTTAGCATCAATCAAGTTACAAGCAAGAATTATATCAAATGCTATAAAGAAAAGCATAATTGCATTTATCAGGTACTTTCATATTCATTGAAACACATAGACCACTTAGAATCTTAATCTCTTGTCATCATCATACTTGGGTATTCAACCCTTAATTCATCACTGAGTATTATCACCACTTAGCAAGAAACAATTACATCTAGGTCATCAAACTAGGGTATTTATCCACATAGTTCACATAGCTTATTGAATTTGTATCATATAACATCATAGCTCTTTACTTAGCCATGCTCATTGCCTTATGATACTTGTATGGCTAATATATCATGCTATCAACAATTTCAAACACATGCCTTAACAATGAAATACTAAAGAACACATACTGCCTAATGAATTAGGGTTATAATCAACCAATTAAGGTTTCAAGAGCCAGCGAGCAGTAGCTCAGGTGGTCGCAGCATGGGGCCCCTCATGAAGGGTCCCGGGTTCAAATCCCCCTATTGGTGCTGTTCAGAATTGTTTCTCCCGTAGCGCAGCCGGCCTCTACGTGACTTAATGGGATACACTCCTTACGGGTTGGGGTTGAGCTCCCCAGGTTGGGCTCAATGCAAGCCTTACGAGTCTCCTGGGTTACCAAAAAAAATTAGGGTTTCAAGATTTCATTAGCAAAGATTAAGTCCAAACTCATACTCCACTCATCTCAGGAGTATTATTATATGTTAATCACATAATTATCTTTCCAATCTTAGTTTCTCTTGTTGGATCCTAGATGGGTGATTAGATGCTCTAGAGGGGGGGTGAATAGAGCTGAACGCACTTAAACAAAACTCATTAAACCTTCAAGATATATGACAAGATAAGGTTGCTAAATAGGTAATTTGAGTGCAACTAAAACATACATAGCAAGGGAGAGAGAGATTGAACATCCACCAATTAGACAAGCTATTTAGAGTGGTTCCACACTTCAAACTAGAAGTGTGTCAGTCCACTTGCCTAGAGAGGTCAACCTCTAGGACTTCCAAACTATTGCACTCTTATATTCATTCATAAGACATACAATGCATGACCAAACAAAAGACTTACCTATCCAAGACAAAGAGTCTTCAACCTTACCAAGGACTTACCCACTTTGCAAGAGTCTTCGGCCTTCTCCAAGGACTTACCCACTCTTACACAAGTCTTCCGCCTTGCAGGAATTACCCACTCTTCTTGGATCTTCAGCTTTTGACTTTACCTTCACTCGGAGAAGCTTCCACCAAGGTCTTACCCACTTGAGCTTGAGTCTTCTGCCTTCTCCAAGGGCTTACCCACTCTAGCTCCAAGCCTTCAGCCTTGATCTTCACCAAGGGACTCCTTCCCTTGTTCTTCTTCACCTCTCTTGGACAAGAGAGAGAACCTTCATCTTCATGATTGCAAATGAGAGATGGGGAGGTGGTGGAAGTGAGATCCTCACAAGATATACATATAGAACTAGCTCTCTTACAAATATCCTACTCACTCTAATGGATGTAGCAAGTGATTAAGCTTAGAGAGAGAGAGGAGACTGTAGGAAGCACTCAACTATAGAATAGGAACCTCATAAAGAGTTTGCAATGAATGCTCAACCTTGGAATGAAGCCCAAGGGGTCCTATTTATAGTTGGGGATGCCTCTTAGACTTTGGGAACACTTGAGAACGAAAACTAGCCATTTTGTGGCTTGCAACAGATCTATTTTCACTTGTTGCAACTCCACAACGGCTAGAAGCACTTTTCTGCACTTTTCCGTACAGTGCAATCGGTCGAGTTTCTATAAGGGTAACTCGACCGATAGAGTAAAAGACAAAGCCGATATTCAGACCATCGGTCGAGTTTGTCCTGAGGAAACTCGACCGAACAATGAAAATCGATTTGGTCAGTTACTCCATCGGCCGAGTTCTGTGTAAACACAGCTCGACCGATGCAATCTTCAGAAAATTGATCAAGGATGATCGGTCGAGTTTTCAGGCTGGGAAACTCGACCGACAAAGTGCATGTAATCAATTTTCAAAGTTGCATCTAAAGTGCTCTAATATTCGATCGAAGTATTCCTGATATTTTTCTAAGCTTAATTACAAGTCATACAATCATTACAAGTGATTTACAACATGATTCTAATGGATATACATCATATTACAAAAACGTGCACTTGTATGACTTTGACTTGTCTTTTCTCCAATTTGAGATGCGCAAGTTAGGGCAATTGGAGTGTGTCTATACCTAATATGAAAACACTCAAGTAGAAGCATTAGACACCAATATGTGGAATGGTTAGTCATCATCAAAACATGGGTTTAGTCAATTTAGACGTGAGTCAACATTGACCTAATTGACCTTGAGTCAACATCTCTCTCATCCCAACTAGGATGTAGATTAATTAATTCACCTCTTTACGGTCTACTAGCATATCATTATCAAATTGAATTAAACTTATTGTATCTCAATATTGTACTAATCATATTCATCACTTAGACAAGCGTAATGAATTAAAGCATGTCTACCATATTGGGTAGCATGGTGGATAATACTATTCTATTATGCTTGGAATTGCATATATCATCATAACAAGTATCCATATTAATCATGTGGTAAAATCACACCATCATATCGGGTTTGGGGCATATCCCTTAACACCATATCGTGTAATCATGTTGGATTAGCTATCACTCTAACATTTATCATCTTTAGTCAACCTCATATCTTGTATGGGTTAGACTCTTGTCCTTATATTGGGTATAAAAGAATATTAGACTCTCACATCATGTACAAGAGTACACCATATCGAGCATACCCTTATGGCTTTACTATAAATCATTCAAGATAATATTATATTGGTTCTTTACCTTAGTTGGTCATATCAGTTTTTCATTTTAAACTTTCCATATCGATTTTCCATCATATCAGTTTTCCTCTTGGATTGCCACATTGGATTTCATCTTGGGTTTACCATGTCGTGTCCCCACATTGGATTTTCCATATCGTGATCCTATGTTGGATATCATATCGTGATCCCTTGTTGGATATCATATCAGTTTACATCATAGGTTCACCATATCGGTTTATGTGTTGGACATCATATCACTTTACCTATCTTAGATAAACCTCTTTTTGCCCTTAACCATTTTATACTTTCAAGGTTCTATTCATTCTCTATGGTTGCATGATAAACCAAATACTTAGTTACTTATCAACTCATATCAACATAGTAAGATGTATCGAGTTTTCAAAGGAAATGGGTTTCACAACATATCAGATTTCCATATTTTCATCTAGGGTTTTGCCCATATTGTGCAAAGGTATTGCTTTACCCTTGTATCATGTACAAGGTATAGATATGAATCTTTCATATTGTCCATAGGACATGTCTTCTAAAGTATGACCTTCCTTCATATCAGATTGACTTCTATATCAGATTCCATATCGATTTCCAAAAATCTTCAACCCATGTTGGGTTGTTCGATGATGATATCATCATCAACCTCAAGATCCTTGTTTTACTTTTATAAACCATGGACAATAGTCCTAATTACTTATTAGAGCTCATGAATATATCAATAAATCAAAGGAAATCCGAATTTTGACAATAATCAACAAATTGAAAAATATTAAAGAAAAGATAATAATATTGATGGGTTCAAGTTATATAACCCACCTCTCAAATAGGTTCCAAGCTTCAAGTCTCCAACTCCACACATTCCAAAGTTGAAGATGAGCCTTCTCCAAGCTCCAAGACTTAAGCTTCTAGCTTTTGCATGATATTTCCAATCCCAATGGGCGATATCAACTTCTATGACCTATTTGGCTGATATCTCTTCTCCTTAGCCAATATCTAGCTTCACCACTAAACTCTCCTCACTATGCATGACAAAAGAGGGAATGGACGATACAATAGGGAAGATTTCTAATAAGATTTGAAAATCTTACTAACAAGTGAATAGCAAGGTATTTATACTAGAGGTTTATGGAAAAGAGTGTAAGAGGTGTCATTAGCTTAAGCTACTACATGCCACCTAGCCATGCATGGTCGACACATATATTTTCATGCATGCCATAGTTGTCTTTCCATGCAAAAATAAAAGTTCAAGGATAATATAGAGGATAAGGTTTGGCTTTTGAGTTATCTTCTATGACAAGTCTTCTTCCACCAACTATATTATATTATTCAACTCAAACTTTTCCAAGACAAGTTGCAAACTGGTTCATATCTCTTCTTTGAAGTGCCTTGCTCGTAATGGGCAAAGATAAAGATCAACAAAACCAATAAGAGACTCCTTTATGGCTCTATGGCCGATAGGGACTTCCATTCTAAGTCCTTAACTCGATATGGCTCATGTGCATAGCTTTCAACTCATATATTTTCTTGGTCTTTTAAGAGTGCTAACACTTTAGGATGATTCAAACATATTGTCTCCTTTTTCTCTCCTTTAGTTGATACTAGATAGGAGTAAAAACAATCTAGAGGTGGTAATTTGCACATTAACCCTACATTTTGTGTATATATTGATACACCAAGCACTTAACATATTTCAAACAAGTTCTCACTTAGATTTGGGCATTGCATAAGCCACCACTTAGCATCATATTCTCTTTCATGACATTTAAAACACTTAGAATACATTCAACATGTGACATTTGCAATATAACCCCTCATCTTAGGTAACTTGCACTTTTCACTTAGATTATCATATAATGCACACATAGTTTGCATATAAGCTCAAATTTGAAAATAAACTTCACAAAGTGCCTTAATTACTTTTCAAAAGATAAGAACAAGTTTATCAGTAACTTACTTGAGCAAAAATGCTATGGTTAAGCCATAACCCAGGCCAGGGGTGTTACAATTATCAACCCCTAAAAAGGGATTTCGTCCCTAAAATCTCAAGAGAAAAGAGAAGGGTATTTCCTCCTCATCTCTTCCTCTAACTCCCATGTGGCTTCTTCAACGCCATGGTGATGCCAGAGAACTTTCACAAGAAATATGTCTTTCTTCTTAGACTTCTTGACTCTTCTATCGAGAATCATCATAGGACCTTCCACGTAGGATATATCTTCACTAAATTCAACCTCTACAGGTTGAACACCATCTATGTATCGGGATGACATTTCCTCAACATAGACACATGAAACACTAGATGTAGTCTATGAAGCTCTGGTGGAAACTCCAACCTATAGGCTACTTTCTCGATCTGTGCTATGATTGGGTAAGGTCCATAAATCTAAGAGCTAACTTACCCTTCTTCCCAAATATGAGAACACCTTTCCAAGGAGAGACCTTGAGATATACTCCGTCTCCAGCTTGGAATTCTAAAGGTCTACGACATTTATAGGCATAAGACTTCTATCTATCATGTGCAGCCTTCAACTATCGATGTATAACTTTATTATTTTTAGTTGTTTGTCGCACTAACTCAGGACCAAAAAGTTGGTATTCTCCAGTTTCAAACCAGCAAAATGGAGATCTACAACATCTACCATATATATAATGCTTCATATGGTGCCATATCAATACTATCCTGATAACTATTATTATAGGCAAACTCAATCAAGCTTAAGTGTAAATCCCAACTTCCCACAAATTGAAGGACACATGCTCTAAGCAAGTCCTCCAAGATCTATATAGTTCTTTCAGACTGCCCATCTGTCTGAGGATGAAAAGTTGTACTAAATTTCAACTGCGTACCCAGAGCCTTATGTAGTCGTTCCCAAAAATGACTTGTAAATTGAGGACCTCTATCAGAACAATCGTAGTTGGAACTCTGTACAATCACACTATCTCATCTATATAGATCTGTGTCAGCTTCTCAATAGTATAGGTTGTTTTGACAGGAAGAAAATGCACTGTCTTAGTCAACCTATCAACTATCACCCAGATTGAATCATAACTTTTGGCTGTCCTAGGTAAACCAACCACAAAGTCCATTGTCACATGATCCCATTTCCACTGAGGTATAGGTAGGGTTTGTAACATTCCTGCAGGCTTATGGTGTTCTGCTTTAACCTACAGATACACTGGACACTGCATAACGAACTCAACTACATCTTTCTTCAAATCGGGCCACCAATACATATCTTTTAAGTTATGATACATTTTAGTGCTCCCTGGATGCATTACATACATGGATGGGTGAGATTCCTCCATAACTAACTTCCTTAAGTTATTACTATTAGGAACTACCATCCTGCCATGGTAACAGATTATCCCATCCTCTGACTCATGGAAACCATCTCATTTTTCACTTCCCAACTCTGACCTAATCTGCTCAATCACAATATCAGTCTGTTGTGCCTCTTTAATATGTTCCTTCAGAGTAGGTTTCACATGCATCTCAGCTTATAACCCTTCTAACAAAGATACTTCTAACCGCACATTCATTTGTCTCAAAGAGACAAGCATATCCCACTTACATCATACTAAAGAATTCAATTGTGCATTTTCTGTGGGTGGAGACAAAGATTTTCTACTGAGTGCATCAACCACTACATTGGCTTTTCCTGGATGATAATCAATTATACAATTGTAGTCCTTGATTAACTCCATCCAGTGATGTTGTCTCATATTTAGCTCATGCTGAGAGAAGATGTATTTTAAGTTTTTATGATATGTAAAGATCTTACATGTCTCTCCATAGAGATAATGCCTCCAAATTTTCAACTCATGAACCACTACAGCTAATTCTAAATCATGTGTCGGATAATTCTCCTCATGTTTCTTGAGATGTCGAGAAGCAAAAGAAACTACATGATCATTCTGCATCAACATATAGCCAAGACCATTCTTAGAAGCATCATAGAAAACAACATATCCCTTTCCCTACTCAGGTAGAACTAATACAGGTGCACTAGTCAATTTTTCTTTCAACAAATGGAAAGAACGTTGACACTTGTCATTCCAGACGAAAGGAACTTCTTTCCTTGTCAACCTGGTTAGGGGTAATGCTATAGAACTAAAATCTTTGATAAATCTTCTTTAGTATCCTGCCAAACCTAGGAAACTGTGAATATCAGTCGGTGTCTTAGGTTGTTCCCACTCTACAATAGATTCTACTTTCTTAGGATCAACACGAATACCTGAAGCAGATATAACGTGTCCAAGGAAAGATACTTCTGATAACCAAAACTCGCACTTACTAAACTTAGCATATAACTTACGCTATCTCAACAAGGTTAAAGCCTGATGAAGATGTTGTTCATGTTATTGACTGTCTCTACTATATATCAAGATGTCATTTATGAAAACCACTACAAACTGATCAAGAAATGGCCAAAAGATTCTATTCATCAAATCCATAAATGTAGCTGGTGCATTAGTTAGTCCAAACGACATACTGACGAACTCATAATGATCGTACCTTGCCCTAAAGGCTGACTTAGGTATGTCACTCTCCTTGATGTGTAACTGATGATATCCTAATCTTAGATCAATCTTAGAGAACAATGTTGCACCACACGACTAATCAAATAGATCATCGATCCTTGGTAAGGGATATTTGTTCCTAATAGTTACCTTGTTAAGCTGTCTGTAATCTATGCATAGTCTCATAGACCCATCTTTTTTTTAACAAAAAGAACTGGAGAACCCCATGGAGAAGTACTCAGTCAAATGAAACCTTTCCCAAGCAACTCCTGCAACTGTTTCTTAAGTTCTACCATCTTAGCTGGTACCATCCTATAAGGCGTTTAGGCTATAGGTTGTGTATACAGAACAAGATTAATCTCAAAATCAATCTCTCAGGGTGTAGAAACACATGGAAGTTCCTCGGGAAACACATCCTCAAATTCCCTGACAATCGAAACTTTAGAAAGACTAAAGCTATTAATTATGGTATCTACCACATGTGCCAATAATGCAAAGTATCCTTGCCTCATCAACTTTTCTTCTACCATAGATGACACTAGATCGGTTGGAAGAATCTTTCTATCCCCTTGAAAGACCCATATCTTATCATTGTATGTGAACATAGCCTGCTTGGAACCACAATCCAAGACAACTTTATACTTGTCTAAAGTATCCATCCCGAGAATTACATCAAACCCATGCATTTCAAGTGGCATAAGATCCACCTGAATGCTATGTTCAGAGAAAGAAAGAACACAGGGAGAGCATACTTCCCGCAACATCGCAGATCCGACTAATGGAGTTTCTAATAATAGATTGTTCGTTCTAGGATTGACAATCATGTTACAGTCATGAATCACTTCTCGAGTGATAAAGGAGTGCGTAGCACCCATATCAATAAAAATAGATACGAACAGGATGAAGACATATCAGAATGAAATAATTCCATCTGACCTGTCACAACTCATGGGTTAACCACTGCCTCTGACTGATTCATAGCATAGAATCTTGCCATTGCCTGTTGCCGACCTCATCCTCTATTGGTTAGTGCAGATGATCCTTCATGAGACGCTTGTACTCGTCCTCTAGTGCCACTACTGAGTTGTTGTCTTTGAGAGTCCTACTGACTCTGCCTCAGTGGTTGGGTCACTCCCACGTCCCTAACTAGACAATCCTTTATTGCATGACCTGTTTGCCTACACCTGTAGCAGACTCTGTCTCCCATTGTGAACTAGGTGGTTCTATCACTGACATCGATGCTGAGCTCTGGGTTATACTTGATGGAAAACTACAACCTCTACCTCAGCTAGACATCCACTGTGTCTGAGTATTGAACCTCTGAGTTTCCACGGGTACAGTAAACCTCAGTTTCTTAAAATTGCCAAACCTCTGGTTCTGAAACTGTGCAGGTACCTTCCTATTGTTTGCCTCTCATTTCTCTATCACAAACCTCTCTATCTGCCTAACTAACTCCACAAAGGTAGCAAACCTCTCTCTATTCTCTAGAGCAGAGACAAGTGTGGTTA
Organism: Alisma plantago-aquatica; assembly: GCA_963693085.1. Taxonomy (NCBI): domain Eukaryota; kingdom Viridiplantae; phylum Streptophyta; class Magnoliopsida; order Alismatales; family Alismataceae; genus Alisma; species Alisma plantago-aquatica. The sequence goes on along the minus strand of OY856412.1, from coordinate 545,011,586 downwards.
ATTCAGCATTCAAACCCTTCTCAAAATGCTGAATTCTCTCCTCATCTGTAGTGGCCATGTGCGGAGAGAACCGTAGAAGCTCCATAAACTTAGCTTTGTACTCACTAACCTTCATCGGTCCCTGTCTAATTCATTCAAACTGCAAAATCTTCTCATCAAGATAAGTCTTGGGGAAGTATCTACAGACAAATTCTTGTCAGAATTCCCCCCATCTGATCTCAACACCTGGTCTTTTCTCTTCTTCGATGGCCCACCAATGGCCAACACTTCCCTTCAGAAGGTATGCAACATGCTTAACCTTATCACCTTCTGCGATATCAAGGATCCTAAAGGCTTTCTCTATCTCAGTAAGCCATGAATCTGCATCTGTTGGGTCAGCTGTGCCAGCATATTCAGTGGCTCCTACCTGGCACAACCACTCAAAAGTCTTACCGGATCCATGTCCCTCACTAGACCCTGATGTTCTAGGGGCTGGTGGTGGTATTCGGTCAGCCATATGCATCATTGTATTCATGATCTGCCTGAAACGAGCATGAAAAGCTGGGTTCTCTAACAGAGTTTGGTCAAGCTGGGGAATCTCAAGCACATGTTCTTCACTAGCCTGATCCCTTGCACCACCTGTTGGTGCAGCGACACTACTTTTAGTAGCATGTTCTTTGTGTGCTCCAACCATCTTTTAATCTTTCTTCTTCTCCTGTACGAGGATAATTTACTATAATATACACTGGAGGACACTAGAATAGACTCAACAAACTTAATCATATGTCTTTATAGACTCAACGGACCTTGGGATCTGATACTAAAACTTTGTGATGACCTGATTACAAATCAAGCCATCACCAGTAAAAATCACAGAATAACCATAAACAACAAAATTAACAAAAATCACTAAAAATTAAAATCATTTTTCACATAGATCCTTTTCCAGTAAACTTCTACAAAAGGAACCAAAGCTTTATTTACATATGGTTCATATTGTACATTTAGTGTTCCGTCTCTTCTCGAGGATAACAAGTACCAGTTAGTTTACTCTAATATATATAACAACAACATAAAAACCTCGAGATAAGCAAATCAAAATCTCAAATCGTTCGTAAAAACCACTTAGAGCTATCTCCCAAGGACCTGAGAGTACAGAGACGACACATAGACTTCTATCGACAAGACCATGACAGACAATGTACTCAACCTGAGCTACTATTGCTATCCCTGTTGATATGATCCTTCTTCTACAGTCTGGTTCCTAGTCCCTCGTCGGCGTCCACCTAAAAATTGTGGATCTCACGGGGTGAGACTATTGTCCCAGTGAGAGATATAACTCTCTGCCAATAATATTATTATCACAAGAAATAGTAAAGACTGAACAAAGGATATTTATGCAACTAGTAGGTATATTTATTGATAATATAATTATAAAACATCTATTTATTTGAAAAGGAATATGACAAACATGTATAACTTCTATCTAGTAAGATGTAAGAAAATAATAAGGCATCAACCAATGTTTTCCATGTTCAATCCTTAAGCAGATATGCTACACAGCTGATTACATGTTTACATTCACACTTATGCCTAGAGGAGATGAGATATACCGTTCATACTCCAACCGACCACTAGTAAGTCGTAATCGGTACCATACAAGGTCAGTGACAGAGCCAGATGTCAAGACCTCACCTTGTCTTGTTCAGTTCAAAACCACTTAGATTTAGCATGACATCTTGTGTCTGCTGTAATTAGCTATGCCGAGGTATAACAACATCTTCGCTATAGAGTTACAGCCATAGCGTGTACTCTCTTCGGGAGAAGGCCACTTAGCTTTCCTGGATTGTCAGGATGACCACTGAGTGATCCTGGTTTAATTTTATCAAGAAGTCCACTAAGCAACCTGATGTATTTGGGGAGTCCACTGAACACCCTTATTTAGTTTAGGGAGTCCACTGAGCACCCTTATATAATTATCACATATTCAAAAATTTGCATTCTGAGTAAAACTCATTTCACCATTCAGTAAATGCTGACACTGAATGGATCTATGGTCTGGGAAAATACATGATAATATTTGTCTTGTTTAATTAAATGCATTACTGTATCTTTTAGTATCAATCAAGTTACAAAAAATAATTATATCAAATGCTACAAAGAAAAGCATAATTGCATTTATCAAGTACTTTCATACTCACTGAAACACATAGACCCCTACTACAGAAACAACATTCAATGTCGCTTTTCTGGGTGTTGGTTATTTACACAAACCGACCCCTATAACATTCCACATCGGCGATTTAGTAAGTCCGACATCTATATTCGAAGACCAGACAAACACAAGTACCGCTTTGTATTCATCGTCGGCTAAGTAAAACAAACCGACGCCTAAAATCGTCCACGAAATCCAATTTTCGAGCGAAAAGAAAAAGTGTCACATATAGCGTCGGTTATTTAACTACTAACCGACGCCTATATAAGATGAAAATTTGAACGAAAAGTGTCACATACAGTGTCGGTTATCCTTTGATAACCGACGCTGATAATGGTTCCCGCCAAATAATTTAGGGCAAATATTGTCCAATTGGACGTCGGTTTTGTCGATCAACTGACGATTAAGATGTTTAGGTGTCAGTTGTTTTAGACAACCGATGCCTTTTACAAACTTAATAGACCCGCGATCACCCGACTCTTCCCCTTTCTTCTATTTTCATTGCGAGAATTCTCCTACTCTTGCCGCCGCTGCTGCTGGTCGCCCGACTCAACCCCCACCCGCCGCTGTTGCTGCTTGCGCGCCGCCGCCGCTCCCCTGCTCCTTCTACGCCGCCGACGTCTCCGGTCCCTAGTCGCCGTGCCGGTCTCCGGTCCCTGTGCCTGCCTGCCCTGCGGCTGCACTTGCCTGCCCTGCGGCTGCTGGTTCTGGAGCTCACCGGTATTCTTTGCTTGCCGCCGCCCACCACCGCCATTCTCCTCGCCGCCGACCTGCTCGACCTCACCTCGCCTCGACCTCGCCTTGACCTACTCGATATGCTCGCTTGCCCAGGTACATGCCGACCTACCCAGGCAGCACCCAGGTGTGCCTAGGCGGCCCAGGCGTTCACCTAGGGTCCCAAACCCAGGCACCCAGCCTAGTTAGGCCTCTGGGATGCTTGGGCGGATGCTTGGGCTGCGCCAAGGCACAATGCTGCTGGGTGTATTTTTTTTAAATTAAGTTATTTGATTTATGTTTATTTATGTACTAATTTGTATTTATTTATGTACTGTTTCAGGAATTAATTGATCATCTACTGCTGCCCGCCATCTCCCTGCCCGTCGCCTGCTCACCTGCCTGCACACCCGATTGGGCTCAAACAAAGGTAAACCCTATTTTATTACACTGCTTGATCTTTAATCACATAGACTTAATCAACATTGCTCCTTGTATAATCCTAATGATTAAAAGCACTCTTTCCTGGTCCCCTCAGTAACTAATGTTCCCTTGAGATGAGTGTTAATTGATCTAGTTTGCTTACTTTCCTTGTAATGCCATCTTTTATGTGCTATGACCCACTAGTCACCTTTAGAGTATTAAAATGATGCAACTTATACACTTGTTAAATTTGAATCTATAAATCCTATGAAATGATATCACCCGACAAAATCAGTAGTCACTATTATGTCTTGTACACTCTAGAATCAAGATCTAATACTCTTATGCTATTTTAACACCATGAGACATTTTTTGCTCATTCTAGTGGATTATTATGACCTATGATGACCTAACATGAAACCATGCTCTTAATGATATGATTTTGTTGGCCTAGAAACCCATCTAAGATTTACTCATTAGGAGTAAATCTTGGATAGTCCCCGGTTTGGGACTGTTCTTGAACACCTAATCTCACTTAGGATGTAAGTGTATAATGTGTATTGGGTTTTCAAGAAAATTTCGGCAGCATTTCCCCGTTTGTTCTCTAAGTACATATGTACTTAGAGAACAATGGGGAAATGCTGCCGAAATTTTCTTGAAAACCCAATACACATTATACACTTACTAGTGAGATTAGGTGTTCAAGGATGGGATAGGTGGTACATATTTATTATATATAAGAATGACATCACATGTATTTGTTAACCGTAGACCCTAATCTTGTCCTAATATAAACTTGTTTTCTCTTTGATCATAGAATGGATAGATCATGGATGTCCATTCGCAATCACTGCACCCCAGAGTTTATATCTGGTCTTGATCACTTTATTAGATTTTCCGAGGAACATAGAAAAGAACATGGAGATAGGTTCTACTGTCCATGTAGGCATTGCGGTAACAACTTGAAAGTCAGCACTGGTGACAAAATCAAAAGTCATGTCATGTGCAACGGGATTGTACAAGGCTATACATAATGGCACTGGCATGGAGAGATTTCAAACTCGAAACCAATGGATGTCGATAGCAGTGCTTGGGTGGAAGAAGAAATTGCCTCCGATGACGTAGATGTGAACGAACCAGTTCCAGTAGACATCGTTGATGCGATGCTGGATAGTTGTAGGGTAGAACACACCAATCCACCTCCTATCTTTAGAAACATTGTGCATGATGTTGAGATACCGTTATACACAGGCTGTGCTAAGTTTATGAAGCTTAGCGCTGTGTTGAGATTGTATAAGTTGAAAGCTAACAATAGATGGAGTGACAAAAGCTTCACTTCATTGTTGACTTTGTTGAAAGAAATGCTTCCTGAAGGAAACGAGCTGCCAATCTCAACATACCGGGTAAAGAAATTGCTGTGCCCAATGGGAATGGAGGCCAAGAAGATACACGCATGCCCGAATGATTGTGTATTATTTCAAAAGGACTATGTGGATTTGAAAGATTGTCCAAAATATGGTGCATCACGGTATAAATTGACGACTTCGGGGGAGTCCAAAACTGGTTCTCCTGCCAAGGTGATGTGGTATCTACCTATAAGATCACAGTTTCAACGCTTGTTTGCAAATCCGAAAGATGCGAAGAATTTGAGGTGACATGCAGATGTTAAGAAAAATAATGATGGGATCCTACGACATGCGTATGATTCCACACAGTGGAAGAAGATTGATCTATTATACCCCAAATTTGGTGAAGAAGATAGGAATCTAAGACTTGGGCTTTGTACAGATGGGATGAATCCGTACGGGACATTGAGCAGCCAACATAGCACTTGGCCAGTCATGCTTGTTATATACAATCTTCCTCCCTGGCTGTGTATGAAAAATAAGTATGTTATGATGTCGTTGTTGATATCGGGCCCTAAACAACTCAGAAATGATATCAATGTTTATCTTGAACCTCTAATTGATGACTTAAAGAAACTTTGGGCTGAAGGTGTGATGACCTATGATGCTTCAAGAAGAGAGACATTTCGTTTGCACGCTATGTTGTTTTGCACTATTAATGACTTTCCAGCATATGGGAATTTGTCTGGATATAGTGTCAAAGGAGCTAAAGCGTGTCCTATATGTGAAGAAAACACTGATTCAATAAGACTAAAACATGGCGGCAAGACTGTATATCTTGGTCATCAAAAGTTTCTTTCAAAATTCCATCCGTATCGTAGGAAGCGCAAAGCATTCAATGGATGGAATGATGAACGGAGTGCACCTAAATCTATACCAGGGGATGTTGTTTATGAAAGAGTAAAAGACATTGTTAATGAATTTGGTAAGAAATCACAATGTAGTATGGCCACACAGAGTGACAATTCTTCATTCAAGAAGAAATCAATATTTTGGGATCTTCCTTATTGGAGTTCTTTGACAGTCAGGCATTGTATCGATGTAATGCACGTTGAGAAAAATGTCTGTGATAGCGTCATTGGTACTCTGTTAAATATACCAGGTAAGACTAAAGATGGGATAAAATTCAGACTGGACCTACGTGAAATGGGAATAAGGTCAGAATTAACAGAATTACGTGAAATGGGTAATAAAAGAACATACTTACCTCCCGCTTGTTACACGTTGTCTAGAAAGGAGAAGAAAGCTTTTTGTGAATGCTTGGTAAATGTTAAGGTGCCACAGGGTTACTCATCCAACATCTGTAGATTGGTATCAATGAAAGATCTGAAGTTGATAGGTCTTAAATCTCATGATTGTCACACTCTAATGCAACAAATATTGCCCGTGGCAATTTGATCTATATTGCCGAAGCATGTAAGGTTTGTAATCAACAGACTTTGTTTCTTTTTCAACAGTCTATGCAGCAAAGTTATTGACCCTGATACTCTCGATAATTTGCAAAGAGAAGTGGTTGTTACCCTATGTCAGCTTGAGATGTATTTCCCTCCTCCATTCTTTGATATCATGGTACATCTTGTTGTCCACTTGACTAGGGAAGTGAAAATGTTGGGACCAGTTTTCTTGCATTGGATGTATCCATTTGAACGATAATGAGCATTTTTAAAGGTGATGTTCGAAACCGTTATCGGCCTGAAGGGAGTATTATTGAAGGTTATGTGGCGAGAGAGGTTATGGATTTTTGCAATGACTTTCTGAGTGGTAATAACACTCCTATTAATGACAAGAATATTGAGGAGGGCAAAGGTGAAGAGTTAACAGGAGGACAAACATATTTCACCACGAGTTAACATTGAAGAAGGTCTACTAACCTACACTGAGCTAAACAAGTTTATCAGTACTAGCCTAAGGCACAAGTACCGTTCGTCCGGACAATGACGGTCATGGAAGCTTAGTGGCCACCAGCTTAGTGGCCACTACACGTTCAACTGGCCAGTGGCCACTAAGCTTCCACGACCGTCATTGTCCCGATGAACGGTACTTGTGCCTTAGGCTAGTACTGATAAACTTGTTTAGCTCAGTGTAGGTTAGTAGACCTTCTTCAATGTTAACTCATGGTGAAATCTGTTTGTCCTCATGTTAACTCATCACCTTAGTCCCACTATATATGTACTAAGCTAGTGTTGTATGTAAATTCGGCACTGCTGTTGTTATGCACTATATATGTGTTAGTCTGTCATGTTGTTATATGAATCTGAAGCACTTGTGTGTGCTGCACTTTATGTATTGTATCTGCACGAGCAGAGGAAACAAGGCACGTTCATCCTGTGGGCATCAAAGCATTCTTTGGGCCATCCCAGCACAAACCCAGAGCGGGACTTTCACAAGAAGAGGTAACCTATTCTTTTTTTAGAATGTTACTGCATCTTAGGCTTCCAATCAGCCTATGGCGACCCACTCTTCTCCTGATGTGGATTGGAAATTTTTTAATATTTTGTATGTTTCAATTTATAGTGCGCTAGACAAGACAATGGTTGGGCATGCACATACTATGTGATGCGATTTATGTAGATGATTATCCAATATGCCACATTGGACATCGATACCATACATGAGGTATTATATATAGTCTCATTAGTTAGTATGAAATATATCAATCTTATTTTTATATTATTACTTATATATACATCATTCTCTTTGCAGGTGTTTAAAACTGACCACACTATAGGTAAATACTTAAAAGATGTACATGCTCCATACACGATGAAAGTATTAAATGAAGTAAGAGAAGAATGGGCAAGAGCCATTCACGCAGTGGGGACTGTAAAATATAATTGGGATGCTGATAGCGATGTTGAATGATATTTTGCAAATGAATATTTCTGAATGTTTATACATGTCTGAATGTTTATACATGTATTTGAATGTTTCTACATGTGTGAATGTGAGAATTGAATTGATGTCTGAATGTATCTACTTGTGTGAAAAGTATATTTGTTGATTTTGCAGGTTTGTGGCCTGTTTGTAGGCTGATATCAATGGATGTCGTAAACATGCAGTTTCGAAAACTGAACTGCAGGTTCTCATCCTGCTGACCAGCCACAGAAGGCCCGCAAACTGATAAGAAAAAAAAATAAAACATAGGCGTCGGTTATTTATAGAACACCGTCATCAAAGGCTTACAACGTCGGTTATTTGATAAAACCGCCGCCTAATATGACAAACAACCCGACCGTGCAGGAAAGGACGACCGTGGTGGGATATGGCGTCAGTTATTAGTATACAACCGACGCCTATAGTACTAAACACGACCGTGCAAGGAAGCACGGCCGTGGCGTCTGTGAATACGACGTCGATTAATTAGGTGCAAACCGACGCAGAAAGTGTCCTAGACGATGCCCTTTTTGTGGCGTGAACCCTTTTGGCGTCTGCTTACTATACATAATCGACGCCTATAGGTGTCCTGCTGGCGCGTTTTCGGTGGCGCGAAGCCTTTTGGTGTCGGTTATAAAACCGACACTGAAGAGTTCGACCTTTAGCGATGCCCACATAGGCGTCGCTTGAAAACCATCGCTAAAAGGGGTTAAACAACCGATGCCAAAGGTGTGTTATGTAGTAGTGGACCACTTAGAATCTCAATCTCTTGTCATCATCATACTTGGGTATTCAACCCTTAATTCATCACTGAGTATTATCACCACTTAGCAAGAAACAATTACCTCTAGGTCATCAGACCAAGGTATTTATCCACATAGTTCACATACCTTATTGAATTTGTATCATATAACATCATATCTCTTTACTTAGCCATGCTCATTGCCTTATGATACCTGTATGGTTAATATATCATGCTATCAACAATTTCAAACACATGCCTTAACCATGAAATACTAAAGAACGCATCATCCCTAATGAATTAGGGTTATAATCAACCAGTTAGGGTTTAAGGATTTCATTAGCAAAGATTAAGTCAGAACTCATACTCCACTCATCTCAGGAGTATTATTATATGTTAATCACATAATTATCTTTCCAATCTTAGTTTCTCTCTCATCCCTACTAGGATGTAGATTACTTATTCACCTCTTTAAGGTCTACTAGCATATCATTATCAAATTGAATTAAACTTATTGTATCTCAATATTGTATTAATCATATTCATCACTTAGACAAGCTTAGTGAATTAAAACATGTCTACCATATCGGGTAGCATGGTGGATAATACTATTCTATTATGCTTGGAATTGCATATATCATCATAACAAGTATCCATATTAATCATGTGGTAAAATCACACCATCATATCGGGTTTAGGGCATATCCCTTAACACCATATCGTGTAATCATGTTGGATTAGGTATCACTCTAACTTTTATCATCTTTAGTCAACCTCATATCTTGTATGGGTTAGACTCTTATCCTTATATTGGGTATAGAAAAATATTAGACTCTCATATCGTATACAAGAGTGCACCATATCGGGCATACCATTATGGCTTTACTATAAATCATTCAAGATAATATTATATTGGTTCTTTACCTTAGTTGGTCATATTAGTTTTTCATTTTAAACTTTCCATATCGGTTTTCCATCATATTGGTTTTCCTCTTAGATTGCCATATCAGATTTCATCTTGGGTTTACCATGTCATGTCCCCACATTGGATTTTCCATATCGTGATCCTATGTTGGATATCATATCGTGATCCCTTGTTGGATATCATATCAGTTTACATCATCAGTTCACCATATCGATTTATGTGTTGGACATCATATCGGTTTACCTATCTTAGATAAACCCCTTTTTGCCCTTAACCATTTTATACTTTCAAGGTTCTATTCATTCTCTATGGTTGCACAATAAGACAAATACTTAGTTCCTTATCAACTCATCTCAACATAGTAAGATGTATCAAGTTTTCAAAGGAAATGGGTTTCACAACATATCGGATTTCCATATTTACATCTAGGGTTTTGCCCATATCATGCAAAGGTATTGCTTTACCCTTGTATTGTGTACAAGGTATAGATAGGAATATTTCATATCGTACATAGGACATGTCTTCTAAAGTATGACCTTCCTTCATATCGGATTGACTTCTATATCAGATTCCATATCGGTTTTCAAAAATCTTCAACTCATATCGGGTTGTTCAATGATGATGTCATCATCAACCTCAAGATCCTTATCTTACTATTCTAAACCATGGAAAACAATCCTAATTACTTATTAGAACTCATGAATATATCAATAAATCAAAGGAAATCCAAATTTTGACAATAATCAACAAATTGAACAATATCGAAGAAAATATAATTATATTGATGGGTTCAAGTTATATAACCCGCCTCTCAAATAGCTTACAAGCTTCAAGTCTTCAACTCCACATGTTCCAAAGTTGAATAAGAGCCTTCTCCAAGCTCCAACACTTAATCTTCTAGCTTTTGCACGATATTTCCAATCCCAAAGGGCGATATCACCTTCTATGACCTATTTGGCCGATATCCCTTCTCCTTGGCCAATATCAAGCTTCACCACTCAACTCTCCTCACTATGCACAACACAAGAGGGTATGCACAATGCAAGAGGGAAGATTGCTAACAAGATTTGAAAATCGTACTAACAAGTGAATGACAATGTCTTTATAGTAGAGGTTTATGGAAAAGAGTGTACGAGGTGTCATTAGCTTAAGCTACTACATGCCACCTAGCCATGCATTGTCGACACATATATTTGCATGCATTCCATCATTATCTTTCCATGCAAAAATAAAAGTTCAAGGATAATATAGAGGATAAGGGTCGACTCTTGAGTTATCTTCTAGGGAAAGTCTTCTTCCACCAACTATATTATAATATTCAACTCAATCTTTTCCAAGACAAGTTGCAAACTGATTCATATCTCTTCTTTGAAGTGCCTTGCCCATCATGGGAAAAGCTAAAGATAAAAAAAACTGATAAGAGACTCCTTTATGGCTCTATGGCTGATAGGGACTTCCACTCTAAGTCCTTAACTCGATATGGCTCATGTGCATAGCTTTCAACTCATATATTTTCTTGGTCTTTTCATTATTAAGAGTGCTAACACTTTAGGATGATTCAAACATATTTTATTCTTATTTCTCTCTCCTTTAGTTGATACTAGATAGGAGTAAAAACAATCTAGAGGTGGTAATTTGCACATTAACCCTACATTTTGTGTATATATTGATACACCAAGCACTTAGCATATTTCAAACAAGTTTTCACTTAGATTTTGGCATTGCATAAGCCATGAATTAGCATCATATTCTCTTTCATGACATTTAAAACACTAAGAATACATTCAACATGAGACATTTGCAATATAACCCCTCATCTTGGGTAAATTGCACTTTTCACTTAGATTATCATCTAATGCACACATAGTTTGCATATAAGATCAAATTTGAAAATAAACTTCACAAAGGGCCTTATTACTTTTCAAAATATAAGAACAAGTTTATCAGTAACTTACTTAAGAAAAAATTCTAGGGTTAAGCCATAACCCAGGTCAGGGGTGTTACATGTTCAGACCCCATCTAGATCAATTTTTAGTTGTGTTTATAAATGATATCCTGATCTACTCTAGAGATGGTCAGTAGCATGAGAAACACTTATGACATGCTGTAACTTTGTTGAGGCAACACTAGTTATATGCAAAATTTAGTAAGTGTGAGTTCTGATTAAAGGTGCTAGCTTTTCTAGGACACGTGATATCATCTAGAGGAGTCCGTGTAGACCCACAGAAGGTGGAGTTAGTGTTAGAATGGGATCAACCAAAAACACCTATAGTGGTTCGTAACTTCTTAGGCTTGATAGGGTATTATGGGAGGTTCATTAAGAACTTCATTGTAGTTGCCTTACCCCTAAAAAATCTTACAAGGAAGGATGTGTCATTTGTTTGGGATGACAGATGTCAACAAACTTTTATGATATTGAAGAAAAGATTAACTAGTGCACCAGTGTTAGTGTTTCTAGAAAAGTAAAAGGGTTATATTATCTTTCATGATGCATCTAAGAATGGTCTGGGTGGTGTACCTATGCCGAATAAGAATGTGATTTCATTTTCTTCACAACATCTTAAGAAGGAGTTAGCCATAGTGGTCCATGCTTTAAAGATATAGATACACTAGTTGTATGGTGAGAAGTGTCAGATCTTCACCAACCACAAGAACCTGCAATACATCTTTTTGAAGTAGGAGTTGAACATGAGACAACGACGCTGGATGGAACTGATTAAAGATTATGATTGCATAATAGATTACGATCCAGGGAAGGCAAATGTAGTGGTAAATACTTTAAGTTGGAAATTTTCTACATTATCATCTTCTGATAAAGAACATTTGAGTGATTTGATATGCCATAAGAGAGACATGTTGGTATCCTTATGAAAGATGAATGTACAATTGGAGGTGTCCATGTCAGTAGGTTTTTTGGTACAATTACAAGTAAATATGACATTGAATCAGCAGATCAAAAATGCATAACAGAATGATAGTACGATACAACAAATCTGAGCAAAGTTGGGTAGTGAAAAGCATGAGGGTTTTCATGAATCTGCAGATGGGATAATACGTTATCATGGTATAACACTTGTACCAGATGTTAATAATATTAGAACATTAGTTTTGAAAGAAGCTCATTCATCCATATATGATATGCATCCAAGTAGCACTAAGATGTATCAGAATCTGAAATATCTATACTGGTGGCCAAGATTGAAGTAGGATGTAGATGAGTTTGTAGCTAAGTGTGCAATATGTCAATAGGTTAAATTTGAGCATCATAAGCCTCTAGGGACTTTGCAACCATTCCCTATACCACAATGGAAGTGGGATCATATCAAAATGGACTTTGTGGTTGGACTTCCAAGAACAACATAAGGTCATGATTCCATTTGGGTAATAGTATACAGGTTGACTAAGTCATCAATTCTTCTAGTAAAGGCAATGTATACAACTGATAAGCTTGTGCATGTGTATGTTGATGAGTTAAATCAGCTACATGCGATCCCAGCTACTATAGTGTCAGACTAAGCTCCTCAATTCATTAGTCATTTTTAGATACACTTACATACAATTATGGGTACGCAGTTAGGATTCTATATTGCTTACCATCCATAGACTGATGGATAGTCTTAAAGGATAATTCAGACTTTAGAGGATCTACCGAGAGCCTGTGTGTTACATCTCTTAGGCATTTGGGATATTCATCTCAGGTTAATAGAGTTTTCTTACCACAACAGTTATCAAAGGAGTATCGATATGGCACCTTATGAAACATTATACACGAGATGTTGTAGATCTCCTTTGTGTTGGTATGAGATGGGGGAATATTAGCTTTTAGGTCCTGAGCTAGTGCAACGAACAACATAAAAGATTAAAGTAATTCAGCAATAGTTGAAAGCAACACATGACAAACAAAAGTCTTATGCTGATAACAATCGTAAACCTTTAGAGTTCCAAGTAGGAAACATGGTGTATCTTAAAGTATCTCCCTAGAAAGGTGTTCTTAGGTTTGGGAAAAAGGGTAAGATAGCTCCCATATATATGTGACCTTTTCCTGTGGTTGCACATGTTGGGAAGGTGGCCTATAAGTTAGAGTTTCCACCTAAGTTGCACAAGTTACATCATGTGTTTCATATCTCTATGTTGAGAAGTGTCACCTTGATACGGAGTTGACTCTTCAGCATGTTGAGGTAGAATTAGATAATGATATATCTTATGTAGAAGGACATGTGTTGATCCTGGAAAGAAGGATCAAGAAGTTGAAGAAGAAGGACATTGAATTAGTTAAAGTTTTGTGGCATCATTGTGGGGTTGAAAAAGCCACATGGGAACTTGAAGACAAGATGCAAAAGAAGTATCTGTCTCTTTTTGCATTGGATTGCAGGGGAAAAATCCCTAATAGGGGTTTATAGTTGTAAGACTCCTAACCTAGCTTAATGCTTAATTGTTCTTACTTTATACAATGAGATGCTTAAATATTAATCTAAAATATGTTTTAAATCATGTGACAAGCTTATAGTTTCATTTTCAATCCAAATTGACTAATGTTTGAACTATCCTGCCATATATGTGTATGTTTTGGAATACTTTGCAATTTACCCACAGGTGAGGGTTATCTTACAAAATGTCACATGAATAGAGTATATATTGTGTTTTGATATCATGAGAGAGAAGGATATGACATGGGGTGCCTTGTTGGAATCATGGATGATGGTGTGACATCATCATGTAATATTAGGGTTTTAGGGTTTGCTTAGTTGATAAGTGTATTTCTAGGGTTTGCTTAGTTGATAAGTGTATAAGTTAGGGTTTGCGTGTTGCCACCCTACTAGGTTGTGACTGAGAATCATGTACTGGAGGCCATAGTTGTGACTAACACAACCTTATGAGAGGTGGGTTAAAACACCTTGTCTTCTAGTGTCTCGACCATGTACAATGGTGACCTAGGGTTTCAACCTTAAAGTGTCTCAATCGAGACAAGAAGATGGTGATGTCTCGATCGAGATAAGAGGACAACTGACCTAGTAGATCACAATACTAGATAAACATGACCTTGGATATTTGCATCTGAGTGGAGGAAATATTATCTACTTGAAGGGCATGTGTCCCCATGATGATCCAATATGTTGACACCTCAAACACCTCTACTTCTCTCCTCTTTGGGTATATAACCCATCCTCTTCTCACACAACCAATCTTTTTGACTCTACAACTCTTTCTTCTACCTTGATATCTCCCTTGGAGCTTCAGAAGCAAGTAAGGTCAGATCTTGGACCTTAGGAGGCCGATCTATCTTGCTTTGTTGGAGATCTTGTGCTAGATCAACATCTTGGTGGTGATTTCATGGAAGTTTGTTCTGTTGGTAAGTTATCTCCTCTCTTGATCATGTGTTCCCTCTCCTAAAACTTTCATGTTCTTCCTTACTCTTGGTGTTAGGTATGAACAATCCATGGTGGCTGTTTGAAAGGATGATTCTATCTCTTCTCCATTCTCTTTTGGGTTTGGTTTAGGTCTGATTTCCTCCTTTCTTGAACTCCCTTGTGACCATGATTTTTTCTACCTTTTGGAGGTGATCCTTTGGCTGAAGTTGAAGCTTGGTCAAAGCTTTTGAAGCTTGGAGTCTGGGAGGTGGTTTCTCTCCAAATCAGGCAGCTTTTATAACTCTTCCTACCCCTATTATATGCAAACTTAAGCCCAATATTATTACTTTCTTTATGGATTCAATATGCTTGAACAATAGAAAGTTTTGACCTGATTATATGTGCACAAGAATCTCTATTTCCTCCCTGTAAACATCTCTCCTTTGATGACTTTCCATCATTACATTAAGGGTTGTTGAACACATTAGAAAATGGTGATGCTCACCCTGTGACACTTGGAATTTTTGGTTGAATCACCTTTTTAGATCGTGGATCAGATATGCTAAGGGGTGGAGCAGGTGGTCGAGTCAACTCTTGGACTTCTGTTGTGGTTGACACTGCTTGGTGGGGTGGTTTTGGTCATGACCTTTCATAACCCTAAGCTGGTCACTACCTATCATCTAGGTCATGACACAACTTTGCTTGATGGGTTGTTTGGATGTTTAATGGTTAACATTCTAACTCTGATGGCTAAGTGTACAGGTCGTAACACGTGACTCAAGCTTGGTAGCTAGAGAGATGTGATTGTGGTTGGGATAGACACTTGGTTGTCAAGGTGGTAGCATCATGCTGCATGACTTGGTCACGACACTGAGCTTAGATGGTCATGACACACCTTGGAAGGTTTTAGTCACAACACACTATGTGTTGCGGTCACGATGTTTTGTTACATGTCCCTGGTGTTGCAGTCGTGATGTCGTACTGCTAAGGGGTTGAGACGCCCATAGTTGGTACTAAGTGCAACACCATGCTATGATGTGTTTTGGTCAAAACGTTTAGCTGGTCAAGACTAGGTTGAAGAGTATTGGTCGTGACACCTCTTGAGTTGCATTCGCAACACCATGCTGGTGTTTTCTTGTGACTGGGTCATGACATTTTGACTCGATGATATCTTGGTTGTGACTAGGTGTAGGTGGTGATCGAAACTAGGTTGGAGTCTAACGGTCGAGACACAAACATGACATGACAGTCGAGACACATGGGTTGTGTCTCGATCGTAACACCCCATACCTGATCAGGTCATGACGCCTCCTTGCTGGTTTTGTCGACACTTATGTGTTGAAAGGTTGAGACACTTGTGTTATGAGGGATTGAGTCACATGTGTTAAAGATAGATACATATAAGTATGAACATGGTTCGTACATAGGGTAATGGTCTACCTAAAAGTGTTGTGATTATGAATGGCTAATCATCATCCATAATGCTTAATTCTCCAATAGAATGGGGTGTGATGAAATTATGGTTTAGAGGTGGTATGATGCTATGAAACCCTGATTGGGTGCATATAGATCCTAACCCTAATATGATAATAACATGATCAGTGTGTTCACTATATTTGAAGATTGTTACTCTATGATAATGTTTTCTCTCTCCTACTTGTATAACACTAACTTGATGGTGAGATGAATGCCATGGCTAAGTGAATTTCTATGGTGAGCCTATGCATTACAAAGTGGTGATTATGAGTAATATTGAGGCTTTTTGTGATACTGAATGTGCTGGAGTATATGAATTGGTCTAATGACCTAGAAAATACCTTGTGCATCAATTAAGAGACTGATATCCCATAGTGATGTGACATTGTAAATGATCTATAAATGGAAGCATTACATGTGCCATGTGGTGATGAGACAAGTTCTCAACGAATATGTTTTGTATCTTCTGAAGTTTCATTCTACCTAAATTTTTGTAGAATTGGTTTAGGGTTAATACATTTTAAGTTGATTGATGCATTAAAAGATACCCAATTAGCATGTTTAATCAAGTGAAACCTTAATCATGTAGTTTTCCTGTACCATAGATCCATCTACAACATTAGTATCTAGCTGGATGGTGAAACGAGTAACTCTTATGGGAAACTCAGAGTGCATATTGTTGAATATGTGGGGTGCAAGTGATATATTTCCTTGTATCCTTAAATTGTTGAAATAGTGGTATATTGTTTATTATTGAACGACATGCGTGAGCTAGTTGTCTAGTGTTGTTCCATGTACCAAGGCAGACTAGCTGTTTACAGATTCATAGCTTTGACTATGAGTTCCCGTCTCTACATGACTGTAGTCTTGACTACAAGTTGTTGTCTTTAGAAGTATGACTATATGTTACTGCATTGTAGACTTGAACTGACCAAGTAGTGCTGGTGGTGATCATGGAGTTTGACTCTTCCATGAATCTTGTATGGTATTGATTTTGACTTAGCAATGGTCGGTTGGATTTGAGTGGTACACCTCAAATCCTCAGGGCATAAAGATGGTTAAATAGCCCTGTAGTATATTTATTTAGGATCAAATACGAATCACATTAGATGACCTCATGCCCTATTTTTGTATAGATTTTTTGAATTATAATACGATAAGAGAAATCAAATGTTTTACATATTCTTCATATTCCTTTTAATAATATAAAATATTCTACAACTCAGTTGCAACTACTTAATATGCTCAAATAATAGTACCTACTTTATTTGTTGCTCTTAATTTTACCGTGCTTATAATAGACGTTGGCAAAAAGTTATATCTCTCGCTGGGACGTTTAGTCTCACTCCATGGGTTCCACAACTTTTTAGGTGGTCGTAGACGAGGAGGTCGAGGTCGTGACACTGTACAGAGTAGCAAAGTGAACAATAGCTGTCATAGGTTGGACTTGCTACTAGTTAGAGTTTTATAGTAGAAGTCCTACATGTCGTCCATGTACTCTCAGATCTTTGGAGAGGTTTTGTATTTTGTATTTTGACACATAGAATTTGACTTCGTACCATGATTGTATATAAATGACATGTACATGTTGAAATATGTAATACTTCCGCTAGAGATATTGAATTGTAAATGGTTCTAATTTACCTTGTTGTATGGTTGTTCTATAATTAGTATTAGTCTCACGCTATATTCTATGTAGTCTCACTTTGTATGGCGAAGGGCGTCACACCAAGAGTCACGCTCTGAATGAAAGTTAGTTTGGCCCGGTCAAATATTAAATCAAAATGGTGACATTTTGGTATAGGAGCCGAACGTACACTGTGGGCATCATATGTAAGTCAAATGAAGTATTTAACATATTATGTCTGGCAGTATGCATATGTCTGGTCCAATTTAGATTTTTGTAAAGTACAATTAGTTTTTGACACGTTTATTGTAGTGAATACCAATAGCACATATGCATATATCTTACTATTGTATTCATGTACTGCAATCAACATATGAAATGTTTAGTCTAATTTTACTAATATTTTAACCAAATATTGTGTATTACTACTTTTTATGTATTATACGTAAATACAAGTTAGCTATATTACCTTGTTCATGTTTGATCGTATCGTATTATATTTTATTTACTTATGTTACTTTATATTATGTTTCACTACAAAAATTAGTACATAATAGAAGTACAACCATATTAGCTGCAGATGCCGTGAAATGCAAAGGAGTAATATAGGCATTGTTGTTTTGAGTGGATGAAAAGGACAGTTGTAGGGGGTTGTTTGGTGTTCCTCAAAAGGGAGGGGTGTTCCGTAATAATGGGAAAAGGGAAGAGGGTTTTGGAAAAAAATCATAAAATAATATTCTTAGAACGCACTTGCATCAAGATAATGAACTACATGACAAATAAGGAATTATATATATTTTTATTTTCATTTGTGCATGATTTAAACATCCTTGTCAAAGGCATGCTTGTTCGAAACCCAACCGAATCCATCACCTAGCATATGCTTGGCATTTTATCAGACCCGATCTAAATTTTGTTTTCTTATGCGTTATTTAAATTTGTAGTAAACATCAAGGGGTGTATTCTGGAGCCTCATTCTCTCGTTAATGATAAAATAATTCATTTACTGCTGCGTTTCTATGAAGACATTTTTATAATTTTTCTACGTAGTTAATGGAAAATGAAAAGTATGTGCGTGGGCAATTGACTATGTTCTTAGTCAAAAATAAATCAAAAGCTAAATTTACCCAAGTAAATGGTGAATATTAGTTTCTTCGGGTTACTAGAAGATTTCCAGCAGAAGCATTTAGTCGCTCTGTTGAGGCAAAGGGAAAATTTGGAATTTCAAATCAAAGCAAACCCGCATCCTTGAGAGCAACCTTAAAATCCTCCTCACTTCTCCAATCTGGCACCTTTGGTACAGGATGTTTAAAATATTGTTCGATCTTCTCCATTATGATGCTATCTGTGTCACCACATACCAGGTTAAATGCGGCTCCTTCCCGACCAAATCGACCTGCTCTACCAATCCTATGAGCATAGACTTCATAATCAGGTGTGACTTCTCGCAAATTATGTTTCAATGGGAGATCATAATTGATAACCAAATTAACCTGTGCTTGATCAAAACCACGGGCAAGTACATCAGTTGCTATTAGAACCTTTGTGTATCCTTCTCGAAACTCCTTGATTATGCAGTCCCGCTCTGTGTTGTAATGCACCATGAATAGAAGTGCACTCATAACCATCTTTTGAAAGCGATTCATACAACATTCTAGCACTATTTCTTGTTCTTACAAAAATAATCTTCTGTCCCAAAATTTTTCCTTCAAATTCAAATATCTTGGTCCTTATAACTTCTATTTTTGCCAATTCATCAGGACATGTTACTTTGTATTGCTTGATTGTATCCAACGACAACTTCTCCTTTTCTAAGTAAATCTTATTTGCATCCTTAATTAATCTTTCAATAAAGGCCATTACAGTGGGGTTAAATGTAGCAGAAAATAACAAAATCTGCAAACCAACATTGCTCTTTTCAATCAAACTTATAATCTTCTCAGAATCAATCTGGAAATCATCCTGGTCTAGCATAAGATCAGCTTCATCAAATACAAGTATTTTTATCTCTCTCGTGCTTAATTTTCTTGGCATCAACTTCTTGATTGTACCCGGAGTTCCAATAATTACTTGTTCGGTGATTGGTTGGAAAATATAAGAAGATTTCCAGCAAACGCTTATCGTCGTCTTTTTTATCTAAAAGGACAACGGTTGCAACTCTACTCAAGTCTAGGGCGCATGTGAATATGTGATGTAAAAGTTTTTGGAATTAGGTAGAGCATTGATTAACCACACGATCTATTTAGGTATCTTAACAATGATGCTTTACCACGGTACACGTGTTCTTCATCCATTTGGACCCGGCCTGTCTTTGCAGTAATTTTCTTCATCAATACCCGCTCGCTAAGGTAACATAACCCCCACCAAGATCACTATGCCGTCTTACTGCGGATAACAACTAATTGGATGGTCGAGGTATAGCCAATAAAAAGTAGAATGCAAATCTGTTAGCCAAATTTCTGTTGAGTTGTATTTATATTCAACTGTTCTCTTTATTTTGGTTTTTATTTAAGTCTCATGTAATATGAGTTTAAGTATAATAGGTTTATTAAGATTTTTGTTTGTTATTCTGTTTTGCCTCCTCTATTAATAGGAGAGGGTTTTATCTTTTTCAAGATACAAAAAGACGGTTGTTTTAGACATGGTATCCGTGCATGACGTATCACTGTCTCTGGAGCCCCTCTTCTCCAAACCAGCTGTCTTTCCCCCCCATCCTTGCTCATCATCTCCTTGGTTCTCCATCACTGCTGCTCATACCTAGGAAGATCTAGTCTTATTTCTAGCCCTATTCTCTTCTCTAATAAGAAGATCTAAGGGCCTTGCCTGTGGCTTTTCTGACGGTCTAATGCCCTTAAAGACTGATTTTTCATAAATCTAACAATATTCTTTTGTGGTCATTTACGACCATCTATTATAGGCTTTTGCCGACTTATTATTTGATATGATGTACCTCTCCGTCATATCTTTCTTGCTCTTGTTGACCCATACAGTTCGCCACCTATTCTGGGTCATTTTTTGACCTTAATCTGCTGTTGCGCCGCCTCACACGGTGTGTCACTGATTTGATACGACGTGTCACATCATCATCATCATCTGCTGCATGAGTCTTCTGCTACGACATCTGCTGCAATCAACACGACATGTCAACATCTTGACACAATATGTCACAGTCTTCCTGAACCTATTGCTGCCTTATCTCTACCGTTCTATTATACCTTGTATTGTTAATATTATGATTTCATCTTCTTCTTCTCTTGAGGTCTTTGAGACACATTTTAATTGTATAACTTCTGTGAAGTTTAATGAATCCAATTATATCCTATGGGCACATTCCTTTCATATCTATACATATTCTTCAGGAAAGCTGCATCATATCACTAATCTACCTCCACCTAAAGAAGAGGCATCTAAAAAAAAGAAAGTAATAGAGGAGACATCTGACAAAAAGAAGGTAGATTATGAAAAGCAGACTGAACATGATTCTCTAGTTCTCTCATGGATTCTGAATAGCTGTAAATCACATATCTCCTATAATCTACTCTTCACTAACACAACCAAGGAGGTATGTGATCACATTGCTGAAGTATATTCTAGCAAAAAAAGGAGGTATGTGATCACATTGCTAAAGTATATTCTAGCAAAAAAATACATCCGGAGTATTTATCTATACAAATATTTATAGTCTCTAAAATTTGAAGATAGCTCAGCCTTCACTTCACATTCTGACAAATATAAGGGGGATCTTGGGTAAGCTCAAACTTCATCAAACTCTATCATTTGATCTTTCCAAAATGCAGAAGCAGCAAGAGGATGTACAACTATGTCAGTTTGTGGTATCTCTACCTCCCAGTTATGAATATGTTCCCAACAAATTCTTACAACCAAACCCTTGCCTATATTAGACGATGTCTATCTTCAACTATCTCACTCTGTGTCTTCTACTACTTCTTGAGAGGAGTTCGCTACCCTTGTCATTACAGGAAGAGGGCGTGAAAATCCTAATCAAGGCTGGGGCAAAAGTCTCAACAATAGTGGGAGAGGGTCCTCTTCTTCCCAATCTAGATGTTGTAATTTTTACAAGCATGCTAATCACAGTGAAGACATATATCAAAAAAAGTATGGAAACCAGAATGAGAAAATTAGGTGTCATATACTGATGCTGATGGAGGATTTACTTCTGTCCCTAGTGGTACCCATTACTAGATGTAATACTAAGTTTTTGTGACCTTGACAAACTGATCAAGGCTCCTTCTACAACCACTATTACACCTTCAACAAATACTACCCAACACTCAGGTGACCCGTCATGTCTTCAAGCTACTTCCTCTTCATCAAAAGATGATTAAGTTATTGATTCAGGTGCTACAACTCATATGACTGATAATAAAAATCTTTTTAATTGCTTGGAGAAATCTACTTGTCATTCTTCTGTACATCTAGTAGATGGATCCACTTCTCCATTTATTGGGAGAGGAGATGTGAACAAAAATCTTATTAAATCTACTTTGTTTGTGTCTGAATTTCCATTAAACTTGATATTTGTTAGTAAAATTACAAAAACTATAATTATAGTGCAACCTTCTTTCCTTACATTGTCTTCATGCATGATTCTTAGGATGAAGAAGACGATTGGTGGGGGATATGTAGGTGCAGATGGTCTGTACATCATGCATACCTCATCAACCTCACCTACTACTTCACTTGTGGCCCAATCTTCATCTCTTCATCAATGGAACATAAAATTTGGTCACCCTTCTACTTTTAAATTGAATCTTTATTTCCGTATAAGTCTTTCAAAAAATTTTCATGTCAGTCTGTTAAACTTGAAAAACACTATACAAAACTGTTTCCTCCTCACTGTAACAATAGGAGTCTAGTTTTGTTTTATCCAGTTCACTCTGATGTTCGGGGACCATATCGCGTAGGTAATCATACATGTGCGTAATTTGTAAGCTTTATTGATGATTGGTCTCATTCTACTTGGATCTATGTTTTAAAGAATCATTCTAAAGTTTTAGATGTTTTCTTAAAATTCCTAAATGAAATAAAGACTCAATTTTCTAGAACTCCTAAGTTTATCCGTACTGATAATACTTATGAATATGTGCAACATGGATTTCAAAAAAACATTTATTGCCAAGGGATCATCCATCAAACTTCTTGTTCCTATAGCCCACAACAAAATGGGGTTTCTAAAATGAAAAAAAATCTCCTTGATGTAGCTCACACTCTCCTAATTGAAATGAATTTATTCCACTCCTGACTGTATCAACAAGATTTTCCTTTCAGAGGTCGGTGTAAATAGTTCCAATATTTTGTACCCCGACAGGGATGAGTTAGTTGAATAAATAAAGTGGATGATTATTAAAAAAAGTCCCTAAATTTTATTAGACAAATGTCCTCCGTTTAGAAAATTACCCCATCAACCTAATGCCTTCTTCTATTCTCTAAAATTATTTTTCTTATCTACTTCTCTACCCCCATGAAATAATATTTGTTTTACCATAATTTTTTTAGCTACCTATGTTTTTCTCATACTCACCAAGCTAAGACTGACAAACTGTCACCCCATGATGTTTCCTTGGTTAATCTCACACACAAAAAGGGAATGATAATTTTGATAATGTTGCACATATCTTATATGTCAATGCGGACATCACATTTTTTGAAGATACATCTCTTTTTTGAACCTAGTCGATAGGTGCCACTTCCTACTATGCCCCATTCCTTATCCTACTATGTCTATGACTCTACTTGAAGTATCCCCTACTTTAGCATATTCTCAGACTAATGATCCACCTCAATAGAATAGTAATACTAATGATTTCATTATAAATTTTGATTCTGATATTCCTATTGCACTACGAAAGGGGCGACGAGATGGTACATATATTGTAATTCTCAACATGATTGTAAAACCTATCTGAATTATTCCATGGCTTAGTTTACTGCTACTTTATCTATAAATTTCTATCCCAAAGAATGTCCAGGAGACACTACTGCACTCTAGGTGGAAACAAACCATGGATGAGGAGATAGATGCACTTCAATCCTGTGGGACATGGAACCTTGTTGATCTTCCTATGTGTAGTAATCATGTTGGACACCAATGAGTTTTACTGTAAAATTTTGCCTGATAAGACAGTTGAACTTCTAAAGGTCAAACTTATTTCTAAGGGATACACACATAAATTTGAGATGGATTGCTTTGAAACCATTTATCCTATTGCTTGTATTAACTATGCCAATTTTCTTATTTCTATTGCTATCCATAAAATATGGCACTTACATCAAGTGGATGTCAAGAATTTCTTTCTATTCAAGGATTTACCAGAGATTGTCTATATGTCACAACCTCCGAATTATGTTACCCGATGGGAGTATTTTGGGAATTTCTTTCTTTTGAAGAAAATTATTTATGGCATCAAATAGAGTCCCCGAGTTTGGCTTGATCATTTATCCCTACAAAAATTTGGATTAAAGCAGTCTCAATGTGACCATTTTGCATTTATCAAAACCATTACTTTTGGTATAATTGTTTTCATTGTATATGCCAATGAGATCATCTTATCTAGTAGTGATGATGTAGGAATTGCTGATACAAAGGAATAACTTATGAAGTATTTTTTAACCAAATACCTTAGATGTATCTAAAAATAGGTATATTATAGACTTACTTACTAAAACCATAATGCTTAGTTGTCAGCCTACAACCTCCCCTATGAATCTAACACATGATCTATGGCCACAATCTACTCAACCCTTAGAAGATAGCTAGCTACAAATGTTTGGTTGGGAAAGTTTTATATCTCACTGTTACTTGGCCAGATATATACTTTATTGTTAGTGGTATTAGTCATTTTATGGATTTTCCTAGGTAGTGTTACTGGTAGGCATAACATCGAGTACTGAGATATTTGAAGAATGCACCTAGATATGAAAATATTTATAAAAGAAATATACACCTATATAAGACCCATGGCCCAAATTTATGGATAAACATGCTTAATTAACCTAATTGGATGCTTAAACCTTAATCAAACCCTAATCTGTTCTTTGATATCATGTAATATAGATAATTTTTAAGTTTAATCTAGTTTGGACACTATTTGAGTAAGTTTTGCTATATATGTGTCTGTTTTGGGCTTTTATGAAATATTATTATATGTAGGGTTTTCCTTCTCATTTTTCACATGTTTTTTGTGCCTCAATGTTTTCATATCATGTTTGATATATATGTTCCTTGTGATGCCTTGTTGTACCTTGGTTTAGTGGTGACATCTAACCTTATGTTGAGATTAGGGTTTCCTCACGTAGACGCCCTAACTCGATGGTCTTTCCTTTAGATGATGTGATCCAATCATCCACCTATAGATGGTGGGATCTGATGGTGGTCCCCTCATTGTTAAAGGTCTATGGTTTTCCCTCTTGAGGTACCTAGGTCCATGCTTTTTCTTGTGTAGTGCACTAACCAATGGTGACACTAGGGTTTTGCTTGGTGACCAAGGGAAGGCTTGACCTGATGGACCACATGTTGTTGGAGGTCGATGGATTCTATGGGGTTGACATCCGATGGTCCCCTTGGTGTTAAGACTGGATGTATGATCTGGTTGTGCATGGAGGAGATGTTTTGACCTTGGACACATGGCATGATTGGCTTGACACCTCTTTCCTTCCTTTCTCTTTCACCCTAAGCTTTATATACCTTCCTCCTTGCATGCATATGAGTTCTTTACACACCTACCTCACCCTATTTGTCTTCCTTTCTTCTTTGATCTCTTACCTCTTGTGCGATGGAGAAGGATCCCAAAGTAGAAGAGCTTGGCCAATCTTGCTTGCAAGTGCACCTGGGGTTTAGATCTACCTCCTTTTTAAGCTTGTGGAGCTTCCTTAGCTTGCTCTTGACCTAAGCAAGTAAGATATCCCTCTTTCCTTTGTTTTCCTTGCTACTCTACCTTTTCTCTCTTCCTTATTGGTCATATCCATGGTGTTTCTTGGTGAAGAAGGAGGTCGAAGAAGATATTCTTTCTTGCTTCTTTGACCTAGGGTTTGATTGTTCTTGGAGAAGGAGCTAGCTTGGACGTATGGAGTGCTCTAAGCTAGGTTTCTTCTCTCTTTCTTCAAGCTACTTCACTGTTGGTACCTTCTTTGTCATCCTTGAGGCGATTTATATATCTTTCTTCATGTTATTGCTTACTCCTAGCTTGCATGTATAGATCTTGATCTAGAAACATAGTAGCTAGTAAAAAGATGTTCTCTTTGCCTAGGGTTTGAGCGTATGTGGTAGTTTTTGAATATATGATATACCTTGGAAAACCCCTAACATCGTGTGCACATTTCTACCTTGGAAGTGAAGGCTCTAGATCTTACATTCATGTGTAAATCATGATTTTGTTTCCTCAAATGCTGGTTTTTCTCTATTGCTTTTGAGCTGATTTCTCTTTGTTTCCATAACTCGATGGTTTGAATCCTTACACAAAATGATGGTTTTGACTTAGAATTGTATTGATGAACCTTCTTGTTCCTAGAACTGATGTCTATGTTCCTATAGTTTTGATGGACTTGATGCTCACAATAAGTGGTCTCAATCAATGGTTATCCTCTCTCTAACAAATGATGGTTTTGCTTGGAGTTTTGGATCTATTTTTCCACTTAGTGACCACAACTGATGCTGTCACTGGGTTAAGATTCAATGGTGCTTATGGGTTCACAAAAAATGGTTTCCCTAGTCCACATTTGATGGTGTGCATGGTTACATGGTCGATGGTTTCACTGGTTTTACGGTCAATGGTTCTCAACCAACAGTTTCTATGATTTGTCCACAACTGATGGTGGACATGATGTCCACAATTGATGGTGCTTCTAAAGTTAGATAACTATGGTCTTTCTAGGTGTATAATCCTATGGTTTCTTGTGATTCAATGGTGGTGGTTAACACATATGAATGAATGGACTTGTTAGCCTTGAACCCGATAGTTTTATGTGTGGTCAATGATTTGATGTTTTACGCTTCCTGCACCTAATCCAATGGTTTGGAATTGATGATTTAGAATCAATGGTTTTAAGTCCATGATTATATAGTCTTCCCTTTTACCTCAAATGAATACAAACAATTGGTTATTTTAGAGAGTTGGTTCAAAATGTTAGTTCAACTTTCTTTCTTGAACATAACCCTAATAAAAATAAGTGATGATGGATACTCATACTTAGCTTCCTTGTATGTTGTTATGGTGAAGGAATACCCTTTTTAATGTTATGGTAACTATACTATGTTATCCTATGAACATCATAGCTCTTTAATGCTTTGTTATGCTGAACCTATGTATCACAAGTATGGTGTTGGTTTGTAAAACTTTTATAAGGTGTGAATGATAATGATGTTCTTGCAGGAGATCATGTGATGGTGTTATTGACCTTTAGGCATATCTTGAGCCCTGATGAAGGCTAAATCCTCTGCATGATGTGACAAGATTTGTATCATGTGATGATGTGATAGATATCATGTCTCATATGTTTATATCTTCTGGAGTTGTGACATATCCATGTTTTTGGTAAAACTCTTTTTAGATTTTGTATATAACTTGTTTGATATAGTTAAAATAGACCCAATTGGAATTAACTAATCAAGTAAAATCCTAATCATCTAGTGCCCTGTTTTGTAGTACTGTTCCAATGTCAGGATTTGCTAGATGGGGAAATGGGTATTCCTTAAAGGAAGCTCAGAGTCATATACTATTGAGTATATGTAGGTGCAAGAGACTATGTGTTTGTGACATCCTAGTCCCAAGGTTTTGAGGATGGCTGTAGTCATACCTCGATAGGAGAACGACTGTGGATGTATCTCAAATATATGTATATGACAAGTAATTGAGGACAACTGCGGTTATACCTTGAATGATAGGGTTTATATACCCTTTTTACTAGTGTCATGACCTATATATCAAGGGCGGACTAGGCTGTTTTATAGCTTGACCTTATGTGCCGTTGCGGTGGACTCATATGGACTGAGGGCAGATGCAATCTTAGGATTCTATCTCTCTTAGATCTTGTATGAAATTGATTTTGACTTAGCAGTGGTCAGTTGGAGTCTGAGTGGTATACCTTAAACTCCCAAGGGCTTAATAAAAGACATAATCCAGTTAGGTAGCATATCTGTTTAGGGTTATACATGATTCACATTGGTTGATAACCCTTTCCTGATTTCTTTTAATGTTTAGCTGATATATAATGTGGTAAGAGAAATCAAATGTATAGAAGGTGTTAGCCTTCCTTGTTTCTCCTTATCTATTCTATTCATGCTTACTGTTTTACTCACTTAGTCTATTTCATCTTCTTAATCTTCTTAATCCTACTCAATCTTTTAAATCTATTTAATTAGATAACCTACTATAATCAGGTAATCATTGTTGAGAGTTATATCTCTTGTTGGGACATGGCTCTCACCTCGTGGGTCACCATATCCATTTAGGTGATTTTTGGTGGCAGCGTCAAGATCGTGGAGGGGAAGAAAAGCAACTTGGAGAGAAGTAGGAGAAGAAGGTTGTCTAGTAGTTAGTAGTATCCTAGAGTCTTCCCTATACTCTCAGGTCTATGCAAGGGGTGTTTTGTAGATGACATGTATATCGACTTGAGTTTTTAGCAGCATCCATATGTTGTATATGGCATATGTATATGTGGAACATCTCTTTTGTATACATGTTGTGGCCTCAACCACTAGACAAATATGTAAATACCTAATATGGTATATGTTGTTATGCAGGTTATTGGATTGATATGTAAATGTTTCTAGACTTGATAGTGATGTTTAAACCAGTTTCAATTATCCCCTTATTTCTTCTATGTGGTTGATTAGTGACTGATTATGTGTTTGTTTTGGGTAATATGGATAGCATGGCGGTGCATCACAAGTTTGGTTAATACCAGAGCTTTAAGTTTGCTTAGTCTATAGGTACAAATGACTTAATTTTTGTGTCTATTCTTATGTAACAAAATATATCTAATCATGGATTATGCTCATGCAAATATGTCTGGAGAACATGAAGAGAATGTGGAGAGTAGTTATGTCAAGCTAGGATGTGGTGGTAGGAGGCCTGCACATGATGGTAGAGTTCCTGTGATGGGGCCAGAACAACCAACAATGCCTCAGTTTGACCCTTCAACCATGGAAAACCCAACATTCTAGTCAATGTTTCGATAGATCATAGCGACGATTACACATTTAGAGGATAGGGAACCCATACCTCAAGTTAGGGTAGACATCCATAATGTGGAATCTCAGGGTTTGAGAAGATGTTTGAGAGGTTGAGACGTGTTGGAGATATCAAGTATGCAGATAGGACAGACCCGACATACCCTGACATGTGGCTAACCGAGCTTACGCAGGTGTTCATGATCCTGATCATCCCAGAAGGGGACAAGGTGAAGCATGCTTTTTACCTGTTGAAGGGTAGTGTTGGCCATTGGTGGGCCATAGAAGAAGAGAAGATACCACGAGTAGTGATGAGTTGGGAAGAGTTTTGGTAGGGGTTCATGAGCCGCTACTTCCCTCAGATATATCTGGACAAGAAGACAATCCTTTTTGAATGTTTGCACCAAGCTCCAATGTCCATCAATGAGTACAAGCCAAGGTTCATGGAGCTTTTGAGGCTCTGTCCCCATATGGTAGCAACAGAAAAGGAGAGGATCCGCAAGTTTAAGAAGGGACTGAGTTCTGAGTTGTCTACGACAACATCAACTTTGAAGAATAGAGAGAGGTTCTCTACCTTTGTGGATGTAGTAAGAAGGATTGGGAGGTTTGCTCTTGTGAAGTGTGAAGCCAACACTAATAGGAGGCCAACTTAGTTTCAAGGACAATTGTATGGTGGCTCAAGAAGCTGAGGTTCTCATAGAAACAATCACAAAAGAGGTCAACTTTTTCATAGCTAAGATCAGGAGTACCGTCACAGTGGTCCCTGAGTAAGGGTAGAGGTCACGACTTTCCACCAACAGGAACGCTTAGTGAAACATCAGTATAAGTGATATGGCCGTCTAGGCTGTAGTACAGAACTAGAAATTGTCTAATGTGTGGATAAGTAGGGCTTATGAGGTGGTATTTCCCAATGAATGATGAGGAATTGACGGAATAGTGGAGGCAGAGTCAGAGAGGTTTGCAATAGTAGCAGTATAATAGTGGTGATGGTAGAGGTCGAGGACATGCATCACATGTAGGATCATCTGGACCAGCTGGTAGAGGAAAAGGACAAAAAAGCAACAACTATATTCTATGATATGAGTCAGTCAGAGGGAGTGGTCTATCCATAGGTCATGATGGGCCAATTGGAACTTTTTCATTCTGACTTAACTACTTCTTATTTTTTATTTTGGTTTACCTAAGCGTGACACACTCTTTTATCACCAGAGAGGTGATAAGTAGTTGTAATATGCTTGTTTATAGTAGACTGGATAGCCTTCTTCTAGAAACTCCTTTAGTTGGTTCCATTGAGTTGTAGGAGGTTTGTGCATCTTGCGTTCTTTCCTTCTCAAGACACAACATTCAAGTGAATCTTGTGCCACTTGACATGCATGGATTCGATGTGATCCTAGGTATGGATACCTTGGAGAAGTATAAGGTTGTTTTGGACTATAGTTCCAAGGTGGTGACGTTCTATGATGGAGGAGTCTCTTGGACTTCCAAGGTGATAGGAAGATTGTGATGACCCCAATTTCTACATACTTTCCTTATTGATATTCTCAGATATGCATGCACTCATATCTAAAGATGTAAAAAGGGAAAATATAAGAGATTGTGATTGTCAACTATTTATAAAAAGAAGCCAAATCATGTTCACAGTCATCATTGATTAGCCACACAAACAACATTCATTGGAGATAATAAAAGTCATACATGTTATCCAGGAAAAGGAAGAAACAACTCTTATGAAATGAAAAATACATAGGATATGGAGAATCCTATGCAACATCTAGTAGAAAAAGCAAATATCTAACTGAAAAACAGATAAGGAATGAAAATCTAGCTAGTCTATCCTCCATGCTTATTTATTTGGTAGCTTCAGGTACTTTGAGGTGCATTATTTGTTTACCTAGAAAATACGAGAAACAAAAATCACCAACATAATTTGGTTGTGGTAAAAGGTACAATAGTATGATTGCATAGTTGGAAATACTCAAAGAAGGAAGAAAAAAAAGAAAACCATTGCTTAAGGAGGAAAATCAGGTAAACACCTCTTTTACACATTTCATTAGATGTAGTTGTACTACAATTATTATCAGAATTTATCATACATCCAATATGGGAAAAATTACTTTATCATACATCTAGCATGGGCAATTCATCATACATCCATACTAGGCAAAAATAGCATACATCCATATTGGGCCAATGTGCACTAGTAGCTACAACTCATCAAAATGTTCCGTTATGTTCCATTAAGTTTTGGCAAAGTGTATAATAATAATAATCATCCAACAAGGTATAAGCAAATAGATTCACACAAGGTACATCATATTTTATGAAACCAGGGAAAACTATTCTTACACTTAATAAAGAACACATACATATTTTGATTAGATCTGGAATCCAAGAGTCTAGAGGAACAATAAATAGATCACCCTAAAAGGAAATAAATACCTAATGTCATTATATGTTTTCAACACCTCATATTAGGGCCTTTGACTCACTCAGGTTCCCTTTTAGTGTCATTGGCTTGGATCAGAGTATTTTGAGGGTTTAAGAGTGAATCATGTATATTGGATAATTGGTTCTTCCTTTAATCACCATTATAGAAAAAGAGAGAAATAAGGTTCATTCATGTGTTACTAATGTGAACCTATTATTGGCCATCATTTTAGGGCTTCGAGTCAAGGGAATCAGGGATAGATCTGATACTTCAAGATACTGTCATTTATTTTCATATTTATTTTCCACAATTTAGAATTAAAAAAGGACATAACACAAAGTCATAAAATAATACATTGATCTAGGGTTGTATTCAGGTAGATGTGATAATTTATATAGGCTCTCCTCATTTTTCTAAGAATAGGGGTATTTTGTGGGAATTGTTTAGACATGGGAGATATTTATAATGGGTTTTGAAAGACCGGCCAATTAGGTAATTTCTAGAAGATTCAAATGAAAATAAAAAAGAAATAGGGTGGCCGGCCTCACAGATCAGTGGAGGGATCCAGCTCCACAGATCGTCTCCTTAACCTGCAAGCCAGCCATGGTCAACAGGGTCAAGGGCCATGTGCGAAGGACACAAATGCCCATGGGGGGTCAAATTCATCTCGTGACAGGGCATGGGTAAAACGAGTAACCCATCCATTTGATTGTTGCTCGTGCCATGACAGCAGAGCGCGATGGATACATGTAGAGGTGGTGATGGGTCGGGGTAGCTAGATGGCTTTTGAGTGCATAAGGGTGAGTGGGTTCTATTTACGGGATCTCCCTGAGTTCAATGAACCCAAGAGGTTCACCGGAGATGAGACTTAGCCCCAGATTAGATCGATAGATGGTTATGAAATGAAAATGGGGTCTTTGGGTTTTACCTACCCTCGGGTTAGATTGAGGGGTCAAGAAGCTCTACACATGGTTCACGGTGCTCTGTGATTGCTCCCTGTGGCTCAAGTATTTCCCGACCTCGATAGTGATGGAGCTCAGTTATAGTAGTTCGTTGACCTGGGGCTCTGGACCTTTGCAGCTCCAACAGGAGGCTATGGTCACCTCATCGAGCTCCCAAGAGGAGTGATCTTAGTGGATTGGAAGGTGGAGGCTAGAGTGAAGAAGGAGGTCAGGGTCAGGCGAGGTGAGATGGTTTACGTTTGGTATGGTGGCGATTCCTCTCAGTGCAATTGAGGGTTCTAGATGATCAAAGGATGGTAGGCGGTGCTAATGGGACTCTTAAATAGGCTAGAGATGGGGCATAGAGGGAATCCCTAATATGGGCATCACCGCCAGGTGAGAGCAATGAGAAAGGTGGGGGTCATTCTCACTGACCATGGGGTAGAGGTGACGTGGTGGGGGTCATTCAGTTCATTTTGGTGGGAGGAGATCTTCCTTCGAAAATCTCACATAGGCGATGCGGGAGTCGGACACGTGAGGTCGCAGTTGGGTCAGACGTTCTATTGGGGTCAATCTTGAGCCTCGCGGGATGTTAGGGATGAAATCCCTTCCATCGTCTCCCATATGATCCGCAAGTGGTCAGATCAGATGGCTGGGGTGTGAGGCCACATAAGTGTTCCATGGCCAATCACTTACCAAGGTTGTGTGACAAATGAAATGTCACATATTTGCCCAAAATAAAATGCGAACTTAGGTCCTAGGGTTAAAATAAATGAAATAGTGCACATTAATTTCAATTGCTCATAACTCCTAATTGGTTCATCCAATTGTAATAAAATTTTAGGTGGAGCTTCAAGATGTCATTATACTACTATGGTATAAAAATTGAGAGTCAAACTTGAATGTTTCTTATATAAATTGACCGTGTACCCTAATACATGGATTTCATCTACTATGCAATTAGGGTTTGGATTTTTATGAAGTAAATAATCACTTTTAATCAATTAAGTGAGGGATATGGTTGAGGGTATTGTTGGAAATAATAAACTCATAAGAGAGAGAAAACATAAGTAAAAGCTCACTTTATCACATCCTCCCCTCCTTTTTAAGAATTTTGTCCCCAAGATTCAAGCAGCTTGAAAGACATGAAGATATTTCTATTCGACCTCAGACTTGAGGTCCCAGGTGGCATCAGTCTGATCATAGTGGCTCCAGAGAACTTTCACCACATCTATATGTCGATCATTGTGAAGCTCCTTTATCTTGAAATCAAGAATTCGGACGCGGGACTCATCATAAGATAGATCATCTTTCAACTCGAGTGGCTCATGATTCAAAATGTGACTGGGGTCTTTGGCATAAGGATTTAGATTAGATGCATGAAAGACATTATGCATGGCTCTATAATGAGGTGGAAAAGCAAGATGATAGGAACATTCACCAACCCTTTCTAGATTCTCAAAGGGTCCAACATAATGAGGACTGAGCTTTCCTTTATTCTTGGTCAAAACTCTAATAGGTCAAATCTTCAGAAAGACGTGATCACCTTCCTTGAACTTACATTCCTTCCTATGAGCATCTACATAAGATTTCTGCCTATCCTATGCCCACTTCATCCTCTTCCTGATCAGTGCAACCTTATATGTATACAATTGCATCTCCTAAAATTTCATCAAAGTGTGCTCTCTGACGTCATCATAGTGTAGCGGAGATTTGCAAGGTCGGCCATAGAGAGCTTCATAGGGAGGCATCCCAATACTCACATGATAGCTATTATTATATGCAAATTCAGCTAAAGGCGGATAGTGGTCCCACGAGCCTTTCCAATCAAGATAACAAGCTCATAAAAGATCTTCTAGAATCTATAGTATGTGTTCTGACTGCCCGTCTGTCTATAGATGATAGACTGTACCGAAGTTCAGTTTTGTGCGCAGTTCTTCTTGAACCTATTTCTATAGCTTTGAGGTGAACTTTGGGTCCCTATCTGAGATAATGGATGCTGGAACTCCATCCAGATGTACTATCTCTCATATATAGAGGTCGGCCAGCTTAGAAACTTTTGTAGTAGTGTTTACAGGAAGAAAGTGAGCTGACTTTGTGAGACAATCCACTATAACCCATGCCGCATCATATCCCTTCCTATTCTTGAGTAGTCCCACCAAGAAATCCATGGTTATGTTTCCCATTTCCATTCCAAGATTTCCAAAGGTTGTAGTAAAGCACCTGGTCTCTGGTGTTCTGCCGTAGTTTTTTGGCATGTCAGACATCTGGACACGAATTCAGCAATATCATGCTTCATGCCCCTCCCCCAGAACTGACATTGCAAGTATTTGTACATTTTAGTTGTGCCAGGATGAACTGTGTACTTTGACCCGTGTGCCTCACTGAGAATCTTCATCTTCACAAATTACTATTTAGGAACCCATGTCTGGTTTTTGTATCGAAGACCACCATCAAGACCCACGAACAGATGTGTTTGAGGCTTTGACAGGAGAGAGGAGAGCTCCACAATATCAAGACTAGATTTTTGTGCTTCAAGAAGTTCAAAATGCAAGTCAGACATGATAGAGATGTTGTTGACATGTACACGATTAGACAGAAATTGTGGCTTCCAGCCCACTAGGTCCTCCATATTCCTCCATTCAGGAATAGAGAAAGATGCACATACTACCCTTTTTCTACTAAGAGAATCATCGACCACATTAGCTTTGCCTGGATCGTATCCAAGAGTAAAATCATAGTCCTTCAGGTACTTGATCCATTGACGTTGACGCAGGTTCAGATCCTTCTATGTTAGGATGTACTTTAGGCTTTTGTGGTCAGTGAAGATATCAAAGGTCACCCCATACATGTAGTGCCTCCAGATTTTGAGAGAATGAATGAATGCAACTAGTTCCAAATCATGCACATGATAATTAAGGTCACTGGGTTTTAGGTGTCTGGATGCAAAGGCCACCACTTTTCCATGTTGTTGCAAGACACGTCCTAACCCATTTCTTGAAGCATTAGTGAAGATCACGAACCCTTCATTGCCACATGGTAGGACTAGAATAGGATTTGACGTCAACTTCTACTTTAATTCTTGGAAACTGGACTCACAAGTAGATCACCAGATGATGTGCTTATCCTCCCAAGTTAGCTTAGTAAGAGGAAGTGCCACTTTGGAGAAGTTCAGGATAAAGCAACAATAATATCCGGCTAGACCCAAGGAGCTTTGGATTTTAGAAGGATTTCAAGGAGGTTGCCAATCAAGTACAATAGATACTTTGGCTGGATCAACAAATATGTTACCCCAGAAATGACATGTCTAAGAAACATGACTTATCATTCTAGAATTCCCATTTTGAAAGTTTTCCATAAAATTTATGGGCTCGAAGAATGTCAAGAACTGCTCGCAAGTGTTCCCGGTGTTTTTCCATAAAATCAGAATAAATCAAGATATCATCGATGAAGACGACCACAAACTCATCAAGATAAAGATGGAAGACTTTGTCCATTATATTCATAAATACGCCAGGTGCATTAGTCAACCTGAATGGCATCACTAGAAATTTATAATGCCCATAACGAGTTCGAAAAGTAGTTTTAGAGATATCAGAATCTTTGACCTTAAGTTGATGGTAACCAGAATGGAGGTCAATTTTTGAGAAAACTTTGGCAGTAGAAGCTCATCAAAGAGGTCATCAATACGAGGGAGAGGATACTTAATTTTGATTTTGGCCTGGTTCAACATGCGGTAGTCAATACACATACACATAGAACCGTCTTTCTTTTTGACAAAAAGAACAGGCGCACCCCAAGGGAAAACACTAGGATGGATGCATCCTATACTGAGAAGTTCTTGTAGCTTTTTCTTCTACTCCATAAGATCAACAGGAGCCATCCTATATGATGCCCTAGAAATCAGAGTGGTTCCAGGATGAAGGTTTATGGAGAACTCGATGTCTCTATTTGTCGGCAGCCGAGGAAGCTCCTCCAGAAATACGTCGAGAAAGTCACATACCACCTCTAGTCTTTCTATAGGCCCGTTGTTAGGACTGGTATCTGAGACTAATGCGAGGAAGACTTAACATTCTTTAGAAATGAGCTTTTTATCGTTAAGAGAAGAAATTAAAATGTTATTAAAAAATCTTCTTCCCCGAGGGATCACTACAAGACAGGAATGAGACTGAGAGAGAACTACCATCTTGTTTCTACAGTCAATGTGAGCATGACATGTTTATATCCAATCCACACCAAGTATAATATCAAAGTTTTCCATAGTTAGAGGATGAATTCAAAGGGCATGTCATGACTTTCAAAATTTAGAGGCAGGACATCAGTTTTCTATAATGTAGTGAGTATTTTGCCACTAGGAGTCGAGACATTAAGAATATATCCC
This sequence comes from Alisma plantago-aquatica, assembly GCA_963693085.1. Classification (NCBI taxonomy): domain Eukaryota; kingdom Viridiplantae; phylum Streptophyta; class Magnoliopsida; order Alismatales; family Alismataceae; genus Alisma; species Alisma plantago-aquatica. Next base: position 544,974,919 of record OY856412.1, on the reverse strand, counting down.
AAGTCCCTTATACGTAGATGTAACACAAATGCCATATTTCAAGAAATGAATCTATTTGCAGATCCAAAGTTGAATAAAGCTTTAAGAGAATGGCCATTTAAGAATACAATGCCTACATAGGATAATATTGTCATAAATATTTGAAGGCATTGATATGCATATAAAAAGAAGTAAGGTTACCTTCAACAAGCTGATTGGGATTTGCCCTAGTCTCCTCTACTGTGAATGTGAATACTTGAGCATTGCAGTGTCCTTGAGGAGGTGGAGCACCCACTGGAAGTTTTCCAAGGATAGACGAAGAAGGACACTTGGCGAGGAAATGACCCTCCTTCTTGTAGCTGTAGAAGATCGGCTTGGCATATGACAAGGTCCATCATACCCTCATCAACATGTTTTACATTTGTTACAGTAGTCCATCAGTTGGTTATAATTGTTTTTTAATCCTCTTTATCCTGATCCTCTTCCTTTTCCTGGTCCCTTATTATGGCCAGGGTGGAATTTGCTAGACTTATCCTCCTCAATGGTAGTTAACCCCAAGTATCCCATATTGGAAGGCTTCTACAAACCTTGTTTCCTTTCCTATTTAAGGGCCATATCTAGGGCTTCATCTATGATTCTGGGATGGGAGGCAATGACTAGGCCCTTTAGGTGGGTGGCTAGATAGTCAACATAGTGCTCTATAAGGTGTTCTTCGGTCCTAATAGGTGTGTACCGTTCTAGCAATCTAAACTTTCGAGTATAATTGGCCACCAAGAGATTACCCTATTTCAGTTTAGTGTACATCCTCTCCTTTCTCTTTCTCTCTTTTATGGGCATAAAATGGTCGATGAAAAGTGTTTTGAAAGCTTCCCATCCCATTCTATCCACTTTAGCTCCCCTATTTCCCCCATAGTTTTCCCATCAAATCTTTGCCCCTCCCTTAAGTAGGTGTGTGGCAAATTTGACCTTCTTTTCCTTGGGTACTTCTAGGGTATGGAAGGTGTTCTATATAGAGAAAATCCATTCCTTAGCCTTATCCATAGCTTTAGGCTGGTCTTCCCCCCAAAGGGTGTTAGGGTTAAGTTTGATGAAATCTATCACCGTCACTTCTTTTATCCTAGAGAAGCTGGGTTCATGGGTTCCTTTTATGGAAATACTTTCCATGAAGTCTAGGATGATTTTCTTTTTCTCTTCCCACCTATCCTTAGCTGAAGATTGGGGATTAGGTCCGTCAGAGGTTTCATGATTGTTTCTTTTTTAGGGTTTATTAGGGGGAAAATTACATTAGACATTTTTTAATTCATTTATTTTTCTTATTTATTAATTATTCATGATCTTAAGATTAAGATTTGTGGAGGATACCCTAAAAATTCTTATTAATTGGTCCTTAGGACTTCTAAATAGAGTGACTCATTCCTAACCTTATATCATAGAGATGAGAGGGAATATTTATAAAATAGAGAGAGATGACAGGAAATATTTATAAACGAAGATGAGGGGGAAATTTTTCCTATAGAGGAGGTGAGATGGAAATTCTTTAGATGAGAAGGGTCCTAATTAAGGTATGACCAAGAAGTAGGGGGTATTTAGGATATTAGCCAAGTAGACTTATACTTCCATATAGGTAGCCTCATGATTTCCAAGCAAAGTGGCTCGAAGACTTTAGCTAGACCCATGTAAGAGGCTATCCTAGACATCTCCACCCTTCACATCCCTAACTTAAGGACTACCCTAGACTCACAATAGGGTGAATGAAGTTCATGTGACCATGATGTGTGAACATTGGCTCTGATACCAACTGTGACGACCCCAATTTCTACATAGTTTCCTTAGTGACATTCTCAGATATGCGTGCACTCATATCTAAAGATGTCAAAAGGGAAAATATAAGAGATTGTGATTGTCAACTATTTATAAAAAGAAGCCAGATCATGTTCACAATCATCATTGATTAGCCACACAAATAACATTCATTGGAGATAATAAAAAGTCATACATATTATTCAAGAAAAGGAAGAAATAGTTCTTATGAGATGAAAAATACATTGGATATGGAGAATCTTATACAAAATCTAGTAGAAAAAGCAACTATCTAACTGAAAAAGAGATAAGGAATGGAAATCTAGCTAGTCTATCCTCCATGCCCATTTATTTGGTAGCTTTTGGTACTTTGAGGTGCATTATTTGTTCCTTGTACCTAGAAAATATGAGAAACAAAAATCATCAACATAAGTTGGTACGTGGTAAAAAGTACAATAGTATAATTGCATAGTTGGAAATACTTGAAGAAAGAAGACAAAAAAGAAAACCATTGCTTAAGGAGGAAAATCAGGTAAACACCTCTTTTACACATTTCATTAGATGCAATTGTACTATAATTTATATTAACATTTATCATACTTCCAATATGGGTAAAATTACTTTATCTTACATCTAGCATGGGAAATTCATCATACATCCATACTAGGAAAAAATATCATACATCCATACTGGGCCAATGTGCACTAGTAGCTACAACTCATCAAAATGTTCCTTTATGTTCCACTAAGTTTTGGCGAAGCATATAGTACTAGTAATCATCCAAAAAGGTATAAGCAAATAGATTCACAAAAGGTACATCATGTTTTATGCAACCAGGGAAAGCTAGTCTTATACTTAATAAAGGACACATACCTATTTTGATTAGATCCGAAATCCAAGAGTCTAGAGGAACAGTAAATAGATCACCCTGAAAGGAAATAAATACCTAATGTCATTATGTGTTTTCAACACCTCATATTAGGGTCTTTGACTCACTAGGGTTCCCTTTTAGTGTCATTGGCTCAGATTAGAGTATTTGAAGGGTTTGAGAGTGAATTAGGTATATTGGAAAATAGGTTCTTCCTTTATTCACTATTAAGGAAAGAGAGAGAAATAAGGGTCATTCATGTGTTACCAATGTGAACCTATTATTGGTCATCATTTTAGGGTTTTGAGTCAAAGGAATCAGGGCTAGATCTGATACTTTAAGATCTTACAAAATATAATGTCATTTATTTTCATATTTATTTTCCACAATTTAAAGTTAAAAAGGACATAAACCAAAGTCATAAAAAATACATCAATATAGGGTTGGATTTAGGTATAGGTGATAATTTATATAGGTTCTTTTAATTTTTTTGATAATAGGGGTATTTTGTGAAAATGTTTTGGACATTGGAGCTATTTATAATGGGTTTTGCAAGGCATACCAATCAGGTAATTTCTACAAGATTAAAATGAAAATAAAAAAGAAACAGGGTGGCTGGCCTCGCGGATCAGTGGATTGATTAGGCTCCACAAATCCTCTCCTTAACCCATGAGCTAGCTGAGGTCAATAGGGTCAAGGGCCAGGTGCGAAGGACACAAATGCCCATGGGGGTCAAATGCATCTCGTGATAGGGCATGGGTAAAATGGGTAACCCATCCATTTGATTGTTGCTCATACCATGATAGTAGAGCACGATGGATGCATGAAGAGGTGGTGATGGGGTAGCTAGGTGGTTTTTAAGTGCGTAAGGGTGAGTGGGTATTGTTCGTGGGTTCTCCTTGAGTTCAACAAGCCCAAGAGGTTTGCCGGAGATGAGCCATATCCCCAGATTAGATCGATAGATGGTTATGTAATGGAAATGGAGTCTTTAAGTTTTACCTACACTCGGGTTGGGATGAGGGGTCAAGAAGCTTTGCACATGGTTTGTGATGCTCTGTGATTGCTCCCTGCGGCTCAAGTGTGTCCCAACCTCAGTGGTGATGGAGCTCTAGAGATCAATTGCAACAGCTTGTCGACCCGGGGCTTTGGACCTTCATGGCTCCTACGGGAGGTTTTGGTCACCTTGTCTAGGTCCCAGGAGGTGTGGTCTCAGTGGATTGGAAGGTGGAGGCTTCTGGAGTGAAGGAGGAGGTTGGGGTCAGGTGAGGTGAGGTGGTTCAGGTTCAGGATGGTGGCGATGCCTCTCGGTGTAATTGAGGGTGCTAGATGATTAAAGGATGGTAGGTGGTGCTAATGGGACTCTTAAATAGGATGTATATGGGGCATAGAGAGAAGCCCAAATATGGGTGTCACCTCTAGGTGAGAGCAGTGAGAAAGGAGGGGGTCATTCTCACTGACTAGGGGGATAGAGGTGACATGGTGGGGGTCGTTTGGTTCATTTTAGTGGGAGGAGATCATCCTCCAAAAATCTCACATAGGTGATGTGAGAGTTGGGCGCGTGAGGTCACAGTTGGGTAGGCCATTCTGGCTGGGTCAATCTTGAGCCTCACGGGAGGTTAGGGAAGAAATCCCTGTCATCGCCTCCTATATGATCCATGACATGGTCATATTGGATGGCTAGAGTGTGAGGCCACATAAGTGGTCCGCGCCCAAGCACTTACCAGGGCTATGTGACAAATGAAATGTCACATATTTGGCCAAAATAAAATGCAAACTTAGGTCCTAGGTTAAAATAAATGAAATAGTGCACATTAAATTCAATTGCTCACAACTCCTAATTGGTTCATCCATCGTAACAGAATTTTAGGTGGAGCTTAAAGATGTCATTATCCTACTATGGTATAAAATTGAGGGTCAAACTTGAATGTTTGTTATATAAATTGACCATGTACCCTAATACATGAATTTCATCTACTATGCAATTAGGGTTTGGATTTTTATGAAGTAAATAATCACTTTTAATTAATTAAGCAAGGGATATGGTTGAGGGTATTATTGTAAATAACAAAATCACAAGAGAGAGAAATTTAACTAAAAACTCACTCTATCACAAAGATCCTTCCTATGTGTTTAGTGTTAGTTGTGATAGCAAAGAAGCTGATGAGACAAGGGTGTGAGGCTTTCTTGCCACATGTAGATATCAAGGTGAGGGGTCCTAGTATCCAGGAAGTACATGTTGTGTGAGATCTTGAGGATGTCTTTTCAAAATAGTTTCCTAGTGTTCCCCCTCCTAGAGAGATTGATTTTAAAATCAATCTGGTTCCTGGAACACAACCCATAACCCAGTCACCTTACAACATGGCACCAATAGAAATAGAGGAGTTGAATAAACAATTGTAGGAGTTGTTGGAGAAAGATTTCATCATATCGAACACTTCCCCTTGGGTGATCCCTTGTCGTTTGTGAAGAAGAAGGACGGTTCCATGAGGCTTTGCATAGATCGCTGACTGTTGAACAAGGTTACAATGAAGAACAAGTACCCATTGCTAATGATTAATGATATGTTTGACCAGTTAAGAGGTGAAATAGTATTCTAAAAGATAGATTTAAGTTCAAGATACCACCAATTGAGGATCAAGACGGATGACATACCTAACTGCTTTCAAGATGAGGTATGGTCATCATGAGTTCATGGTTATGCTATTCAGGCTAACCAATGCAATGATAACTTTAACGGATCTGATGAACAGTGTGTTCAGGTCATATCTTGTTTAGTTTCTAGTTGTTTTCATAGATGATATCTTGATATACTCTAGGGACAATCATCATCATGAGTAGAACCTTCACCATGCATTGACATTATTGAGGCAACATCGAATGTATGCCAAGTTCAACAACTATGAGTTTTTGCTGACGGAGGTATCTTTTCTTGGTCATGTCATATCTACTAAAGGCATTTGTGTGGACCCAAACAGGGTGGATTTTGTGTTGGTATGGGAGCTATCTAAGATAATGACCGAGGTCTAAAGTTTCCTCAGTTTGGCAGGCTACTATAGGAGATTCATTAAGAATTTCACTACTGGAGCGTTGCCCTTAACCAAGTTGACCATAAATGTGTTTATTTTTTTTGGAATGGCAAGTGTCAGTATTTTTTCTGGTTGTTGAAGGATAAATTGATTAGTGCTCTAATGTTAGTATTGATTGAGCAAGGGAAGGGCAACCTCATATTTTATGATGCTTCAACGAACAACTTGGGATGTGTGTTGATGTTGGACAAGAACATGATTTCTTTTTCTTTGTGACAACTTAAGAAACACGAGGGAAAATACCCAACACATGACCTAGAGATAGATGTCTTGGTTCATTCCATGAAGATTTGGAGGAACTATCTATATGGGGAGAAGTGTCAGATCTTCACTGACCACAAGAACCTTTAGTACATCTTCTCAAAGTAGAAGCTAAACATGAGGTAGAAGAGATGGATGGAGATGATCAAATACTATGACTGCATGATAGACTACCATCCAGGGAAGGTGAATGTTGTGGCTTATGTCTTGAGTAGGAAATCATCTTCATCGTCATCTATAGACAATGCACAATTACACTCCTTAGTGTGTCACAAGTGGGATGTGTTGGTATCAGTTTGCCATATGAATGTACATTGGAAGTATCTCTGTTGGTTGTTGGTAAAGTTGTAAGTGAAGCCTACCTTGATGCAACATATTAGAGATGCTCAGAAGAATGATGTCATGATACAGAGCATCAGATTATATTTTCGCAATAGAAGGCATGATGGATTCCATGAGACAGATGATGGGACAATTTGTTTTCACAACAGGACAATGATTCCAAATGTGAAGGCTTGAGGAAGATGCAACTTAAGGAGTCTCATTCTTTGATGTATGCAATGCATCCTGATAGTACAAATATATAGCATAATCTGAAAGATTTGTACTGGTGGACAAATCAAAATTGTGATGTAGCAAAGTTCATTGCTAAATGTTCAATTTGTTAGCAGGTCAAGCTCGAGCATTAAAAGCCTGTAGGGATGTTACAACTATTGCCAATATCGTAGTGGAAATGGGATCATATTGCCATGTAGTTTGTAGTTAGTCTTCCTAGGAAAACCAAAGGTTATGATTACATTTGGGTGATAGTTGATTGGTTGACCAAGTCAACTCACTTTCTTCCAGCCAAGAAAACATAAACCACAGAGAAGTTGGCACAAATATATATTGATGAGATAGTTTTTCTACATGGTATTCCAATTACCATAGTATCTGATAGAGGTCTTCCATTTAAAAGTCATTTTTTGGAATGTATCTAGACAACTTTGGGGATACAACTAAGGTTTAGTATAACTTTTCACCCACATACATATGGTCAGTCAGAGAGGGCCATTCAGATGTTGGAATATCTTTTGAGGGCATGTGTTCTGCAGTTTTTGGGCAGTTGAGATGCACACCTATGTTAGATCAAGTTTTCTTCCAACAACAACTACTAGAGGAGTATAGATATGGCACCGTATGAGTTTGTATATGGGAGACGTTGTCAGTCACCTCTATGTTGGTATGATATATGCAAGTATCAACTTTTGGGTCCTGATCTAGTGAAGCAGACTACAGAGAAGATCAAGGTGATACAACAAAAGTTGAAGGAAACCCATGATAGGTAGAAGTCATATGTCGATAACTGTCACAGACTACTTGAGTTCCAAGTTGGATACTATGTGTATCTTAAGGTTTCCCCTTGGAAGGGTGTGCTAAGGTTTGGTAAGAAGGGTAAGTTGGCTCCTAGGTCTATGGGACCTTACCCTATCATGACACCTGTTGGGAAGGTGGCATACAAGTTTGAGTTACCACATAAATTACACCACTTGCATAATGTCTTTCATGTTTCTGTGCTGAGGAAGTTCCATCTTGATACAAAGCTGATGTCACATCCAATGGAGGTTGAGTTGGATGAGGATGTATCATATGTTGAGGGTCCGATATTTGTCCTAGATAAGCATATGAAGAAGTTGAGGAAGAAGGATATAACCTTAGTGAAGGTTTTGTGGCATCACTGTAGTGTGGAGAAAGCCATGTGGGAGTGATAGGATGAGATGAGTGGGAAGTACCCATCTCTGTTTGTGTAGGATTTTGGGGGCGAAATCCTGGTTTTGGGGTTTATGGTTGTATGACACCTGACCCAAATTTATGGATAAACATACTTAATTAACTTAGTTGGATGCTTAAACCTTAATCTAGCACTAATATGTGCTTTGATATCATGTGACACATATAAGTTTCAAGTTTCACTACTACAGAACTGACCTTTGGTGTCGGTTATTTAAGGCCTTTGGCGACAGTTAAAAAGCGACACATATGTGGGCGACACTAAAAGGTGAACCCTTAGGTGTCAGTTTGAAAATTGAAGCCAGAACCCTTCGCGCCACCCAAAATGCACCAGCAGGGGCACTATATGCGTCGATTATTAGTGGGGAAACTGATGCCAGAACCCTTCGCGCCACAAAAAGGGCACCAGCAGGCGTCAATAATTAGTAGGGAAATCGACGCCCAAACCCTTCGCGCCACAAAAAGGGCACCATCTAGGACACCACAGGCGTCAATTTCGTAGTAATAACTGATGCCATGTTTTCTTAGGCGGTGGTTTTTTTTTCTAATAACCAACAATGTATGTCTTTGTTGTCGGTTTTACACTAATAACTGACACCTATGTTTTGATTTTTTTTTTCTTATCAGTTTGCAGGCCTGCTGTATGGCTGGTCGCAAGATGTAGAACCTACAGTTCAGTTCTGAACTGCAGGTTTATAACATCCATTGATATCAGCCAACAACAGGCCACAAACCTGCAAAATTAACAAGATTCGTTTTCACACATTTAGTAACCTGCAGTTCCATTCAATTTTCACATTCACACATGTAGAAACATTCATGTAGCAACCTGCAGTTCCTTTCATTTTCACATTCACACATGTAGAAACATTCATGTAGCAAATTGCAGTTCCATTCATTTTCACATTCACACATGTATAAACATTCTTTAGTCATTATCTCTATCAACATCCCAATTATATTTTAAAACCCCCACTACTTGTATGGCTTTTGCCCATTCTTCTCTTACATCATTTAATTCTTCCTTCGTATAGGGAACATGTACATCTGATAAGGCCTTACCTGTAGTGGGGTCAGTTTTAAACACATACAAAGAGAATGATGTATATATATAATTAATAATATATAAATAAGATTGATATATTTCATATTATCTAATGAGACTATATATAATACCTCATGTATGGTATCGATGTCCACTACGGTATGTTAGATAATCATGTGCATAAATCGCATCACATAGTATGCACATGCCCAACCATTGTCTTGTGTAGCACACTATAAATTGAAACATACAAAATATTAAAAAATACAACTAAGCACAGTTCACATAAATAATATATACATTGGAGTCGGGAACTTACTTTCACGTTCTCCCAAATTATTGGTTGGTTCTTTTTCCTGGGGACCTTTCCTCCAAACTTTTTGAACTCATGTAAACCCCTACATGTTAATGTAACACAGTAAATTGCATAATTAAATAGTAATGTAATAACAGATGTTAACAGATATAAAAATGAAATATTTCTCACTGGAATAATGTCATTTTCATTGTGTGTCCATATGTTGGATTCAATTTAGTCCCCTTAGGATATAGATAATAGACACTGAACGTCCCGGGGACAATAACTAGTAACTCCCAATGCATACCACTAGAGGTAAAAAAGTTAAAAATTAATAACTCAAAATCCACAATAAAAATGTAATTTTCTTAATTCCAAATTATAAGCAAAGTATACTTACTCCACATTGAATGGAGCTATTATCACCGTATTCTTATTTTGACCAAAATTTGTAAAAGCATCACAACAGTATTATTGAACTTACGAAGGGTCTTTAGCTACTAGACTAATCAAAGATGGAATAAAAAATCCTACATGTTCAAATGAAATATCTGCACATATCTTGTCTAAGTAGCTGCAAAACATGTATTACATATGTATTAATATATAAGAACCCAGATCACCAGATCCTACACAAGGTATATGGATGTATAAATAAGATCTCACCTTATCCATAGCTCTATCACAGATGTATTCATCCAATCATAGTGAAACAACTCCAAAATATCTTGTATAAATAGTTTGTTTTCGTATGATTGACCTGCAGCATACGCATCTATACAAATAGTTGTAGGACAATTTATATCATTTTCGCCTAACCATACTGTCATACCCCTACAATTAGGACCTAACGGGGCAGGTAGGTCCTTTGGAACCTAACTTGGTAATGTAGGAGGTGGAGGTGGAGGCCTAGATGCTCTAGGTGTCTTCGTTTTAACTTGTATATATAATTTCAGATCAATTGACCTCATATATACTCACTAACAATTTAACGTAATGTAAATTTACCATATTTCAGTATAGACGACATCCGCTTTTGGCCACAATATCACTCCGCCTTCTGTCTCACCAAGCATTTCACAATCTGGGTGGACATATGACAATAGAAGATCTATCCAATTGGGGAATATATGTAGCAGGCTCACATGAATCCAACCATCTGGTAATGGAGACCCATGAAACATTTCCCCTGGAAGGGATGGGTAAGCTGACGCCTCTGCAATGACATATTCTTTACTTTTTAGACGACATGGATTCAACCCTTACAAATTTACGTAAAGAATGTTATATACATATATACATATCATCTTGAAAAGACTAGCTACTATGTCAGTAATTTTATCTGGTGTTTGAGATAGTTGATGTAATACTTTATCTGCAAACCACTTAATAAATGTCTTGTTATGCAATCTAGCAAGCCACACTGAATTGGCTCAAGGATATTGTCTCTTGATGAAATTGGTATGTTCCTCGATATAAACACTCACTTCGTCCATGTTGTGTAAAATATACAAGTGACCTTGTTCCAAATGCTCACGGCTGATTACATTCACCCGTGATCCCCCACTTCCTTTACCGAATTGCTCCTCAATATTCTTGTCATTACCAAGAGTGTCTTGGCCACTCAGAAAGTCATTGTAAAAATACATAACCTCTCTCACCACATAACCCTCAATAATGCTCCCTTCAGGCCGATAACGGTTTCGAACATCACTTTTAAAAACGCTCATGTATCATTCAAAGGGATACATCCAATGTAAGAAAACTGGTCCCAATATTTTCACTTCCCTAGTCAAGTAGAAAACAAGATGTACCATGATATCAAAGAACGAAGGAGGGAAATACATCTCAAGATGACATAGGGTAACAACCACTTCTCTTTGCAAAGTATCGAGAGTATCAGGGTCAATAACTTTGCTACACAGACTGTTGAAAAAGAAACAAAGTCCGGTGATTGCAAACCTTACATGCTTCGACAATATAGATTGAATTGCCATGGGAAATATTTATTGCATTAGAGTGTGATAATCATGAGATTTAAGACCTATCAACTTCAAATCTTTCATTGATACCAATCTACGGATGTTGAATGGGTAACCCTGTGGCACCGTAACATTTATCAAGCATTCACAAAAAGCTTTCTTCTCCTTTCTAGACAACGTGTAACAAGCGGGAGGTAAGTATGTTCTCCGATTTCCCATTTCACCTAATTCTATTAATTTTGACCTTATTCCCATTTCACGTAGGTCCAGTCTGGATTTTATCCCATCTTTAGTCTTACCTAGTATATTCAATAGAGTACTAATGACGCTATCACAAACATTTTTCTCAACGTGCATGACATCGATACAATGCCTGACTGTCAAAGAACTCCAATAAGGAAGATCCCAAAATATTGACTTCTTCTTGAATAAAGATTTGTCACTCCGTGTGGCCATAGTACATTGTGATCTCTTACCAAATTCATTGACAAAGTCTTTTACTCTTTCATAAACAACCTCCCTCGGTATAGGTTTAGGTGCACTCCGTTCCTCATTCCATTCATTGAATGCTTTGTGCTTCCTACGATACAGATGGAATTTTGGAAGAAACCTTTGATGACCAAGATATACAGTCTTGCTACCATGTTTTAGACTTGTTGAATCAATGTTCTCTTCACATATAGGATACACTTTAGCTCCTTTGACACTATATCTAAACAAATTCCCATATGCTGGAAAGTCATTAATAGTGCAAAATAGCATAGCGTGCAAACGAAATGTCTCTCTTCATGAAGCATCATAGGTCATCACACCTTCACCCCAAAGTTTCTTTAAGTCATCAATCAGAGGTTCAAGATAGACATTGATATCATTTCTAGGTTGTTTAAGGCCCGATATCAACAATGACAACATAATGTACTTATTTTTCAGACACAACCAGGGAGGAAGATTGTATATAACAAGCATGACTGGCCAAGTGCTATGTTGGCTGCTCAATGTATCGTACAGATTCATCCCATCTGTACAAAGCCCAAGTATGAGATTCCTGACTTCTTCACCAAATTTAGGGTACAATAGATCAATCTTCTTCCACTGTGGGGAATCAAACACATGTCGTAGGATCCCATCATTATTTTTCTTAACATCTACATGTCACCTCAAATTCTTCGCATCTATCAGATTGGCAAACAAGCATTGAAACTGTGATATTATAGGTAGATACCACATCACCTTGGCAGGAGAACCAGTTTTGGAATCCCCCGAATTCATCAATTTATACCGTGACGCACCACATTTTGGACAATCTTTCAAATCCACATAGTCCTTTTGAAATAATACACAATCATTCAGGCATGCGTGTATCTTCTTGGTCTCCATTCCCATTGGGCACAACAATATCTTTACCTGGTATGTTGAGATTGGCAGCTCGTTTCCTTCAGGAAGCATTTCTTTCAACAATGACAACAATGACGTGAAGCTTTTGTCGCTCCATCTATTGTTAGCTTTCAGCTTATACAATCTCAACACAGTGCTAAGCTTCGTAAACTTAGTACAACCTGTGTGTAATGGTATCTCAGCATCATGCACAATGTTTCTAAACATGGGAGGTGGATTGGTTTCGGTGTTCTCTACCCCACAATTATCTAGCATCGCATCAACGATGTCTACTGGAACTGGTTCGTTCACATCTACGTCATCAGAGGCAATAACTTCTTCCAAACAAGAACTGCTATTGACATCCACTGGTTTCGGATTTGAAATCTCTCCATGCCAGTGCCATTCTGTATAGCCTTGTACAATCCTGTTGCACATGACATGACTTTTGATTTCGTCACCAGTGCTGCCTTTCAAGTTGTTACCGCAATGCCTACATGGACAATAGAACCTATCTCTAGGTTGTTTCCTATGTTCCTCAGAAAATCTAATAAACTGATCAAGACCAGAAATAAACTCGGGGGTGCAGCGATTGCGAATGGACATCCATGATCTATCCATTCTATGATCAAAGAGAAAACAAGTATATATTACAACAAGATTAGGGTCTAGGGTTAACAAATTAGAGTTTAAGCATGGTTAGGTGTTTAAGGTCTTATATATAATTAATGGTTAAAATATCCTAAGTGAGATTAGGTGTTCAAGAACAGTCCCAAACTGGGGACTATCCAAGATTTACTCCTATTGAGTAAATCTTGGACGGGTTTCTAGGCCAACAAATACATGTGTTGTCATTCTTATATATAATAAATGTGTACCACCTATCCCATTCTTGAACACCTAATCTCACTAGTAAGTGTATAATGTGTATTGGGTTTTCAAGAAAATTTCGAAAGCATTTCCCCGTTGTTCTCCTAAGTACATATGTACTTAGAGAACAAACGGGGAAATGCTACTGAAATTTTCTTGAAAACCCAATACATATTATACACTTACATTATAAGTGAGATTAGGTGTTCAAGAACAGTCCCAAACCAGGGACTATCCAAGATTTACTCCTAATTAGTAAATCTTAGACGAGTTTCTAGGCCAACAAATACATTTGTTGTCACTCTTATATCTACAATCCTAGTTTCATCATTCATATCCTAAGTTTTGTGTAACATCATTTAATCATGCTTGTCAGTAAATACTAAACAGTAAATAAACCATGATTCCATATATCAAAGATTTGAATCAGGGGTCAATCTTGAAGTTTTAACTAGAGCTTCATATATCAACATACATACTAGGTCATATTTCAAGTCAAGATTTAGGCATTTAATCACCTTAGGGCACATACATGATTCATAAGGTATTTGGGAGCACAAAGAATAATATATGTTACTGATTTAGGAGTTCACATAATCATTTTAGAAATAGAAGATCCACATGTGGTTGAAATCCACAATTTCATTTAGGTCAAAATAGAAGTAATAATTTGCAATATACATATGATATATTTTCTTAGTATAAAATAGGTCATTAGGGCAGAAATAAAGTGAATTAGTTGAACTTTTAAAATTGAATATTCTCCTTCAAACTTATGTGATCCATCTCAAAACCAAGTATACAGGGGGAAAATTAATGCCATGTGGGGTTTATTGAAAACTAGATTAAAAATCATGTAAAATGAGATAGTTATATTTGTTTTTCTATTTTTAAGTTCGAAATTATTTTGACAGGGCACTGTAAGAGTAGTAATCAGCCATTAGACAAGTCAAAAGTAATCAAGTCATCTATGCTCTCGTCATTAAGTCAGTCATAAACCACCACCAACCCTGTTCTAGACATACACATGATAAGATAAAAAAATAGTAGACAATACTGTTGACTTCATCCTTCTCTGTTTGACTGTTAAGGATGAGCAGCAATACATATTTATTTATGATTAAAGGGGAACAGAGATCACAACAAGACCTAATGAACAGAGCTGCTTAGTAGGCCGGTGTGGAGAAAGAAGATGAGTAGGTCGGCATGGAGAAATGTACCTATCTGGCGGTGGTGAGCTCAGGTTCTAAGCGGCGGCAGAGGATGGCGAGCACCAGCGGAGGACGGCGACCAACTACTGATCTTGGGCGGCACAGGTGGAGGGCAGGGAGCAGGTCACCGGCAGGGGCAGGGAGCCGGCGGAATGTGGCGAGCAGGGAGCCGGCGATGAGTAGGGAGAAGGGCGGCTCTGTCGGCAGCGAGCTCGATCATGGAGGAAGAAGACGAGCAGATGAGTAGCTCAGTCGACAGTAGCGGTAGCGTTGAGCAGGAGGTGAGCATCGGCGGTGAGCAGGAGTTGAGTAGGCAGCGGCGGCGGTGGCGGTGTTGAGCGCACACAAGCAGCTGGCGGAAGACGAATCGGCAGAGACAGAGGGCTCGTGGGATGAAACAGAGAATAATGAGGAAAAGTCTGTTTTGGGGGGCTATTCAGTTGATAATAGTCATCGGTTTTTTCGAAAACTGACACCTATTAACAAAAAGTGTCGGTTGCCAGAAAAAACTGACGTCCATGGGACAATCTTAACCCTAAAAATTTTCACGGGGACGACGCGTGAAACCTTATCAGCGTCGGTTTTTCCACAAAAACCAACGACCTTAGGAGGTAATTTTTTTTGTCATTAGGCATCGGTTAGTAGCTAAAAAAACCGACGCTGTATGTGAAACTTTGGGGGTAATGTTTTTTGCTCGAAATATTGGATTTGGCGGGCTATTTTAGGCATCAGTTCATTTGAGGAAGCCGACGCTTAATAAAAAGCGATACCCATGTCTGGTCGGTCTTCAAATATAGATGTCGGTCTCTGTAATTAGCCGACATTGTAGGGTTTAAGCATCAATTTTCGGTAATAACCGACATCTGTAAATGTGATGTTATAAGCTATTTCTGTAGTAGTATTTGGTCCAGTTTGCACATTGTTTGAGTAGTTTTTGCTAAATATTTTTGTTTTGTTTTGGGATTTTATGCAATTTACCAATATCTAGGGTTTTACTTGTGATTTGTCACATGCTTTTTGTGCCTCACATGTTTTCATATTATGTTTGATATAGTTGTGCCTTGGGATTCCAATTATACCTCAATTTAGTGGAGATATCTAACCTTGTGTTGAGATTAGGGTTACCTCACATAAAAGCCTAACTCGATGGTCATTCCTTTAGATGATGGGATCTGATGGTCCAACTCTAGGTGGTGGGATCTGATGGTGGTCTCTTTATGCTTGAAGGTCTTTGATTTTCCCTCTTGAGGCACCTTGGTCGATGGTTTTTCTTGTGTAGTGCACCAACCGATGGTGACACTAGGATTTGTTTCGTGACCAAGGGAGGCTTGACATGATTGACCACCTATTGTTGGAGGTCAATGTATTCTTTGGGGTTGACATCTGATGGTTCCCCTGGTGACAAGACCCAATGGCTGACCTGGTTTTGAATGGATGAGAAGTTTTGACCTTGGACACATGACATGCTTGGCTTAACACCTCTTTCCTTCCTTTCTCTTTCACCCTAAGTTTTGTATACCCTCCTCCTTGCATGCAAAGGAGTTCTCTACACGCCTACCTCATCCCCTTCATCTTCCTTGATGCTTAAATATCATACCATTTGCATGGTGGAGAAGAAGGATCCCAAGGTAGAAGAGCTTGGCCGATCTTGCTTGCATGTGCACCTAGGGTTCAGATATACCTTCTTTCCAAGCTTGTGGAGCTTTGTTAGCTTGTTCTTGACCTATGCAAGTCTTTTTTCCTTAATTTTCCTTGGATGAACTACATAAATACGGATGGGGTTCACTAAAATTTCATGTAATCTACCTTATCTGTCTTCCTTCTTGGTTGGATCCATGGTATTTCATGGTGGAGTAGGTGCTACAGGTTAAAGAACATGTTCTTTCTTGCTTCTTTGACCAAGGGTTTGCTTGTTCTTGGAGAAGGACTTGCTTGGATGTGAAGAGTGCTCTAAGATAGGGTTTCTTTTCTCTTTCTTCAAGCTACCTTGCTGTTTGGACCTTCTTCATCATCCTTGAGGTGATTTACATAAGTTTCTTCACGTTATTTCTTACTCCTAGCTTGCATGTGTAGATCTTGCTCTAGAAACATAGTACCTAGTAAAAAGATGCTCTCTTTGCCTAAGGTTTGATCTGATTTGGTAGTTTTTTAGTAGATGATTTACCTTGATAAAACCCTAACACCTTGTGCATTTTTCTACTTTGGAAGTGAAGGCTTTAGATCTTACATATGGAAATCATGGTTTTGTTTCCTCAAATGATGGTTTTTCTCTAGTGCTTTGAGCTAATTTCTCCTTTTTTCCATAACTCGATGGTTTGACTTCTAAGACAAATGATGGTTTTGACTTAGTGATATTTTTATGGACCTTCTTGTGCCTATAAATGATGGCTATTTTCCTCTAGTTTTGATGGACTTGCTGCTGTAAATAAGTGGTCCCAATCAATGGTTTTCCTCTCTCTAACAAAGGATGGTTTTTTCTTGGAGTTTTGGATCTATTTTTCCACCTGGTGACGACAACCAATTGTGTCATTGAGTCAAGACTCAGTGGTGCTTCTGGGTTCACAAATGATGGTTCCCCTGGTCCACATTGATGGTGTGCCTGGTTCCATGATCGATGGTTTCTCAGTGGTTTTATGGATGATGATTCTCAACCAATGGTTTCTCTGGTTTGTCCTCAACCGATGGTGGTCTTGATGTCCATGACCGATGGTGCTTCTGAAGTCAGCAAATGATGGTCTTTGTATGTGTATAATCCTATGGTTTCTCATGATCTAATGGTGGTGGTTAATGCATATGATTCAGTGGTCTTGTGTGCCTCGAGCCTGATAGTTTTATGTGTGGCCTATGATTCAATGGTTTTTTCTTACTAAACGTGATCTTATGGTTTGGATTTGATGATGTAGAATCGATGGTTTTAAGTCTATGATTGTGTATTCTTACCTTTTCCCTTAAATGAATCTGAACTGGTGGTTATTTTAAGAGTGCTGATACAAAATGTTAGTACAACTTTCTTTGTTGAGCTTAACCCTAATACAAACAAGTGATGATGTATACTCATACTTAGCATACATGTATGTTGTTATGGTGAAGGAATACCCTTTTTAATGTTATGGTAACTCTACTATGTAATCTTATGCAAGACCTGCATAATCATTTATAGTTTGATTGGAAGGCAAAAAAGAAATAGCCCCCTTATAATGTGGAACAATGTTGATAAATATTCACACTTGGAAGACAAAATAGGAACTATTAAACTAAAAAAATCATGGCCAGTTGAAAAATATTATTTTTCTTTCAAAGTTACTAGCTCACAACACAATATTCTAAAAAATAAAAAGCATACATGAAATGTTCAATATATTCAAAACCCCACCACAAATCATTCAAACTTCAACCCGCTACACATGTATATCAATCTTTCCCATAGTAAGTAGTGGTGATATCTCAATTTTACAAAACCTATACCATAAAAAAGGTTGGCGCTTGATCAAAACTAAAATCTACATTGATGTCTTAGCCCCTGTTTGGTTTGAGATCAAGATTATGAAATCTAGACTGGGTTAGTCGATAAATCTAGATTAATTTATCTGGATTTGGTCCTATTTCTGCTTGGTAACTTAATCCTATCGCAATCACTCATTAAATAAGATAGACCTTGTAACTTGTGTTTTTTTATTGTTGTAAGTAAAACAAAATAACAAAAAAGACAGAGCCAAATCTAGCATGGGATCCCAAAATCCTGCTAAGAGCAGGACTGACTTGGTTTGGATTAGAGGATTATGGAACCCAAAATGGACCCTGTCAGTGCGGTTTTTGCCAAACAAATAAGAGCATAACTGGATTGGGTTAGTCAGGATTAGTGCCTACATGGAAGAAAAAGACAACGCCCAATCCAGATCAGATCTTGAACCAAACAACACCTTAGAGTTCGGGATGGAGTAGGCACAATGGTTCGAGTGTGTCTATTCAAGTGGTTGGGCATAGTTTTGGCATGGTTGAAGGGCTTAGTTCCAATTTGATAGGCTTGGAGTGTATGTTTATGTGATATAAAATGGTAATCTATGATAATACTCAAAATGGTGACCTACTTTAGATGCATACCACACATGTACATGAAGTCATTCTCATAGTCACAAAGGGAAAGTTGAGGGTCTTATGGTGACTGTTGTTGAGTTTCTTGCTTTGGTTCATCTTCTTCTTTCTCATTCTCACATGCCTGTTCATTTCCAAAGCTTAAACACATGTTTACAACAGTAGATTAGTTTGGTTTTTGTGAAATGTTGTCGCTACAGAAATTGACCTTAAAGAGAGATTTTTCTACAAAATATGAAATAATAATGCAAACCAAGATAAGAATGTTCCAAGAAGTCAAAGTATCTATTTGCAACCAAATTGACTTGTTAGAAATGACTAACTTTTGGCATAGTGACTGTGACATCAATCATTTTAGCCCTAATGAGTAAGAAACTCAGACCATTATCCAAAAAGTTGAACATATATAAATTTATTATAAAAAATAAATCCAAGTAACTTAATGAATTATACACACAAATGCACACACACAGATATATATATTCATATATATATATATATACATATATATACATATACATATATATACATATATATACATATATATACATATACATATATATATATAGTCAAGTGTTTAAATCAAAGCGTACGCTCAAGTAATGTTCACATGTCTAGATTATTTTTTTGGCAAATCCCAACCGTTAGTATTAATTGTTATAACAAGTACATGCTAGATAAAATTTTTGAGATCATTGGGATTCTTCTAAGTCACTATTTTATGACCTTCAAAATCGACACAGAAAACTAATTCAATTTGCATAATTTTTGTCTCCTTTAGATGCATGACCTATAAGTATCCAAATGACCACAAATTTGTATGTAGTATGTCCATGAGATATCTAAGAAGATCAATGGTTTTGATTTTCAAAATAGATGTTGCACGATGGAAAATGACTTGAGTGTGCTCAGTCTCCAGTACACTTGAGTGTATTCTCACATGCCTATACAATGATACACACACACACATGCACACACACACACACACACACACACACACATATATATATATATATATATATATATATTGGAGTGCCTAATTGTAATGAGTTGACCAAAATTGTAATACAAAGACTCACATTGTAAATATAATGTGAAACTTTTGTTCTTCCTCAAAATATAGTAAAAATGATATTTATGACAAAAAATTATGTAGTATTACAAAATGAGTCTTTGTATTACAGTTTTGGTCAACTCATTACCACATTGGTTGTCTGATGTGTGTATTTATACCTATTTTTACATACTATTTTACTCACTTTTTAGAGATTGATGTGTTTCTATTTCATAGTTTTAGCTTTATATTCATCCAATTACAAGTATTTTTCCTTTTTTGAACTTCAATGCATATATATATATATATATATATATATATATATATATATATATATATATATATATAGTACATAACTAGCCAAAATTGTAAGATAACCCCTAGATAGATGATTAAGACTTTACGATGCTATGTCTCAAGGGAAGGAAGGCCCAAAATCTTCCCTTTTGATCACCTTCCAACTGTCTAGTCAAGCGATCGAATTTGCCATTCATCTGTCTCCAGCCACTCTTTACTTGGAGCCTTCCATATTTTTACTTCATGACGCACACTCTCAACATCCAGTCCATTCTGATTTACCCCATGATGGTCCGTTAGAGAACCAGGTGTGAGGTCAAAATTGAGTAACCCACACGAGTCTCCTGTTGGACCGAGTACGGGCCATGCAATTAGATTCCTTCGACCCCAAGCATTGAACTTTAGGGTCTTAATAGTGAGAAATGCATATATAAAAGTTAAACCTTGTCATCCATTCTGAGGGGTCTCTGATTGGTGATTAGAAGCCACATCATGCAGTATAAACCCCAACCAGGAGTGAGGAGGTGGCAACAACAATAGAAAGATTGGTCTTCCTACACGAGGCACCATGGCCTTCTCCACCGCTCCTACTACCCTTCTGTTGTAGTTTCTTGCCATGAGTGAGTAGACATTTATGCTGGGGCATGGGGACTAGACCTGGTTTCCCATAGTTTATCTTAGCATGTATCTAAACTCGACAATATAGTTGCTAAATGAAGTGTTGTTCTACTTAATTCTTTGTTCTGCAAATTGACGAATTGTATTGAATATTTGTTATGATCATGGATATGCAAGTTGTTTTGAGCGTGATTAGAATGCTAGAATAATCTTATTATCCCCCTGAGATGTCAGTAAGGGATAGTGAGGTCATTAGACTTCGATTCGCTATGTGGCAAGGATGGTCGGTCGTAAGTAAGAGAGTTTAGTTGGAATAAATAGGGAACTTGGGTGCCAATGATGGTTGGTTCCAAGGGAGTTTAAGCCAAGTGATGACCTATATCCCATGAGGGTGCTACAACTAAGCCTTGATTTAGTAATCATTATCAAAGAGTTGGATCTTGTTAGGATAATTACACAGGTCCGAGTAGTGAAACCCCATGCCCTGGTTCTCTTTAGTATGTGTTATTTACTTCCTTAAGCTTTGTTCCTTTTGGCAACAATTTAGTTTAATCACTCTTTCAACTCCTCAATGATAAATATTACTCTTAATACTTTTGAATCTATACAACAACTTAAAAAGATTGTCCTTTGGGTTCAATCCTCAAGTGTAATTCTATAAGGATTCAACTCATTTGGAGTGGGGAAGTAGTGCACCACTTTTTCTTAAACCTAGGAGTTATTCTTTTAGGGTTTTTGTTGGTACGACATTTAGACCCCATAAAAAATTGGCACCATTGTCAGGGACAATGATAGTTGAATTTTTTGGAAGTATAAGTGTAAATAGGGTTTTAATTTTTTTAATTGATGTTATTAAAAATATTTTAGAACTCAACTCACCATCATTCCACCTATTTTTAGGTACTCCTAGAACATGCGAAGATCTAGAGGCTTTGATCAGGATTGGTTTTTGACTCTAAAATCGAGAAGAACCTTAGGAAACTTCACAAGGAGAAATCCATGGATGACGTAGAAGCTCTAGAGGCATCTATCTAAGAGTGCATTGAGGTAGTATTATTGCCCAATAAGAATTACTCACTACAGAAGCTAGAGAATAGGTGGAAGCCAAGTTCAAGACCAGCCTAGAAGCCACCCAAGATGCAAAATGTGCACAAGTATTACGAGATTTCTCCATCCCTAAAGACGTCAACTTAACTCACCCAATCCAATGTCTAGGAAACCTGACTGAGATCAGACCTTAATGAGTTAGCCTATTGCAAAACTCAACCTTTACAAGAAGGATTGGAGATGATTGTCAGGAGCTTGTTCTTAGAATCATCGAACTTTGTTTGATGATGAAACCACCTAGAGCTACTGACGGTGCTATACAACTGCATCTTCTCAAATATTCTCTGACTGAAAAAGCTACAACGTGGTACAATACTATTCTAGGGGACCCAATCAATACATGAGAATTCTTAGAATACAAGTTTCTATAGAAATTCTACCCCTCTTTGATGACATACTCAATTCGAGGATAGATAACGAGGTTCAATCAAGTGCCTGAAGACTCCATGAATTAAGCATGGGAATGATTCAATGAATTCTTACAAAAATGCCTACACCATTGTATCCCCAAGATAAGGTCATTGAATCCTTCTATCAGGGAGTCAATAATGAGACAGAAGTTCCTTGACGCTTCCTCTAATGGAAATTTTATGCGACAAAGCTTTGCTAGTGCGTTGAGAATAGTTGAGGTTGCAGCTAAAAACTGAACTCACAGGACATGATCTTCAAGAAAGAACATTCTAGAAGACACCGTAATAGAAAATCATTCAAACCAGAGTCTATATCTAAAACTCTGAAGGTCATCTCCATCAAGAAGACAATCTTGAAAAATCTTTTAGCGCATATGAAAGGAAGAGCCAAATCCCCCTAGTACAAATTATCACACCTACCTGTGAATTTTTTCGTGTAATAAACCACAACACGACCCATTTCCCACACCTAAATAGTCATAGTCAGGAAGAATTTATATTAAATTATCTCACTCAGAATTATCAGAAGATAAAATAGGTGGCACCATTACAAGTTGGGAACGCACCAACACATGATCCAATAAAGATATTTCAAGAGATGATGGCGTCATACTAGACTCGACTTGCCAATATGATGGATAATCACAAGGTGTTGGAGTTACAGATCGCCTGTATGGCAGCCAGACAGACATCCCCAGTGGACCCATACGTCGGTCATCCTGAAGGCAACCTCAAGCAACCATAATAGTTAAATGTAGTAATGACAAGGTCAGAAAATGAGTACTCTGCACCCTGTACTAATCCAAGAAAAAATGGAGAAACTTCAGTGAAAGCCCTGATAGGAAATTCACCCACAATAGTGGTTTAGTCAAATGTCAATGAAGGTACAACTACTATAACATCAACAATTGATTCGGAGCCAACAACGGCCTCTACCACACACATATATAAAACTTGTATACCATACACAGGATTGCTGGAACAGACCAAGTTGTACGGTCAATTTGTGAAATTTAAAGACACAATGAAAAAGCTTCATGTCAATTTGTGAAATTTAAAGACAACAACGGCCTCGACGCACTAGATGAAATGCTGATATGGGCCAAATATCTTAAGACCCTCCTCTCTAAGAAATATATGACCGGAGAATGTCTAACATAATCCAAAATTAGATGCCTCAGAAGAAGAAAGACCCAGATTCATTTTTGATAGACCGTTCCCTAGGGGACAATACCTATCGCAAGAGACTGGATGATTGGGGGCAAGTATCTCCATAATGCCATATACTTTGTGTCGACACTTAGGATTCACTGACCTCCTACCAACTGCTATGACTATCCACTTAGCTGATGCCTCCACAATGAAGCCCCTTAGGATAATAGAGGATGTTCCTGTTAGATTTAAGAATATCTATATCCTGTGTGATTTTGTGATCATGAACATTAAAGGAGATGATCAATATCCACTGATTTTCAAAAGACCTTTCTTGACCATAGTACAAGCTTTAATCGATGCTGAAGAAGGAAAACTTCTCCTATGTCTAGGCACAAAAACTCTTGAGTACCGAGTCCTCAATGGTTTGAAAGCACCCAAATTTTTTGTAGAAGCCTTTTTATAGAATGTGTCTAAGTAATGAATTATCTTAGACAAACATCCTATGAAGATCCCCCTACAAGAAGCTCTTTATGGGGGATGAAGCCACTGAGGAAGACCCCTAAGTTGTCATGTATTTAAAATAACTAGACACCACCAAAGTAGCAAAAAAAAATCCCAAAACCTATGAAGATTTGAGGATGGATGAGGAAAACACTAAGGAAATCTCACTATAGGCGACATCAGAGTTTAAGACAATGCCCAAAGGACTTAAATATTGATTCCTCGATGAGGGAAATCTATGTCCTGTCATAATTAGTTCCAAGCTCAACTAAGAATAAGAAGACAAGATGATGACAGCCCTGAGAAAAGGGAAGAAGGCCTTGGGGCACAATATGAGTGATCACATTGGGGTCATCTTGCTTTGTGCATGCACAAGATACCAATGATATAAGATCATAAACCCTCAATGAAAATTCAACCCAAATATGAAGGAAGTCATGCAGAAGGAAGTGAGAAAACTCCTATGCATAGGAATCAGATATCAGATAATTGATTCCCAATGTTTATCTTTGATCCATGTGGTACCTAAAAAGGGGACAACAATAATCATTCAAAATGACCAAGGGGAACTCTTACCCACGCGTACAATTATGAGATGGAGAATGTGCTTCGACTGCCATAAGTTGAATAAAGCCACCAGGAAAGACCATTACCCCCTCCTATTCTTGGATCAAGTCTTGGAAAAACTTGCCTACTAGGAATATTTATGTTATTTGGATGGATACTCTGAGTTTTATCAAATCCAAATTCATCTTGATGATCAGGAAAAGCCGGCTTTCACATGTCCCTTTGGAACATTTCCCTTTTGATGCATGCCTTTTGTTGTTTGCAATGCTCCAGCCACCTTCAAGTGCTGCTTGTCATCTATCTTTTCTGAGCTTATAGAATCTATCATGGAAGTCTTCATGGATGGCTTTTTTGTTTATGGAGACTCCTTCAAAAATTGCCTCAAAATACCTAGACATCATTCTCACAAGGTGTGAAGAAGCACAACAAGTTCTTAATTGAAAAAAATGTCACCTTATGGCATACAAAGGCATCATTTTAGGCCATAAAATCTCTAGCAAGGTGATCAAAGTTGACCATGCCAAGGTGGAAGTAATAGAAAAATACCACAACCTAAGACTTTGAAGGATGTGTGGGCTTTTCTTGGCCACACATGTTTCTACAAAAGCTTCATATGAGACTTTGTGAAGATTGCAAAACCTCTCACCAACCTCCTACTGAAAGAAGCTGAGTTTGACTTTATTAAAGAATGCATAAAAAGCTTCTCTACACTAAAGAAAGATCTCACAACCACCCCCATTATATGTGCACCCGACTAGAGTCAACCCTTCAAAATCATGCGTAACACAAGCAACTATGAAGTTGGGGCCATCCTGGGACAATGCATTGACAACAAATACCAAGTGATCTATTATGTTTTGATGACCCTTGATGATGCACAATGGAACTACACAATGATAGAGAGGGAAAAGCCGTCCATCATTTATGCCTTTAATAAGTTCCAATCCTACTTGGTCGGATCCAAAGCCATCGTCTAATTGACCATACAACTATCTGATATTTAATGTCAAAAAAGATGCCAAACCAAAGATCATTCGACAGATTTTGTTTCTAGAAGAACTCGATCTCGAAAATTAGGGATAATAAAGGAAGCAAAATATGGTTGCCGATCACTTCAGAAGACTCACTCATGAAGATGATAAAATGACAAAAATCGATGAATCCCTCCCAAATGACCATCTATTGCATCTCGATGTAAGTTGATCATGGGTTGTTGATTATGTTAACTACTATCTACAAGAATTATCCACCCAGAATATTAATGTCAAAGTTTGAAGAAATTCTTACACAATGCCTGGATATATTACTGGGACTAACCATTTATTTTTCAATTATGTGCAGATGGACTCTACCGCCGATGTGTCACTCATGAAGAATCCAAGGACATCATGGTGCACTGTCACTCTAGATCTATGGGCAGGCATCTGTCTGCCCAAAAGACTACTGCTAAAGTTCTACAATGTGATTTTGACTGGTCAAATATCTTCAAAGATGCCTATTATTACACTTGTCTATGCAACCAATGTCAGCAATTTGGCAACAACTTTAGGCGTGATGAGATGCCCCTCACACAATGGCAAGAATCATAAATTTTTGACATTTGAGGGATTGATTACATGGGACCATTCCCTTCATACTGTGGGTTCTCCTACATACTGGTAGAAGTGAATTACATATCTAAATGGGTTGAAGACATTCCCACAGTCTCGTGCGATTCAAAGTTCATCATTAAAATGTTTAAAGACATCATTTTCCCACAATTTGGAGTGCCAAGAATTGTGATCTTAGATGGGAATTCCCACTTTTCTAAAAGAAAGTTTGAATCACTATTAAAAAGGTATGGAGTAAGCCTTGAGATAGGTCAGAGGACGCTAAGATGGATGAGCAACAAAATTTGCACCACCATATCAAGAAGTTTGCCTTTCGTTGATGCCTACATCCGCAATACTACTTCTTACACTAGTACATAACCTACCTTTAGTGTTAGTTAGTGAAGGCCTTTGGCATCGGTTTCAAAGCAAAACCCAAGTGGGCACCGCTAAAAGTTGAAACCTTCAACGTCGGTTTTAACACCGACGTCATAACCCTTTCTGCCACCAAAAACGCGCCAGCAAGGGCTCTATAGGTGTTGGTTATTTAATGAAACCGACACTATATACAGGTCAAAGCTGTCAGCATTTCACTATAAACCGAAGTCATAACCCTTGCCGCCACCAATAAAACACTCCAGCAAGGGCACCATCGGCGTCAATTTTTATATATAACCGACACTATAAATCTTTGTTGTCGGTTTTTACAAATAACCGACGCCTATGATCAGCTTTTTTTTAATCAATTTGTAGACCTTCTGTATGGCTGGTCAGCAGGATATAGAACCTATAGTTCAATTCTGAACTACAGGTTTACAACATCCATTGATATCAACCAACAACATGCCACAAACCTACAAAAATTAACAAAATTGACAATATTATATATGGATCATGTGATTCACACACATGTATAAGCAATTTAATTCATATTATTTTTCATCACACACATGTAGAAACCAGCAGTTTCATTTCAAATTTCCTCCATTTTCACACATATTTAGCAACCTGCAGTTCCATTCATTTCATCTCTTTTCACATTCAGACACATGTAGAAACATTCATGTATTGATCATCTTCACATTCACACATTATAACAATTCAGAAAAATTCATTCACATTCACCAAAAAATAATTACGAGAAAAAAGTTTATAAATATCATTATTTATTCATCATCGTCATTATCACCATAACTATCCCAATCATATTTAAAAATTCCCACTACTTGTAGGGCTTTTTCCCATTATTCTCTTACATCATTTAAGTCTTCCATCGTATAGGGAGTATGTACATCTAATAACTTTTGACCTGTAGTGAAGTCAGTTTTAAACACCTGCAAAGAGAATGATGTATATATATAATTAATAATATATAATAATATTGATATATTTCATATTATCTAATGAGACTATATATAATATCTGATGTATGGTATCGATTTCCATTGTAGCATGTTTGATAATTAGGTTCATAAATCGCATCACATACTATGCACATGCCCAACCGTTGTCTTGTGTAGCACACTATAAATTGAAACATACAAAATATTCAAAAATACAAATAAGCACAGTCCACATAAATAATATATACATTGGAGTCGAGAAATTACTTTCACATTCTCTCAAATTAGTGTCTGTCTCTTTTTCTTGGGGACCTTTCCTCCAGCTTTTTTGAACTCATGTAAAGCCCTACATGTTAATGTAACACATTAAATTGCATAATTAAATAGTAATATAGTAACAAATGTTAACAGCTATAAAAATATGAAATATTTCTCATGGGAATAATGTCCTTTTCATTGTGTGTTCATATAATGTATTCAATTCCTTACCAGTAGGATCTAGATAATAGACAGTGAACGTCTTGGGTATAGTAACTAGTAACTCCCAATGCCTACCACTAGAGGTAAGAAAGCTAAAAATTAATAACTCAAAATACATAATAAAAATTTAATTTTCTTAAGTTTGAATTATAAGCAAAGTAAACTTACTCGACATTGAATGGAGCTATTACCACCATCTTCTTTTTTTTTACCAAAATATTTAAAAGCATCACAGTAGTATGAAGTAACTGATGAAGGGTCTTTATCTACGAGACTAATCAAAGATGGAACCAAAAATCCCACATGGGAAAATGAAAAATCTGTACATATCGTGTGTAAGTATCTGCAAAACATGTATTACATATGTATTAATATATAAGAAACCAGATCACTGTATATAAAACAAGGTATATGGATGTATAAATAAGATCTCACCATATCCATAGATCTATCATAGATGTATTCAGCCAATCATAACGAAACAACTCCAAAATATCTTGTATAAATAGATTGTTATCATATGATTGACATGTATCATCCTCTGAAATAGAAACATTTATAGGAAAATTTGGATCATGTTCGCCTATCCATACTGCCATACCCCTACAATTAGGACCTAACAAGGCGTGTAGGTCCCTTAGAAGCCAACTTTGTACTTCAGGAGGTGGAGGTCAAGGCTGAGATGTAGCGGGTGTCTTTCTTTTGACCTGTATATATAATTTCAAATCAATTGACTGATATATACACACTAACAAATTAACGTAATGTAAATTTACCATACAATATTAGTAGAGACGACATCCGCTTTGGGCCATAATATCACTCCGCCTTCTGCCTCAACAAGCGTTTTAGAATCTGGGTGGGCATATGGCAATGGAAGATCCCTCCAATTGGGGAGTACATGTATCGGGCTCACACGAACCACACCATATGGTACTCGAGTCCCATGAAACATTTCCCCTGGAAGGGGTGGGTAAGCCGATGTCTCTACAATGACATATTCTTGACTTTTTAGATGACATGTCTTCAATCCCTAAAAATTTATGTAAAGAATGTTATACACACACACACACATATATATATATATATATATGTATATATATATAAATAAATATATCATCTTTAAAAGACTAGCTACTATGTCATAAAAATACTTACAACAGATGTGCTAGGTTGTGGATCTACATGATTACTCCCAACATCTGCAGTAGGAGAAGAGCGGCCCACCACAGGTATTGTCTGAGTTGCAGGATGAGACGGTTGCCACTTCACCATTGCTTCTTGGATTCTCCTATCAATTAACTCATCTACCTATACATGGATAAAAGAAATGCTAACTTCTGATTATTGAATTCCGTTTCTCAATAATATTCTAAAAAAGAATAGGTTACCTCATCTTGTGAAAGTCTCACTTTTGGGACAAGTTTGCGCTAGGATGGCCCAAAGAACGCTTTGATGCCCATACCAGTGCCTGCACCCCTAACACGTCCAGAATGCTCTGGGTTACCCAGAGCAATTGTCAATTCATCCCTTATGCCCTCAGGGATGAACTTGCCTTCCTTTCTCTGCTCGTGCAGCTCCCACTAATCACCATCAACATAAATTGGTAAGTAAACATAACGATAATCAATATCGATCGATTGCTCTAAGAGTTAAATTTTACCATTTTTTCAGCCACCTCAGCAGTTACAGGCTTTATTATATCTCCCTTCTTGTTTTGCCTCGCAGCTATCCACTTAGTATTGTGAGGCAAAGGTGTAGGAGCAATAGTAGAGGACTCTACAGTCTCCTGAGTAGCAGCAAACTGAGCAGTAGGCTTAGCATGTAGTCTTTGGCAAATGCTTGCATAGCCTCTTGGACCCATTGAGTGGTCATGCACATTCAGTGCACACCTTGATCTTTGAGCATCGCTGATAGCCTTGTTGGTAAGCACATTGATTTGGTTAGTAACACTAAAGGTTAATCTTGAATATGTGAATACATAAGAACGTATATTAATTAAATTGGGAGTGGCACTTAATACCTTGAATTCATCCATTTTTCTTTGGGTAGCTAACTCCTCCCAGTCTTTGGGGTCCAGGTAGTTCCATTGCTCAGTGGTTCCTTCTTCCTAAATTTATTTTTTAAAGAGAATACAAACAAAAATTATTAGTGTAGAGTTAGTAAAAAAAGTGATCAATGTCTAGAATTGGAAATAAATTAAGAGCCTCTTCTCAGCATCGCGTATATAATCTCGGGTGAGATTTGTCCTATAGTTCCATAGGAACCTCCCACAACGTTTCATCACTCATTTACGATGCAACTTTTCATCCAAATCAAATATACTCTGCAAAATAGAATTGCTATTAACTAGTATCCTAAAAATTAGTAATCTACAAAAATAGAATTATAAATAATAATAACTCACACATAGTTCCTTCCATACTAAGTCTTTCTTCCCCTTAGAAACTTTATACTAGGATTCTATAATGGTTGCGAGTAAGAACCCCAAGATATGAAATTAATGCGTTGTGATTCACTCCAACTGGATTTCTTGCATGATCAAAATCCACAACCAGTTTGGGTCCATTGCTCCTTTGCTGCAGTAACTTGTTCATCATTGTGATGCCCCTCACTTTCTCAATTTTTTTGCTTCTCATCAAGTGCCCTAATTTCTCCAGGGCGTACATCACCAACCTAAAATTTGACAAAAAAACACACTTATAGGATATAATTATAAATGAGCATATAGATAGAAACCTCAGGGATATATTTCTAAAACTTACATTGTGAGGCAGCAAATTGATGTCCTCACCCTCACGGTAATCATTAGCACAGTCATCATATGAATGCTCAACCATCTAAAAATTCACATTCAGATTGTAAAGTTCACATTGTAAAGTAATTCACATTGTAAAGTTCACATTCACATTGTAAAGTAATTCACATTGTAAAGTTCACATTCACGTTGTAAAGTTCACATTCAGAAAAATAAAACATATAAAAAAATATAAACATGCATGCCTCTAATATTGTGATATTTTATCAATTAACAATCCTTCATTGTGATCTCCGCGCACATACAAGTCATTATTAGCTTCAATATTTGGTGGTGTTGGTAACCCAACTAAGAATGGACTGGAGTCATCATACTTATCATAGTACTATTCTTCATCTATATGATCTTCAATGAAATGTCTTTTACCATGAATAACAACCGACCATTTATCATTTGTAGGATCATCAATATAAAATATTTGTTTCTCCTATGATGCCAATATGAATGGTTCAACCTTCCCGCCAATCTTTTCAAAGTTCACTAATGTGAAACCCAATTCATCCACTATAACTCCTTTGGTGTTATCAACCCAATTACATTTAAAGAGAGGAATCCTGGAATCTACGTAGTCAAACTCCCATATGTTTTCAATGACACTGTAATATGACATTTTAGCTTCACGTGGACTATTATCCTTTGCACTTGCAAAAACAATGAAGACACTTGAAGGGTGACCGCACTGTTTTGGACGTTACTCTTATCATCTTGACGCTTTGTGTAATATGAGAATCCATTTATGTCAAACCCTTCATAAGACATAACATTCAATTTTGGTTTAAAGGCGAGGCATTTGATAGTTTCAGTAAGGTTATCTGGTGTTTGAGATAGTTGATGTAAGACTTTATCTTCAAACCACTTAATAAATGTCTTGTTATGCACTCTAGCAAGCCACTTGAATTGGCTCGAGGATATTGTCTCTTGATGAAATTGGTATGTTCCTAGATATAAACACTCACTTCATCATTGGTGTGTAAAATATACAAGTGACCTTGTTCCAACTGCTCATGACAGATTACTTTCATCCGTGATCCCAAAATTCCTTTGCCAAAATGCTCCTCAATATTCTTGTCATTAACAGGAGCATCATTATCACTCAAAAAGTCATTGCAAAAATCCATAACCTCTCTCACCACATAACCCTCAATAATACTCCCTTCAGGCCGATAACGGTTTCGAACATCACCTTTAAAAATGCTCGTGTATCGTTCAAAGGGATATATCCAATGCAAGAAAACTGGTCCCAACATTTTCACTTCCCTAGTCAAGTGGACAACAAGATGTACCATGATATCAAAGAATGAAGGAGGAAAATACATCTCAAACTGACATAGGGTAACAACCACTTCTCTTTGCAATTTATCGAGAGTATCAGGGTCAATAACTTTGCTGCACAGACTGTTGAAAAAGAAACAAAGTATGGTGATTGCAAACCTTACATGATTAAGCAATATAGATCGAATTGCCACGGACAAAATTTGTTGCATTAGAGTGCGACAATCATGAGATTTAAGACCTATCAACTTCAGATCTTTCATTGATACCAATCTACAGATGTTGGATGAATAACCCTATGTCACCTTAACATTTACCAAGCATTCACAAAAAGCTTTCTTCTCCTTTCTAGACAACGTGTAACAAGTGGGAGGTAAGTATGTTCTCCGATCGCTACTAAATACTTCTGCTAATTCTGTCCTTATTCCCATTTCATGTAGGTCCATTGTGGATTTTATCCCATCTTTAGTCTTACCTGGTATATTCAACAGAGTACCAATGACACTATCACATACATTTTTCTCAAAGTGCATGACATCGATACAATGCCTGACTGCCAAAGAACTCCAATAAGGAAGATTCCAAAATATTGACTTCTTCTTGAATAAAGATTTGTCACTCTGTGTGGCCATGGTACATTGTGATCTCTTACCAAATTCATTGGCAAAGTCTTTTACTCTTTCATAAACAACCTCCCTTGTTATAGGTTTAGGTGCACTCCATTCCTCATTCCGTCCATTGAATGTTTTGTACAACCTACAATACAGATGGAATTTTGTAAGAAACATTCGATGACCAAGATATACAGTCTTGCCGCCATGTTTTAGTCATATTGAATCAATGTTCATTTCACATATAGGACATGCTTTAGATCCTTTGACACTATATCCAGAAAAATTCCCATATGCCGGAAAGTCATTAACAATGCAAACAACATAGCGTGCAAATGAAATGTCTCTCTTCGTGAAGCATCATAGGTCATCACACCTTCACCCCAGAGTTTCTTTAAGTCATCAATCAGAGGTTCAAGATAAACGTCGATATCATTTCTAGGTTGTTTAGGGCCCGATATCAACAACGACAACATAACATACTTATTTTTCATACACAACCAGGGAGGAAGATTGTATATAACAAGCATAACTGGCCAAGTGCTATGTTGGCTGTTCAATGTCTCGTATGGATTCGTCCCATCTGTACAAAGCCCAAGTCTTAGATTCCTGACTTCTTCAACAAATTTAGGGTACAATAAATCAATCTTCTTCCACTTTGGGGAATCATATGCATGTCGTAGGATCCCATCATTATTTTTCTTAACATATGCATGCCACCTTAAATTCTTTGCATCTATTGGATTGGCAAACAAGCATTGAAACCCTGATATTATAGGTAGATACCACATCACCTTGGCAGGACAATAAGTTTTGGACTCCCCTGAAGTCGTCAATTTATACCTTGATGCACCACATTTTGGACAATCTTTCAAATCCACATAGTCTATTTGAAATAATACAAAATCATTCGGGCATGCGTGTATCTTCTTAGCCTCCATTCCCATTAGACACAACAATTTATTTAACTGGTATGTTGTGATTGGCAGCTCATTTTCGTCAGGAAGAATTTCTTTCAACAAAGACAACAATGACGTGAAGCTTTTGTCACTCCATCTATTGTTAGCTTTCATCTTATACAATCTCAACACAACACTAAGCTTCATAAACTTAGTACATCCTATGTATAACGGTATCTCAACATCATGCACAATGTTTCTAAACATGGGAGGTGGATCGATGTGCTCTACCCCACAAGTATCCAACATCGCATCAATGATGTCTACTTGAACTGGTTCGTTCACATCTACGTCATCGGAGGCAATTTCTTCTTCCACACAAGCACTGCTATTGACATCCACTGATTTCAGGTTTGAAATCTCTCCATGCCAGTGCCATTCTGTATAGCCTTGTACAATCTCGTAACACATGACATGACTTTTGATTTCGTCACCAGTGCTGACTTTCAAGTTGTTACCGCAATGCCTACATGGATAGTAGAACCTATCTCTAGGTTGTTTCCTATGTTCCTCGGCAAATCTAATAAACTGATCAAGACCAGAAATAAACTTTGGGGTGCAGTGATTTGGAATGGACATCCATGACC
This sequence comes from Alisma plantago-aquatica, assembly GCA_963693085.1. Lineage (NCBI taxonomy): Eukaryota > Viridiplantae > Streptophyta > Magnoliopsida > Alismatales > Alismataceae > Alisma > Alisma plantago-aquatica. The sequence continues at coordinate 544,940,915 of OY856412.1, read as the reverse complement.
TATCCATTCTATGATCAAAGAGAAAACAAGTATATATTAGGGTTTAGGGTTATAAGATTAGGGTCTAACGTTAAGAGATTATGCAACCAAAATTTTCTTGAAACCCCAATACACATTATACACTTACATCCTAAGTGAGATTAAGTGTTCAAGAATAGTCCCAAATTGGGGACTATCCAAGATTTACTCCTAATGAGTAAATCTTGGATGGGTTTCTAGGCCAACAAATACATGTGTTGTCATTCTTATACCTACAATCTATGTACCACCTATCCCATTCTTGAACACCTAATCTCATTAGTAAGTGTATAATGTTTATTGGGTTTTCAAGAAAATTTCAACAACATTTCCCCGCTGTTCTCCAAGTACATATGTACTTAGAGAATAAACGGGGAAACGCTACCAAAATTTCCTTGAAAACCCAATACACATTATACACTTACATCCTAAGTGAGATTAAGTGTTCAAGAACAGTCCCAAACCGGAGACTATCCAAGATTTACTCCTAATGAGTAAATCTTGGATGGGTTTCTAGGCCAACAAATACACATGTTGTCATTCTTATACCTACAATCCTAGTTTAATCATTCATATATCCTTGCTCTTCAATTTAGGGTGATTATCGATGTCATTAGAAGCATGATTGGCAATCAAGGGTAAAGTTCATCATTTACATTCCAAGCATGTCACATGAGTGCATTAGAGTTCATCATTAAGTAAGAAGGGTGATTAGGATTCTCAATATACTCAACAAGGAAACAAGTTACCAATTTCATAGTTAGGAGGGTAGAGATACCCTAAGATCTAGATCTAATGGTTCATAATGAGCCTATGATAAAATATTGAGCTTGACACACTACCTAAGGATGGAACATAGTCCAATATGATTTAGATCTACTACATCATCATCTAATTAGGTTTATTTGGCTATGCTTATTCACTCTTTTCCTTGCTATTATTACATATAGCTAGGGTTAATTACCTGATTTTCTTTAAATTTGGTAGATTTGCTAATTGGACTATGAAGAACCCAAAATTATAATTAGATTCTAGGTTATGTGATTCATAATATTAGATACCTAGGGTGATTAATGAATTAATAATTATTCGTGAGGAGTTAGATTACCAAATTGTATAGGAGGCTATAATATATCACTACATATTCATATACTAAGTAATGGAGAATAGATGAACACATATGGAGTAAATTGATATATAATAACATAACATATATAAGTATAACGAATAATTAAGTACTAATAAAGTAGTTACTAACTTAGAGTGACAATACATGGACAGTAAATATGTAAATTCATAACTATAGCATGTCAATAGCTAGTAATAATGAGCAACTGTTATACTATATATCTGTAAAAGTCGTAATTAATTAGCATAACATCTAATAACTAACTAGATTATAATTGTATGTATGAATCAAAGAGTTACTCTAACTTCTGCAAAGAATAAAGAGGTATGTAGAAGTATTGTACATGAATACAGTAATATGATTACTGTAGTAAGTATAGAATTTTTTTTGGTCGGTCAAAAATGTGTGTTGCTAGTATTACCAAAACTTTGGGCACTAGGTACCCCATTACATCAGACAGAAACGCGCAAACATATCTAAGGATCATTACCCCACGCAGAGGGAACAAAGATCTCTAGATGGAACAAAAAAACTAAGAAAGCCTATCAAACTAATCAGCTAGATCCTAAACACTCCTACCAGAAGAAAGACTATTACAAGCCATAATTACATACATTCAACATACCCACAAATAGAAACCACATCTCGACATAGTCTATCACCAGCCACCTTGCTTGGATCTAGCCTTAGAGAATCCAACTTTCTTAGCTAGCTATCCCAAGGATCCAGAAAGAGCAAACACCCAATTGGATCCTCCATATCTGATCATAAAGCACTAACTAACTGTGTGACAAGAAAGAATCGATGTAGTTTACTAACAGGGTGCGCCAGAGGGTCCTCCACCAGGGATACTGGGATACAATTCCTTGTAGGTCATCTCGGCATTACTCTGCCTTCGTTGGTGGAGGGGATGCACCGCCGAGCTGGTCGAATTAAATCCAATCTGCCCAGCGACAGACCCACCCACTGTCGAAGTCATCATGACAGAATCTAGGATGGAGTCAAGGGCCTTCATCACCCAGGAAAACCCAGGTATCACTCAGAGGAAGGAGGGGGAGGTGCTTGTGAGGAAAACCCAAGTATCCCTCAGTAAGTATAGAATTAGATACATACAGTTAGTTTTTATATGTTTTTGTAGAGAGGCACATTACACCTACCACAGCCAAAACCCCCATCACCCCCGCCCACCTACACTGCCAACCACCAAAATGCCCTCCACCCTAGCTAACAAGTCGCCACTTGCTACTGCAGAAAACCCCAAGAACAAGAACTGGAAATGAGGGAAAACTTGTCAATAATATCCAGCGGTGTTGAGCAGACTGCGACGTTGAGCACATGAGCAGGCGACGACATTGAGCACACGAGCAGGCGGTGGCGTTGAGCACACGAGCAGGCGGAGGCGGCAGCAGATGACGGCAGATGAGCGGCAGGTCAAGTAGAATCACTAGAGTAGAATCGCCAGAGATCGAGTCGTGTTTCGCGATGAAATAAAGAATGGGAAAGAGTCTATTTCGCGGGGGCTATTAAGTTAACAATTGTCATCGGTTGTTTCAAAAACTGACACCTAAGATCCAAAAGCGTCAGTCACCACAAAAAAACTGACACCTATGTTCAATCATATTTGTCAGTTTCAACTAAAAAATTGACATCTATCTTAAAAAAAATGTTCTTGAATTACGACCATAGTCGTCGGTTGCCATAAAAAATCGACGCCAATTGGGCAACATAAACCCTAAAAATTTTGCGGGGACAGCGCGCAAAATCATATCAGTGTCGGTTATTTCAAGAAAATCGACGACAAAAGTGGGCCCGATTTCTGTCTCGTAAAAAATCTTTAGTCGTCGGTTATTTGGTAAACAACTGACGCCGTATGTGAAACTTTAAAGGTAATTTTTTTGCACTGGAAAAATTGAATTTGGTGGGCAATTTTAGGCGATAATTTCTTACTGCGCAACCGACGCTAAATAGAAAGCAATACCCGTGTCTGGCCGGTCTTCACATATAGATGTCGGTTTGTGTTTTCAGCCGACGTTGTATGATTTAGGCGTCGGTTTTTTTGGATACAACTGACGCCTCTAAATGTGATGTTTTAAGCTATTTCTGTAGTAGTGTTATGATCTGCATCCCGACAAGCTACTCTAGGCATAGTGGATGGCCCTAGCCAAAGGCCATGGCATGATATTGTCTAGATTCTACTCATGATGTTGCCATTAGTCCAACCTAGTCCTTTCATCCCCTAAGCATTGTGGCGAAAAATTGAAGACAGAACCACACCCCTACGTGATACTTACTACGAGTTCCTTACTGAAAATAGTCGTTGCTGCAATGTGGCTATCCAGAGGGCCGGGTTGACCTTTCCTCAATTGTCTTGCAACAATACCTTATGGAAATTAGGAATCAACGACCCAATAGATGACATTTTTCATTGAATTTGGATCTGTTCCTTCATGTACCACCCACAAATGACTTTTCCAACACTTATACTGTAGTTTTTATCCTCCAAAAAAGCAAAGCTCTGACAATGGGCATTTTGACTGCGCCTTTCAACTATTCAGTGAAAATCACCACCTCGTATCTTCCCAACTTCTTGCCATTATATGTTAAGATATTGATGACGATTGGATGTCAAGTTGTGATTCCCAGCACTACCTTCACTCGAACTACATGGTAGGTGATTTTTGGGCAAAAATCACTAGGACAATTGGAGCTAAACCTAGGAATATGAAGGCACTGATGATATACAACTCGCTTCTCTGAAATCTACATAGGATGTTTTTGTGTACAATATTTTCTACGGATTCTACTTAGGGTGTCTGCACCACTAATGATCTCTATGTCATGTGGTATGTCCTTCATCAGTGTCCTTTTAATTGCGGAAATGCTTTCCTCAAACACCTTGGATTGTAGCTCACTCGCGTCACTAGTGAAAAATTTAATCAGGGTAGCATGGTATCTGTAATAGCAGCTAGTCTTGC